>JAYEPQ010000009.1:15540041-15630041 GCA_036321105.1 Dracaena cambodiana
TAGGGTTAGTAAATTTTTTGTATTACATATTGTGTATTAGTTAGAGGATAATTATTTTGTGGGCGCACAGGGTGATGCATAGCCACATGCAGGACCTCCTCTAAAGTCACTGCCACAATAGGCCAATGCATAAATAGAAGTTAGAGATAGGCCAATGTAAAATCCAAATGTGTAAGTATATTGTTAGGTTCAAATTGTGTGTTTAAAACATAGCATTTCTTGATTCAAATGAATGTTATAGTGTAACTCCGGGATTTAAGAGAAAAGTTATTATACCCAGGCGTGTTTTTAGCTCAAATGCGTATGGAAATAGCCAAACCTTCGCTTTAAAGATTGGAGGAAGTTTTGTTCCCCATTCCAAATGCAACAATCGCAAACAACCCCTCAAATTGCATAATAAGGGAGATGTTTAACCCCAAAAAATAATGATGTGATATTATTTGAACAACTTGTTGTTGAAACTCTACTGCAATATGGAAATTTATGTAATGAGCTCTGTTGTGAACAACTTCTTGAAACATTATTGTCATTCGTATGTTTTATAGTTTGAAATAACTTGTTGTTGAAACTCTTTTGTGATATGGAAGTTTATGTAATGAGCTCTGTTGTTAACAACTTCTTGTTGAAACTCTATTGGATATATATATATATATATATATATATATATATATATATATATATATATATATATATATATATATATATATATATATATATATATATATATATATATATATATATATATATATATATATATATATATATATATATATATATATATATATATATATATTGAGCTTATTGCGTATGTAATAGTTTGAACAACTTGTTGAAAATCTTTTGTGATATAGATGCATTTGTCAAATTTTCTTCTAATGCCCACTTAATTGTGTGTTTATGCTTCCATCACTGAGGTGAAGTCTTAGTTGGAGACTGAGAACTCAGTTCTTAATTCATGACTGAGAACTATCATGGACTGAGAACCAGGTCTCAGTTCTGGAACCAGTTCTAGAACTGAGAACTGTTCTTAGTGCATGACGGAGACTCAGTCACAAATCTTTCATTACTTCATATTATAGAGAGAGATAGAAGAGAGAGAGGAATACTTCACATTAAAGTTTGATTAAAAATCATAACAATTACAAAAATAACAAAAAACTACATGATAATTTTGATTACAATAATGATTACAATCATCACACCAATGATCTTCAACAATTTCATCACTTCATCCATCTTCTTCTCTATAGTGAACTTACTACTTGAAAAAGCCATACTCCAGAAGATGAGGGAGATAGGGTTTGGATTTGGTGGGGAGTGTTGAGTTTGTATCTCGCATCCGTTGAGTATCCAGATACGATCAAGAATTATAAGGAGTCACAGTTGGACTTGGGTTAGAAGATCAGAATTCTAATTGGATTTGAACACCAATTAGATGGTGATAGTGCTATTCTAATGGGATTATGATAAGAACACTATATATATCTCTTGTATGTGATACGAGAGATGTGAGCAATTGGTTGAGAGATATACTTATATATTTATGAGAGATGTGAGAGGTAGAGAGATACTTGGATCTCTTCTTGTAATCTATTTTTCTCATAGTGGATATTTCTCTCGTTGTTCCCGTGGACGTAGATCGAATTTGGTCAGCCGAACCACGTTAATTCTTGTGTTCTTCTTGTATTGTATTGTTTTCTTTATCTTTACGATCTCGATGGGGGATTCAATCTTTAACAAATGGTATCAGAGCTATGGTTATGGATCCGGATTTGAGATCGCGAGATGGTGAATCTGATGTCGAGTCAACAAGGAGGTTGGCGGAGACATCAAGAGCAACTACATCAAGAATAAGAAGAAGAAGAAGAAAAAGAATGAAGAGAGCTGCCCGCCTCCACGAAGAGGGCTGGCGGGAGCCAACCGGAGGGCGCTCGGCCGGAGGATGCTTGGCCGGAGGATGCTCGGCCGGCGGTGCGCAACAATAGGAGCGCCAACTAGGTGTTGTCCAGCACTCGGCTCACTGGCCGTAGCCGAGGCCAGCCCATAGGGCTTACCGGTAGTGCGCCTGGACCAGAACGTCAGGACCTGCATGCAGATGGACGCCGGCAGTACGTGGGCGACCCTATCGCTAGGGGCAAGGATGGCGTGGGCGGCAGCGATCGTGATCTTGGAGGCCTGAAACTTTGGTTGGATTGGGGATCCAGTGTTTCTGATAAACACCAAACATCTATTTTGGATGTGTTGCCACATAGAAGATATGATTTTCTGTGGGCTCCAGAATATCAAACACCAAAAGGAGTGGTTGAGAGGATTTTGAAGTGCAGATCGACGGTTATGGTTGATCAGATCATGGATCGAGAAATCGGTGTCCGATTAAGGTGATCCAGGAATCGAATCCTATGTTCTTCAGTATTCCGGACACAGTGGTGGATGCGGATTGGGCAAAATCTACTATTTGGAGCAGATTTTGTACAGATCAGCAGTGATCGATGATGTTCAAAGGATCGATATTGATCGATCATGATTGGTTGATTGTACAATGATGAAGTATGGCGTGGTACTTCATGGTGATGGATACAATTACTTCGTGATATGATGAATCACATGGTAATGTATAATCGTTTATGTCTCTAGAGTTGGTCATAGTTTTTGGATCAAGGTGGAGTACGGTATATCGATCACTTTTGTATGGTACACAACATGATAAGTGATTGTGAGTACTCAGAAGGTCCAGGTGTTTTGACCGAGGTGGAGCACGGTGTAGCGATTATGAGCGCTTGGTGAAGAACGTGATGTAGTAATCGTGAGTGTTCAAGAGAGTACGGTTTAGTGATCATGAGTGCTTGCAGAAGAGCATTGTTTAGTGATCATGAGTGCTCAAGTATAGAGACAATAATGATTATATAAATTGTTCCCGGTCGGTGGAGCATGGTGATCGTTTGGTAGATGTCTGCGAAGTGGATGGCGAGAACAACAGATTTTCTCCAATATGCATGGCTCATCGGATATAAGCCAAGGTGGAGATTGTTGAGTTTATATCTTGCATCCGTTGAGTATCAAGATACGATCAAGAATCACAAGGAGTCCCAGTTGGACTTGAGTTAGAAGATCAGAATTCTAATTGGATTTGAACACCAATTAGATGGTGATAGTGCTATTCTAATGGGATTAGGATAGGAACACTATATATATCTCTTGTATGTGATACAAGAGATGTGAGCAATTAGCTGAGATATATGCTTATATAATTATGAGAGATGCGAGAGCTAGAGAGATACTTGGATCTCTTCTTGTAACCTATTTTTCTCATAGTGGATATTTCTCTCGTTATTCCCGTAGACGTAGGTCGAATTTGGTCGGCCGAACCACGTTAATTTTTGTGTTCTTCTTGTGTTGTATTGTTTTCTTTATCTTTACGATCTCGATGGGGGATTCAATCCCTAACAGGGAGATTTAGAGAAAGATAAGAAAGAGGGAAGAGAGAGAAATTAGGGTTCTTGAGAGAAGAGACTGTGAGAGAGAAGGGAAAAATGAAGAGAGAAACCCAATAAGAACAGAAAGGGTGGAGGAGGAGGGAAAAATAAAAGGAAAGGAAATAGCTGAGTTTTTCTTCTCTTTCAGGGTATAAGGGAATTTCAGGCCAAAAAGTAAACTTGGCTAACGGAAGTGATTCACGGACAGTAAAAGAGTGTAACTTATAAGTTTTGGGAGACTAAAACCAAAATATGAAGTTTTCAGAAATCGATATTCAATTTTTAAACATTTAAGGGATCGATATGTAAAAACCCGTAGATTTTATTAGATAGTAAAGAAGATTCAAATTCCAAAAAGAAACAAATTAGGTCTGGCTCACGAGTCACAACTAAAATCAAAGTTTGAATAACGAGAGGTTCAAATTGAAGATTGGACTATGGCCTTCTTTAAAAAAAAAAAAAAAAAAAAGTAGCATTTTCACATGTGTTCTTTTGTCCACACTAAGGAGTGGTTGACCATCATGAATAGACTAGATTTCACGAAACACACGTGCATGGGTAGAAAACTATTTAACATTAGCATGGTTTCTCACCATAATATGGACAGTAACAAAGGTAACCGTCTGCTATACTTTTGAAGAGGAGATGTCGACCCAAGCTCTTCAAATTTAGTTGATAAGAAGAGGCTTCAGAAATGTCAAAACATAAGAATGGCAGCCAATAAAAAATTACAATGGCGAGACGTGGCAGAGTCATCAAAACATATTTTTTGAAAACAGAACTAAATTGTAGTCCATAATTCAATTTCTGAGCAGACAAAATTTCTTTGGAAAATTCTAGTATACTTTTCCCCAGTTTCAAATTATTTCTTCTTCTTCTTCTCTTTCCCCAGGTTACACGGTTCAAATGCAGAGGATTTTCTGTCGGAAGTAGATTTAATCACGCTTTTTTTGACGGGATGGGAATTGGACCAGTTTATGAAAGCCGTTAGCGAAATAGTCGAAGGTCGTTCAGAGCCTACAGTGAAGCCAATATGGCATAGAGATGCCATACCGAGTCCGGTAATATTTACAGCAACATTCCCATCCCATCAATCTTCGGCACCCAAAACCCTTAACATGGAACTGTCAGATATTGATATCAACCTTTCCGTCATCGATACGGTTTATTTGAATGGTGCGTATCGAGTGCTGAAACCGAACGACAGCGAAATTATAATGCTGATTAATGAAAAATTCCTAAAGAAATATTACTTTTAAAATATCCTAAGAATAGTATAAATACGATCTTTGATCTGACAAATCAAGATGATGATAGGCTAAGTTGCTTAAATATCCCAAATCGTTAAAAAGAAAGAGTCAATTCAAATGTATAAACAGTTTATATAATAATATTGAGCAGTTTGATATACATCTCCATAATCTTCTGTTGCGTCTTCGACTAATCCGGTGAATCTATAACCGCTGTCCGTAATGTGGTAATAAGGAGATTTCATAAATAAACTTCATGTAGTATACTTTCCGAGGAACACAACAAAGAATGAAACATTTTTCTAAGTTATCTACAAATCACCTGGTGTATCTATCGGTACCCCAAAAAGGTCATGATAAGATTATCAAATCAAATCATTTGATATACATACTTGAATTCTTTCCTCAACAAAAGAATTTAATATTATGTCTTGGTCATCGGTACTAAAGATCCACTCGATGCTAAAATGTATCAAGAAATACAAAGTCACCTGGCATATATCCAATCGATACCCCAGAAGGGTGATGATAAGATTATCAAATCATTTGATATACATATTATATACATACTCGAATTTTTCCTCCAACAAAAAACTTCAACAATATGTCTTGATCCTCAATGCCAAAAATCCACCTCGATGCCAAAGTATATCAAGAAATACTGAATTGCCCAGTGTGTCTTTGACTGATAACCCGAAAAGGAGGCAATAAGATCATCAAATTATTTTATATATATACTTGAATTTTTTCCTCCAACAACAAAAATCAACACTATGTCTTGATCATTAGCATTGAAGATCAACCTCGACAACAGAGTGTATATAGAGTTTAATAAACTATATACACTTTAAATGAAAAGTCTCGAACAAACCATAAGGAGAAAACGTAAAGAAAAAATACAACGATTTTTATGTTATTCCTAATGTGAAAAAATATGTGTCTAATTCTTGACACTATTATTTTCAAAACAGGACCAATTTGCTCACTAATCAAATGGAGCTCATCTACAGTAAATAAGTTCATCAATGATTAACACTTCTGCCTGGCTCTACCTAAACTTTAGACAACCGAGTTCCTTTCTGGAGATTTGGCAATAAAATAAACTCTGTACATATAGTCTTTCTAACACTGATTTTTGATGCAGTCAACGTATTGTCACCCGTTGTTCTATGCAACAATTTCCTAGCGGAGTGAATAAAGGAAAAACTCAACTCTCGCAAAATCTCATTTCCTCCAAATTTATCAAGTTAAAATTACTTCTGACAAAATCAAAATTCAATTCCTCCAAATTAGTTAAGTTAAAAATTACTCTGACAAAATTAAAATTCATTCCTCTAAATTTGTCAAGTTAAAAAAATTACTTCTAACAAAATCAAAATTTATTTCCTTGAAATTTCTCAAGTTAAAAATTATCTCTGACAAAATAAAAATCTATTTCCTCCAGAGTTTTCAAGTTAAAATTATCTCTGATAAAATCAAAATTTAATCCTCCAAATGTGTCAAGTTAAAAATAACCTTTAACAAAACCAAAATCCATTTCCTCTAAAATTGTAAAGTTAAAAATTACCTCTGACAAAATCAAAATTTATTCATCCAAATTTATCAAATTAAAAATTACCTCTAACAAAATCAAAATTCATTTCTTCAAAACTTGTCAAGTTAAAAATTACCTCTGATAAAATTACAGACTCATTACTCAAAAATTTGCTAAGTTAATAATACCTCTGGAAATTCAAAAACTGTTATACTACAAGTCACAGATTAGCTAAAGTCAATCATGCCTAGAAAAGTTAACGATTAATTCTATCATGCGCAAAAAAAACTATTCATTCGTAACAAATATACTTGGATGTTTGAATACATACTCTATATTGTCAAGTTAATAATTATCTCTGAATAATATAAAAATGAGTCACAGGTCCATCAATTTAACAATTACCTCTGATTATTAAAGTCAGTACATTTATCAAGTTAACAATACCTCTAAATGAATAACAATAATAAGTTTTATCAAAACACTAAAAAATCCAAAGTATTCCAAAATATCTTCAAAAAGTCCAAGAAATATCTTCAAAAACACGGATCAAGACTGAGATCTGCATTTTAGTTACAAATCCAAATGATTAAAAATTGCAATTACGAATCCAATGGATTAAAAAGAAATATAAAAAAGAGGCCAAGCCAATTTACCCAGCTTTACTCATTTGAGTCTCCAATCCATTTCCAGCATCTGTCGGAGTCCTCTTGACCCCGAAGCGTATGAGAGTGCCGTCGTATTGAACTAGCCGCAATGTCCGAATCGAAGAAAGACGTCTAGTGTAGGTAAAATTCTTCGTCTATGATGTAATATTTCTGACAACTGAATCCATCTACCGCGAAACAATCATCATAGTATCTTTTCTCTGTTGCTTGTGGCCTAGCAAGCATAAAATGTTGTTTTTCTCTTATCATTTCGCTTGTCAATAGGTAACCCGGTGGATGAAAAACCATGATTTATGGAGTATGTGGGAACGTCTGTCAGTACTTTTGTTGTTTAATCTCTTATTTCTCTTTTTAGTGAATATTCGTAATTGCTTGACCACTTTCTTTTCAATCAGTTGGACATAAATTAATCCTTAATTAAGAAGGCTATTAATTGGATAGTTACACTGATTCAAAAGCCTCAAAATTTCTATAAATAGCTAAGATTTGGACTGAAGAAGGGATTTGATTAGCTCCACTTTGAGCATTTGTGCTAAGAATCGAGAGATAAACGGAATTATTCATGTTCAAAGTTTCTCAATAGCTGCCAACTTGGAGTTTGTGTTCAGAGTATTAACGGAGAGCAAAATCGTCCCCATGACTACAAGAGGATCTCAGCATTAAACAAAGTGGAGTTATTTTCCTTATTTTCTATAAACAGACAAACGTTATTATTGTAAACTCTTCTTCAAAATTTTAATAAAATTTAATTTTACGTCCAGCAGTAATCTCATTGCAAGTTACTATTCATTCTACATTCATAGAAGCGTACTCTCAAAAGTCGACCTGGTTCGAGTCGACCTCAAACCTAATCCATTGTTGTACGATTAAATAGACTCGGAAACCTAGTTCATCAATTTTAAACATGGACAATGGGAAAACGAACTTCTGTAGTAACAAAAGATTTGATCATTATTTATATATGTACATATAAAATAAGTAAGAAAGTAAAACTATGAAATGTACTAAATGGGTGTTTAGCTGCTTCCTTAAGCATGTAAAATAATTGTAATTGCAACCACTTTTGTTGCAAGTGGTGGTTTTCATTTTTTGGTTGCAATTGCAGTCGTAAAAGTTCACAATTTCATAATTACGGAAAAAGATGCATAAGGCACATTTCCTTTCTCCTCATACGAACATTAATTATATTATTAATAAATAAGGTATTTCTCAAATCTCTTAAAAAAAATTAATATTTAAAAATTTTTGCAACTCTAATTACTACTTACAACTCTTAAACTAAATACAGTAATACAAACTGCAACAACTTATACAGTAATACAAACTGCAACAACTTGTACTTTGTAATTTCAGTTATATTAATAGAAGTTATAACTTACATCAAAATAACCAAACAGTCCATAGAATGAGGCTGAAGTACCCTGTCTCATGAGAGTAAAAAAAACGGACACATAAATTCATAATACACGACAAATACCCAGAAGCATCAAACTAAAAGATAATAAAAAAGAGCTTACAGTAGTTTTGACTAATTAATGAAATAAAAGAAAATTCATACAAAGTCTTGGAAAATTCTATTTACGCACAAAAATTTACTCTTTATGCAAAGATCTAAAATCTGTAAATAATTACAAGTTTGCCATTATTTTTTTGACTAAATTATCCTTTTAAATCTCAAATCTCTAAAACTTCTTAAAAATTTATAATACTATCATCTTCCTCCTTTATTCTCTCTCTAAAACCTAAAAAAAATATTTTTTGTGCTATTTAAATATTTAAAAAAATGCATCTCCCACAAACTCATTGATTTCCTAACTCTCTAAAATTTTTATATTCGCATTTCTCAAAGTTAGGAAGAATTTTAAATTTTTTGAATTCATTATGATAAACGAAATTAGGGTTTAGAGTTTGAGTTTTTGAAGCAAATGGAAAAATTCAATTTGCAATTGGTGTAGGGGGACAAATCTAATGTACGGTTTAAAATTATTTTTAATTTTTAATTTGTTTTTGTTTGCAATTTATTGATACTAATTTTTTGTTTGCTGAGTGAGACGATCATTGCTAGTCGGGTATTAATAACCGATCAAATAAATTTTCGATTCGAAATTAATATCCGATCACTATATTTTTTGCTTGGATATTAATATATGACTGAAATAAATGGATGAAATTGGACGAAATTAGAAGAGAGAGAGGGAGGGAGGATTAAATTTGAGAAAATTTTTAAACATAAAAAGTATATGACTAATGTTTTAAAATTGGAGGCTGGTGCAAAAAGTAATTTGACCTTAAAGAATGAAGTGGCGTGCGTAAATAGAATTTCCCCAAAGTGTACGTTCCTCACTAGTTGACTCAATGACTCTTCCACCCCTCGCCAAAGTCTCTCAGTCTTTTCAGCTCTTTTCCCCCGATCACACGCTCATGAATTTTCCACTCACCTTCTTGCACAATTTGATATTTAAACCAAACCCACCAATCTCCACTCTTCAACAGTCCAATCCCCATGGCCGGCCCAATCCTCCCCATCTTCCTCCTCCTCCTCCTCCTTTCAATCTCAGCCGTCCATTCCTCCGACTCGATCGTCCTCCGCCAGGTAATCTCCGACCTGGGCCTCCCGGACCAGCCCGACCCGTGCCGCACCCCGGGCATCACGTGCGAGACACGCGGCACCACCCGGATCCGCCTCCTTTCCCGCCACCTGAACGGGTTCATACCCGCATCCATGGGCCGCTTATTGGAGCTCCGCGACCTCTCCCTCCCCAACAACCGCCTCTCCGGCCCTATCCCCTCCGAACTCTCCAGCTGCTCCAAGCTCGAGACCCTCGACCTCCGCAACAACCGCCTCTCTGGCGAGGTCCCCTCGGAAATCTCCTCCCTCGTCCGCCTCCGCAGCCTCGACCTCTCCTCCAACAGACTGTCCGGCGAACTCAGCTTCCTCATCCATTTCCCCAACCTCGAGAACCTCTCTATCGCCGAAAACTTCTTCTCCGGCCGGATCCCTCTCTCAATCTCCTCGTTCCGAAACCTCGTGTCTCTCGATGTCTCCGGCAATCCAAGCCTCCATGGCGACGTACCGCGGCTGGAGACGTCGCTGAGGCGGAGCCTCCAGCCGAAGCGGCACCGACTCGCGGAGAACTCCAACACCACCACAACCAAGAGGAATTCAACGAGAAATCGCGGCGGTCCTAGTTATCTGTATGCTCCGGCGCCATCGCCGATACCGTCTCATGTCCATCGGAGCAACAACAAGAAGCACAAAGTGCGGAACTCGATCCTCGGGTTCATCGGGGGCATGCTCGCCGGCATTGTTACCGGCCTCTTCTTAACCATGTTGTTCCGCATGCTCCTCAGCTTCATCCGCGGGCGCTTCAAGAAATCTTGCGGCCCATCCATCTTCAGCCCCCTCATCAAGAGCGCTGCCGATCTTGCCTTCTTGGAGAAAGACGACCTCCTTGCGTCGCTTGAGGTCATCGGGCGAGGCGGCTGCGGCGAGGTGTACAAAGCGGAGCTGCCAAGCACTCCCGGGAAGATAATCGCCATCAAGAAGATCAGGAAGCTATCGGAGAGAGAGCCCACGGAAGAAGAGAGCAAGCTGCTGGACAAGTGGATGAGGCAGATCAAGTCGGAGATCACGACGGTCGGCCACATCCGCCACCGCAACCTGCTTCCGCTCCTTGCGCACGTCACCCGCCCCGACTGCCACTTCCTCATCTACGAGTTCATGAAGAACGGGAGCCTCCATGACGCCCTGAAACAGGCGGCAGAGGGCGTCAGGGAGCTCGACTGGAGCACGAGGCTGAAGATCGCCAGGGGGATCGCTGCGGGACTGGAGTACCTTCATATCCACCACAAGCCGCACATCATCCATCGTGATCTGAAGCCCGCAAACATACTGTTAGACGATGACTTGGAGGCGAGGATAGCTGATTTCGGGCTGGCCAAGGAAATCCCCGACGCGCAGACTCACATGACGACCTCCAACGTTGCTGGTACCGCTGGTTACATCGCGCCGGAGTACCACCAGACACTGAAATTCACTGCAAAATGCGACATATACAGCTTCGGCGTGATCCTGGCGGTGCTTGTCACGGGCAAATTCCCCTCGGACGATTTCTTTCAGGATACGGACGAGATGAACCTGACAAAGTGGGTTCAGAACGTGATGAGCTCTGGCAATCCGAGCAGGGCGATCGATCCGAAGCTCGCCGGGAATGGCTACGAGGAGCAGATGCTGCTGGTGCTGAGAATCGCTTGCTTCTGCACGGTGACTGTTCCAAGGGACAGGCCCGATAGCAAGGACGTGAGGCTCATGCTGAATCAGATTCAGTAATAGTTAATTACTAGTTCTGATCAAGTGCAACCAACGACTCTGTGTATCTGCCTATAATTACTGCTATCTGTAAACTTGACTTCAGATATATTACATGTGAATTTGTGGCTTATTAACTGCCACTTTTTGAATTTTTAAACAAGAACATATATAGTTTGATTAATTGTACAAATTGAATCCTGATCACCATTGTCTAGAAATTGAATCCGAATTTATTTATTTAGGAATATAGAATGCTACCCCCATTGTCAACAGGTTTCACCATTAATCAGCTTTTTATAGTTCAGGTAATAGTTTATTATTCTTAAAAAAAAAATAATAATAAGGATTCTTGCTGTTGTATTTATGCTCATTGTATCTGCCACTTGTATTCTGCATTGGTTTTAACAAGGCAAATGAAAGTCCATACGAAGAAAAATAAACTATGCTCACTAAGGAAGTGGTGTGCGCCTTTAGGGATGATAGGTGAGAGAAAAATGTTTATTTTGCAGTTGCCAACCAATTTGTAGTATACATGGTAAGCAAAATAATGATAAGGAAATAAGTATGCATTAAAATAAAAATAAAAAAAACATGTTGAGTGGGGCCGAGGGGTATGACTCAGATGGGTGGGGTGGGAGGTGATGCCAGCCCAAATTGACCTCGCTTCTTGGAAGTCAAGCCTGATCCATGCCCAATTTTTCTCGGAGAAGGAGTATCTCCATCCCGAGACCAATTCCAATATTCTTTGCTTCGAAGCTGTCTGAATAGCAATTTCCCACGTTAGAGCCAAAAAAAAAAAAAATTAATATATATATATATATATATATATATATATATATATATATATATATATATATATATATATATATATATATATATATATATATATATTTCCCACGTTAGAGCCAAAAAAAAAAAAATAATATAATATATATATATATATATAGAGAAAACGGAAAATTCACCGACAATGAAAAGAGTTCCTTCACGACCGCTTAGATGGTCTAATAAAATTATTACACGTGACGCCATTTAAAGGGTGATTAAGAAGATTATTTTATTTGTTACTTTAAGTGACGCCACGTGTACTAATTTTATTGTATCATCTAAGCGACGGCGAAGGGACACCCTTCACCACCGGTGTATTTTCCGTTTTCTTTTATATATATATATATATATATATATATATATATATATATATATATATGGGAAAGTATTCCTACGCCCGAGTATTCTCACTCAATCTTTGAACCAGTCTTCTTTAATATTTGACTCCGATAATTATTATCTATCACGAGACTTTGACAGTGATACTATTTGATACCGATAACATGTGATACATAGCACCTTTATTTCTGTTAACTGATTTGTGATACACAATGAATACCACTATTTTGGGGAGTTTTTAGATGGGCACGGCAAATCTCCTTGTGAGCCCACTTTAAAAGATTTGTTTATTTACAGTTTTGCCATTAATTTTTTAGGTCAAAACTGTCCTTCCCACTCTTCTTCATCCCCCCCACCCTGTTTTTCCCGCGTTCTCCAGATAGGGAGAGACGCGGTGAGGAGAAAACGAGGGAGAAAAAAAAAAAAAATTATTTCTCAAAATTATCAATCCATACAGTGGAATAATGATATAATAGATTGTAGTTGGTCGAAACCAATTTAAAATACCATCATCCGGACTTACAGTGCCGGACATAACCTAACCGTCCGGGTTATATAGTTCGGACAGAGCACTTCTGTCCGGGACTGTAAATCCGGAAATATTAAATTGTCCGGGACTGTAAACCCGGACAAATAATATCCATCCGGTGTGTCTACCCCGGATGGATGCATTATTTGAGTTCAGTATTAGCTCTATAATTATTATGAACAAATAAATTTCACAATAGAGGATATGTCGTTTGAGGTGTAAATTTATGAATTAATCTTAAATGTCTTGGTGGCTAGCCTGAGGTTAATAATTTTTAATAATTAAGTTTAATTTTAACCTATAAGTTGAAGCTATCAATGGCTAATGTTTATATCTAATCTGTATTGCCTATTTTGTTGATATGTTTTGATATGAAGATAATGATATAATAGACCGTAGTTGGTGGACATACTTCCAATTTAAAAAACCATCGTCCGGGGTTACAGTGCCGGACAGGATCTGACTGTCCGGGGTATACAGCCCGGACAGAGCGCTAATGTCCGGGACTGTAAACCCGGACTGGTAATATCTGTCCGGTGTGTCAACCCCGGATGGATGACCAAAAATTCCAAATTTGATCTTGAATCTTTCATTGTACCTACAAATTTGATGGTTGCATTTGCTTAGTAAATTAATATCATAAACTGTAAGTTACACAGTCACAAACCCCTGAATAGGTTATTGTATTATCAGTTTAACAACTCAGTTACAATGGTTGCAATGACGGTGAAATAAAAAAAAAATAAGTCAAAAACTCTATTGTGATCACTTCACTGTGCATGCTTGAAATGATTGCGCCGGATCCTCCAACAGCAAAATTTAACCAAAATTTCAGAAAACACTACATATTTTGACCAAGTACCATATATTAAAACTAAATGCACAAAAAGATAAATGAACATCAGATGTTACAAATACTTAAATAGGTTAGTAACATGAAACGTAACTGTGCATAACTTTTATTTCTAAAGATCACTTCACTCTGCATCAATAACATTTTTTCCTTCAATTATAACCTCTTGGGATATAAATCCCAAATAAATCACAATATTAACAACCAAGAAACTCAGCTAAAATCATAAAACTTTCAAGATCATATGGTAGGGTAGTAATATATATAACGTGAATCGTTGAGTACAACTTCAATTAAGAAGAACAACAAACTAAAAGGAAGATTACTTCTAAGCTAACATCTTTGTTTTTGGATTAGCGACTGATATTACAAAATAAAAACATATTCTATATTCTTCTAGACTTCCGAGCGGCTTGCATCCTTGCGGGGTGACGACGTCTTGAAGAGCTCGCTGGATCGGAGGGGGATTGCACAACGGGCTGTGATACTGTGTGAATATCAGTTTGTTTGCACCCAGTTAGAACTGATTTGATCTTTACGAGGGCATTATAGAGCGAACTCTTCTTGCTTCTGGTCTCACCTACCTCTAAGAAGGGATCAATAATTGCTAAAGCTTCTTGAATTCTCTGCATATATCAGGGTAAAAACATATATAAGTTTGATTAAACCTGATTAATTTACAAAGAATAAAAAAAACCAAATATTACCTCATCATTATTAGTCTCCGGGACATCTTCTCTACTTGTCTGCGGGACATCTTGCGCTGCTCCCTCTCGATTCGAGGCATGGATAGACGGACCTATAAAGCGTCGAGTTACCTTTTCATACCACGCCATATAATCATGCGTGCACTCGCCCGGGGTACTTGCCTCTACGCCTCGATGCTCCTGTGCAAGTACATGATCCAACCAATCAGTCCATCTCTTCTGTCTGAAAGACTTACGGACTTTCCTGTAACTGGCAAACCAAGGAGACATGCGACATCATCAAGAGTAATCGTCATTTCTCCAAAAGACAAGTGAAAAGTATTCGTCTCTGGATGCCAACGCTCGACAAATACTGTTAGTTCAACGCTACTAATGTACTGATAAGAACATAATGTGAGCGGATATAAAGAGGAATTACGGATATACTGCACAAAACGAGTATTTGGCTCTTCAGATTCTAGAGGCCAAGTGTTGATTTTTTTCATGTGATTTATGCACCGTAATGGATCTCGTTCCTGAAATGATAACGAAGAAAATTTTTTTTAATACACAACAACTACGATTATCTTTAATTCAAAGTTAATATATCTTACCTCATTCTTAGATATAAAGAAAGCAACATGTGTTCTGAAACTCTTCAACAGAGATAAATCATTTGGTCCTCCATTTATTGGCGACACTTCCTCTTCTTCCTTGTCTGACTCATCGATGCCATAACTTTCTTGCGATACACCTCGGGGAATGTGTAACGCAAGACTCTCTGTGGCAGCATCAACCTGTGGATCCGGTTCGTCATGGATTTCAGGGATGTAAGGATCGACGGCTGGACGAATCCCTATTTTTTTCCTCCTATTCGAGGCTGTTGGCCGAATCCGACATGGTTGCGCCGGATCCATCTGTAAATCACCAACGATTTTATTGACAAATTAAAATTAGCATTAATCAAACATCAAATATCACCATATGCTAATTATATTTGCCTACATCTAAATCTATTAAATTAAATAGGATAAACACAAAGCACAAAATTTCATAGAGCTTGTAATAACGGTTCAAAATTGTATCCAGTGGCAACAATTTCACGTGGTAGGTTATTAACATGGATTCAACAAAATTCTATCAAGACATTGAAGTTGCTTTTAAAACTTAGGGGTCATGCTCATATCTGTTTACATACTGCCTCTTAATAAAACTTTTTTTTTTAATTTTTAAATTAAGTTTATTTTTATCCAAGGTTTTAAATTTCAGCCGAAACCAATAAGTAGCACGAACATTGTATTGGCTTTTGAGGTATCAAATATGATATAAACTTTATAATGTTGGCATCAGAATAGTGCCAACATTGATGATATTTATTGATTCATCCAGTATTGTAGATATGATATCATAAATCTACCTAAGATAAGCAATTTTATGCATATAATTGTGAACAAAATTTCATCTCTCATTCGCTATAAAACATGCAATTATAAAAATTAGTTAGAATCTTGCTCATTAGTAGTTTATAAAAATTTTACCAAAGTGAAAAGGCCTTATTAGTAGTTTATAAAGATAAACTAGTAATAAACAAAAATTACGTAAGATGACTGGATACAATTTTATGGTAATTCATTGTGCAGATTATCATAGGAAAAAATAATTTCTTTCTTCTAGCTAAGGGTTTTTTTGTTGCTTACATTGGTGAATTTTTTTTCCCCCTTTATTAGGCTATTATGTAAACCTATTGATTATTCTCAGGAAAAAAAAAACCCTGCAAACTATGATTTTGATATAGAAGACATGACATTATCATGCTTCCTTAGTATCCATCAAAGTATAGGACATATAGTTCAAAATTTCCCAATCAAAGTATAGGACATATGCTGCCCACTAAAAATAAAGCAACAACTCTATTTATCTAAAATCATAATCCATTTAAAAAATTTATTTCATTTAAATAGCAAATTTCTTACCTCCTGCACTCCTAAATCGAGAGCTAGGGTCGGCAAGACTGCGTCAGGGGAGATCACGTCCGGGATCGGTGACTCGCGGCGCAGACGACTGATCGGCGTCCAAGGTTGTCGGCGAGAGACAGGGGGAAGCCGGAAAGTCGCCGACGGACTCCACTCGAGCCACCCGAGAGAGAGAGAGACAGTGGCAAGGTCCCGCGAGCTCGAGAGAGAGAGAACCCTAGAGAGAGAGGCTCGAGAGAGAGAGACCACCGGGCTCGCGCTCGAGAGAGAGAGAACCCGACCACTCGCCGCTCGAGAGAGAGAGATCGGCTCGCGCTCGAGAGAGAGAGAGAGAGAAGGTGACGGTTTGGGTTTGGGGAACAATGGGAGGGAGAAAGAAGGAGATGGTGAGGGTATTTAGGGTATATAGGTGTGCTCACTAGGAAAAAATAGAAATTTTTAAAAACAGTGATGTGCGCACTAGGAAAAGTGGGCTCACTAGGAAAAAAAATTGTGCCCATCTAGAAATTCCCCTATTTTGGAGCATAGATATGATTTTATGTATATGATCTGACCATTCAAAGATAATTTTTTTACTTTTCAATCCTGATTATGATATCTGACTCTCACCTTATCGGACATGTATATCACATTAAATCACGAATCACGACGTTTTGAATAAGTCCATGGGCATCCAAACTTTATTTTTAGTGTGTAAATTGCCTGTTTATTATTTATTTAGTTGTTTGTGCATATGGAAAATTCTATTCACGCACATCACTTAGCTCAAGACGTACACTTTTGAAACTTCTAAAAAATTACAAGTTCGCCATTAAAATTTTTTTTTTGACTACGTTGTCTTTTCATAATTGACTGGTTGGATATTAATACACAACCTAAATGAATACTGATCAGGTATTAATATCTTATAAAGTTTATTTGTGTTGAATAATAATATCCGATCAGGATGAAATGAGATTAAAAAAAAAAGAGAGGGAGGGAAGGCTAGAATTGGGACAAAAAAATGTTGTCTATTAAATAAATATAAAATGATTCAAAATCACAAGTAGACATATATAGAAAGGTGGGTGCTTGAGCAAAGTGGTGTGCATATTTCCCTTGTACATATGGCAAATTTTATTTACACACGACAAATTACTTTTGACGCATAGCTTACTCTTTAAACTAACGTCATGTTTTGAAATATCACCAATTTATTCTCTACATCCAATTTTTTCTCCAAATTTAGCCCTCTCTCCCTCTTTCTTACTTTTGTTTATTGCAACCGAGTCTTCAAATTACCAAACTTTTCTTCGAGTCCTACTCGTCTGCCGCCCGCCTCAATCACCACTTCCAACTTCGTCGCCACTCACCGGCTCCAGCACCATCCTTTGCCTCCAGCCCCAACCCTTTACTCCTACAAATGACTGACCGTCATTCTAGCAAAAAAAAAAAAAAAATAGTAACAATTAATTACAAACAAAAACACATATAAATTAAGAATAATTTTAATCCGTATCTAAAATTTATTCTCTGACACAAATTGCACGTTGTATTTTTTCATTTGCTTCAAAACATTCAAACTCTAAACTCTAATTTCGTTTGTTACAGTAAATTAGTAGAATTTAATGTTATTCCTAATTTTTTTGAGAAATGTGAATATAAAAATTTTAGAAAATCAGAAAATCAATGAGTTTGTGGGAGATATGTTTTTTAAAATATTTAATTAGTATAAAAAATATTTTAAATCTTTAAAAATTTTTAGATATTTTGGGATTTTAAAGGGTAATTGGTCAAGAAAAAAATTGTCAAACTTGTAATAATTTTCAAGTTTCAAATATGCGCGTCAAGAATAAATTGTGGTTCGAAAATAGAATTTTCCTGTACATATAGAACAGTAATACGAAATAAGTTAACAAAAATACCCCTCCACTAACCACATAAAAAAAAAACCTAAAATTAAACCGCAAAGCTTTTCTTCAATTTTTCTAAATTGGGGTTTGTTTCTAAACGAAAAGGATGCAAGGTAGAGGGAAAATTTCTCAAATATGTTGCGGCCGAATCTTGGTGGCAAATATTGGGGCAAGTCCGGCGTCGAGCTTCGTCATTCGATTTGCGTTGCTTGCTACTTTGTTCGATTAATTTTGCCAGTTTTTCCATTTTATGATTTAATTGATTTTAGATTTTTCAGTATTAATCCTGAGGACTAATTAATGAGGATAATCATTTGTTGTGTAATGTTAATTTCAATTTAGCATGTCATCAATTTTCTTAACTGTGAGATATATCATATCGTTCTAAAAACCTGAAGTAGTAAAAGATTTTCAACAAGGCGTTCAAGCTATCCAAAACTTGTGTCATGTGGTGATACCACATGAATTGTTAGAAACATGTGCACTGTATGGCTAACTAACGTGGTAATGATATTTTCGTAAGATGGAGTCAAGCTAGCCACCATCTAAAAGAAATTCAATTTAGATCTATGATATATCGAAAGTCAAACATTGAAATTATTTTAGAGATTTTCCTTTACTTTGTCCATATCTACCCAAATCACCAGTCAATAGAGAATATTAGAGTAATGAGACAAATAATACTGGCACTTCAAGTTTCCAATTTTGAGAATTGTCTGGCTGACTTGCGAGTTAAAATGGGCACTATGACATTCTCGAAAGGCTGTGGAGTCCACCATGAGAAGTAATAACTTGTGTGATGACTGTTTGGATTTGAATTTTTCGATAATTGTTGGCAGTGTGGTACTTGTGATCAAGCTTTCTCTTTGGTGGAACCATAAGCTCTACGCATTAATTTGTCATTTTTTGTAGTGCAAATATGGATGCACCTATCTACCTACTGTACTTGGAATTCTCGTGTGAAAACTAACCGCAACATGTTGACTATAGACGGAATTTCACATAAAATTTCAGTTCAGATGACTCTGGAATTGTTTTTTTTTTTTTTGACATCAAAACGGTGAAGTATTGCCCTCCGCGTTCCATTAAAACGACTTTAATAGAATATAACGAAGTGTTCATTGACCCATACATAAGTAAAAGTGGATCACAACATAGTACACTGCAAAGTACATACTACATAATAATCAGAAATTAAATTATTCTCCAGCTGCAATCATAAATATTGCGTGGGGACATCTACCAATTCTAGTCCTCCTCCTCCTAAACCGTACGTGCTGCTTCTTCTGAATCAGCTCGTAGAATCATTGCTCTATGTGGCGAAATACCATGTGGGGTCGGATTCGAATCTCCAAAGGCTGTCATCCACAATAGCATGTCATTAGTAATACAATATAAACAATGGTCCGAGTCTCGCAGAATTGTTAATTTTTTAGCAACTTATATTTTTAATAATTTTTAAATTCCCTTTTGCAGTTCCTAGTTACAAGAATCAATTTTTCATGAATATATATATATAGAGAGAGATAATGGTAAATTCACCGACAATGAAGGGAGTTTTTTCACCACCGTTTAGATGACCCAATAAAATTATTACATGTGGCGCCACTCAAGATAACAAATAAAAGAAAACTACTCTTTGAGTGGCGTCATGTGTAATAATTTTATTAGGCCACTTAAGCGGCGGTGAAGGAACTCCCTTCATCGCTAGTGAATTTCCCGTTTACTCATATATATAAATATATATATATATATATATATATATATATATATATATATATATATATATATATATATATATATATATATATATATATATATAAATTTTGCCTGCTGCTTTCTTATTTGTTTGTTTCTTCAACTAGTTCCGTTATAGGATCCTATGGACTATGTGTACACTCTTCTTCGCTTATAAATTGATTATTTGAATGTGTTGAGGGAATGTTATAAGCTGGATATGTTATTACAGGCTCTTTTATGCTTTGGTGCAATTTCAATTTTTGCTGGTATGGACGAAGTGGAGAGTTCATGGATCTTGATGATGTAAGAACCTGCGCAAATGACATGTAATATCCACACACACACACAGACATGTAATATCCACACACACACACACACACACACAAATATATATATATATATATATATATATATGGAAAATACCTTATTTTATATAATACACCCGCAATTTATTTTTTAAGATTTAACTTACTTTAATAATGATGCCACATTCATGATAGTGATAATAACAATTTTTTTATGCATATTATCATTTGGATTTAATTTAACTATAATTATAAATAAATTTGAGTTTGAATTTCAAATCCCAACAACTTCAACTAACTCAACAAACTCTATCACGACTGACTGCTAACTGTCCAATAAATTATTCCCACTTTTCTATTTTCTCTTCACGTTAAAAAAAATAAATAGAGAAAGAAAGGACAAGAGCGAGTATAGTAAAGAAAATAATGAGAGGAATTGGAAGAGGATTCGATAATTACTTGTACTAGTAACCCTAATTCTTGTCTTGACCTTACCCTCACGGAAAACTATATGGATAAGTAATTCGCTACTTTCGATTCATGGCGATTAAAATTCATTCTTTCCTTTACCTAATATTTAATTTATTCTACTCCATGTAACTCTAATCAAGTATCAAGTGTTTAAGCAATCATGCAAGCATGCTAAACTAATGGTTTGTATCTATATAAATAGGGAGCATCAGGATTGTATTATATGCCTTGGCTTCCGATGACATCTCAAGCATCTATTAGATCTCACCCCAAGTACCATGTAATCAATCTATGATTCAAATCCATATTCACTACATCAATCAATATCTCTATTGCATGAGCTATGTATCTCATGTACAGTCTTCACTATGAACTATGCTTAGCTAGGTATTCACATGTAAATAAATACCATGCTATTAGACTAGTCATGGAGAGGTCTATTATATAGACCATAGAAGTGATTCTTAACCTGTAATTCAAGTTACTATCTCATACCAAAGTCTTACTTGTTTTGGTTATCAACATGGTTTATTTCTAAATAACTATCTCAAGTCTTTATACCACATATTGGTCATTCAATTTTACATCATATGATTTTAGAACTAAGCATTTAAACCTAATTAATATGTTAGGAACCTCTTGCCAAACCATCTCCCTATAAGTTCATAATCATCCAAGGCAACATAATTGTTGGCTTGTTCTCATATAGCTGCAATTAGAATTATAAAATCTTGTTCAAAAGACAGTTGTAGATAACATATTTATCTTGTTACAAAAATTATTTCAAAATTTATTGAATTTGTTTATTATATTTAATATAACTTGTAATGGGGTTTCTACTGCTAAATTGCAGTATGCCATTGACAATATTAATTAATCTAAAACCTATATCTACCTTATAAATTATGAAAATCTTTATATCTCAAAATTATAAATAATTAGATTAACTGTCAACAAAAATTTTCTAGAAATATTAAAATTAGTATGCTATTTATAAACTAATATAGATCATGTCTGGATAGTTTTAAAGTCGCTAGAGTAGAATTGCAGTAACATAACTAGTATAGTAATCAAGCTACAACTCGCATTTTAAGTAAGAATTAAAAAACATTTCTCAACAAAAATTGTAAAGGACTAAGTTTTCCAACAATAGTTAGTTTTCTGAAAAAATTTAGGCTCTTATGCTATTTTTAATATAATTTGGCCAGAAGTTATCATTATAGAATTAAGTGAGACGATAGTAGTAGAATAATTAAGTCATATACATGGTTACAAAAGGAATTATGTAAGTGTTTCTATACAAAGGATGTAGATAGTTGGATATGCTAATTATAGAATTTTTTGTGGATTTATTTGAATTAGTTTACAATTTTTAATTGATTTTAGAATGTAGAGGTTTTTGCTAGACAATGGTTGAAAAGAGTGAAAAATATATTTATTAGTCTTAGGTCCTTAAACTGCTTATGCTTGCTCCAAGTCTCTCTCCTTACTGTCTTGTGTGTTGGAATGAGCATGTGTGAAGAATCACAATAGGGAAGTCGTAAGGATATTTTGGTGATTATCAAGGGGTTATGTAAGTCAATTTACAAGGAAGACATCATGATTATATTGTTTTATAAGTACTCAAGCTCTATGTGAAATTTGACTTGGTTAAAAAAGAAGATTTAGTGGAGATAACAAGAAAAAGGCAAGAGTTAGTGGAGGAAATGGATTTTAGGATTTGATTTTTTTTTTTTTTTTTGCGTATGTCTAAGTTTGTTAATCTTTAAAAAATCCCAAATTAATTAAAAAGATTAATCTAAATGAGAGAAACTCAAGGAAATTTCCTACGTAATTTATGATGGTCTAGCTCAAGATTTACTAAATAATTTGGCCGATTTTTGGTTCTCAAAAAATAAAAATCATAAAAATTAGGAAAATGAGAACCCCATAAAAAATGAAATGCCATTAGTCTTAACAAATTCAAAATAGAGCTTCTAGAATTTGCACCGATCATCAGTTAGTCCCGAGAACCTTAATTTAGCACAATTGGTATAAAGAAACTAATGCAGAAGTACTAGATAGATTGAGTACATTAGGTATCCGACATTACCAAAATTTCTGACCTCCAGTTGATAAGATCGATACAGAGTGTACTAGCTAGTTGGAAATTTGATAACTATAGTATGGTCACCCAGTAGTTATATCATGGATGGCTCTCTGTCTAGTATAGTGTAATTTATCCCCTAGTGAGCTTGTTGATTAGGTTACCGGTGGTTTGGAGATCACTAATGGTCTAGACTGATACCAAATATATAGGTCATCGATGAGGCCATCGGTGGCTCTTGGTCTAATTTAGTAATTTCTTGTTTCTAAGTATTTTTTTATTGAAATCTTTGTATCATGATTATTAAAGACTTGCATACCTTCTATCAAATCATGCTCATAGATTAATAAGTTCAATTGAAAGTAAATTATTATATATGATGGTGTTTTCATGCCAACTTGATCCATTGATATACTTGATACTAAATATAACAATTGGGAATAAGGCAGAACTGAAGGAAGGATTTATACACATATTTTGATAGTTTCTAGTTTTAGGATGTACAATCGAAATTTAAGGACCTAAGTATGAATGTTCTAGATGATTACTAATCACATATGTTTATAAGACTTTAAGTCTGGATCTTATGCTCATGTATTCGTGATTGAAAATTAGTTACATCTTGAGACATTACTAGGAATATGGCACTGTGGTCCTTCACATGTATGAGACACTTTTAAAAATATATGGCCTTTTCCTCCAAATAATTTTAAAGTAATATATATATATATATATATATATATATATATATATATATATATATATATATATATATATATATATATATATATATATATATATTAGTGATTGCTTCATTACATGCACATTACATGCACTTCTTTGTATTATTTTTCTTTATATTGATGTGATTCATTCCATTATTCTTGACTTGATTAAGATTTGATTGATACTTTCATTCAAACATGAGCTTGCATATCATAATTAAATTATTAAACTCTTAAAACTATTTGGTTATTTATAGAACATCTATAGCATGTTTTCATGCTCCTCCTTTTCTTTTGTAGCTCATGCTAGGTCATTTTAATAATCTCGATTCGATATGCCCAAACACTATCTCCATATAACAGAGAAGGAAGGCCAACATAACTGGAACCGTAACTTGAGTAGTAAGTAGAGATTTAGAAGGTGTTTCTGTAGAGAGAGAATTTTTACGAAGGGATTTTCTTTTATCATTTTAATCACCATTTAGCTTCTCCTTTCTATAAAATATCACTTTCACTTGTGAAAAATTTGGAAAGATGTTTTCTTTCTTTTTGTCCCCATTTTCATTTTCTTTCCCTTGTACATTTCTTTCTTTCTTTCTAATTCAGACTATTCTTAGCTTAATAAGGAAGATAGTATAATTATTTTCTTTTTGATTGTAATAGTATAATTCTTTTCTTTCTGATTGTTCTTTCAGACTTTAAATCCTAAATTTGTAATATAAATTATTTATTTGGACCCTCTCATATACTTAGATTTAATAAGTATTTTATTATAATAAATTATTCATTTGTCTTTATGATATTTTGTTTAAATGTATATGATTTTGTGGCAATAGTATTGCTTGACTTATTGTATTTTAGGCTTGGCGTGTTTATTTGAATACATCATCGAACACTACCTATATCTTGAGATGCAGGGCATTGCAGTTGATATTAGAGTCAAAATTTGGTTTAGAAACCTATGTCTTATTTACATTTACAGCGAGATATACATATACAAACATACTTTATGTTTGTTCCTATCTTGTTTCTTGATTCTGTAAACTTGTTTATTCAATTACTCAATAATTTCTTACTAGATTTAAAGTCACTTGTATTTTTCCTTAGAGCTGACATGTTTTTTTCTAGTTTTATCTTCGAATATCAAAATGTGTAGTGAAATCTATGGACCCTTCTCTGTATCATATTTTTTCTAATTGATTATAATTATCATCATGTACTTTCACTATTTTGAATTCTATTGACTTGATTTAATAATTTAGATATCTATTTTGTATTGTCAACCATTACAGTTGATTTTCTATGATCTCGAAAGTGGATTTTATGAAATATTTTCTTTCTTTATTTTTCTTATTCATTGAGCCTACCTATCAGAATAATGAGAAAAGCATACATGCTTACAACTATTTGATTAGGATCTGTTTTGTGGTATTTGTATTTTAATGATTGATATCTTATTAATTATTTCACCATTCAATTAAACTTCAAGAATGAAATTTCTTCTAAGGCAGGTGATTATAATGTCCCAAATCACTATATTCATATATTATATTTTTATTATTTATCTTGTTTTAATAAATGATGCTGCATGCATGTTAGCAATAAAACTCTATCATGTTAACTATCCAAGAAACTGTTCTTTCTATCCCATATTCTATTCATGTTAAGAAAAAGAGATGAGAAGAGAGAGTATGTAAAGAAAAGAGGGGAAGAATTCGGTTTTGGCTAGATTTTCATCTAAAGATCTATTCGTGTTTAAATTAAGTTAAGAGCTTTCCCCTTCTTTTTTCTTCTTTCGATAATTACTTTTATTATCAACCCTAATTATCATCTTGATTTTATTAATATGGAAAGCTAGATGAATAATTAATTTATTACTTTAGATTCATGTCAATTTAATGATAATATAAATTTAAATTTATTTATGTATTATATGATTTTGATTGAAATCCAATTCCGTTTATCTCATGAATATACTCATGATTAAAGATCAAATGATTCTTTAATCTTTGCATGTAGATCTGTTTGTTAAAAGATGATAGTTATATGATAGTTTAAAATTAGTTTTATATTACTAAATCTGACATTTTGATTGAAAATTCTAAGAAAATTAGATATGTCCCCTAACCTACCAGTGAGTCCACCGGTGGTCGTATCATGGATGTGTCTTTGTCGATTAGACTGTAGTCTCCTACCAGTGGCTACACTATAGATTGCTCTCACTATAGTATTATGTGGCCATCCACGAGTGAGCTCACTAGTGAGGACACCGGAGGCTTAGAGGTTAACAGTAGGGTCGTCGATGTTCAAGACTGATACTATAGATACTAGGGCAATGGTGGAGCTACCAATTGCTCAGGGTTTGATTCGCTGATTTCTATTTTTCTCGTATTTTGCACTTCTAAAAAAGTAGGACATGCTAGCTACTGCAAATATATGTGTTATTCAACGGATATCAATTTAAACACAAATTATCAAAAATAATTAATCAACCAAAACACCGAATAAATCTCAAATTATCACACTGATTAGACTAAAAGATTTTAATATGAAAAAATCCAAACAAAAAAATCATGGAAGAACTACATTATGATTGCAAGTTAATTACAGAGATTTGACTATTAGATAACCATGACTGATCAATAGTCTAAAATCTAATTTGTCTGCTACAATCACAAATAGAGTTGTATGCTCAAACTATCTTAAACTAGTAAATACTCACCATTCAAGATATAGATCCATAGATATTAAATTATAAAATAAAATACAAACGAGTAGAAATTACTACAACCATAAATTAAATACTTGTTTATTTGTTGGAGAAGCTGATAGATGTTAATCTCCACAAACTATGAACCTAAGCTCTTTCTTCTTCAATATAAATATCTTTTTTGTTCTTCTTGAAAACCTCTCTTTCCTTTCTTTTTCTATGCCTTTTTCTTTCCTTTTCTCCTTTTTTTTTTCCTATGGCTTTTTTGTTGAAAATGATGGGATATAAATAGAATGTAACACTCCCAGTTCTCAAGTACTTCCCAAAACGGAGGATACTAATTCAATCTACACTATACAATCCAAAATCACAGGATCTTGGAATAGCCGTAACGACATTCACATTGATCAATAACATGTCTAAAACTGAAAAGATTTTATTTATACAAAAACTTAATTACATAATATGATGCACTGCTCTGAATATGAATACAAAAGAATCAAAAGAGAAAAGCAACATCCAGACAAAAAGAAATATAAACAAAATATACATAAGTTCTCCAGAAGATACTTCATCGCTTACTGCCGCTCGGTTTGTTTAATAAAGTATGGGTCGTTGGTTGGGGTTGGTTCCCATTCCTTTCCTTCCAAACCTGAGATCAGAATCTAGGCGATTAAACCCAACAAGTAATACAAAAGAAGGAATTATATGTATTATTATAGTACTGGAGATAAGGAATATGCAAAATAATTGTGCAAGTGTTAGCCGTATTGCATAAATAATGAATGATAAAATAACACAAAACTATATAAATCATTTACAAGTAATATGTAAATATTATGTAAAAATAATAAGTTTAGTTCACGTTCGTGTTAGTATTGAAACTAAATGATGGATAAGATGATGCATTGTTTTCCGTATCGTATAAGTTCTCGAATATATCCGCGACCACCCGAATCCATTGTGTTGAACTATGATGCACTTCTAGGGCTAGACAAACTTTGTACTGTAAAATAGTAATAGATGTAACCTATTTTGGAAACTTAAATATCAAACTATGACTCAGCACCATATGGTACTGTTGCAATATACGTCCTTAGTACCTAAGTTGAAACGGCTAACTCGATCCTCATATGATACGGTTCTTATCTATCATATAGTTTTTTGATCTCCATGTTAATAGTATATAATATGCATGAACCAATAGATACATCATGATATACCAAGTCAGATAGTGTATATGTCATATACTAGAAATTGGAATTCAAGAGTCGATTTGATTCAGCATCACGTACACATGTATTACAAGGGTACTCTATTTTTATGTAATAAAGATACATAAACATTTTCATCATGTTTCCATGAATGATCATGCTCATTGTATATCCAATATGTCATTAATTTATTTAACTATGTAATGTATCAGATTCAAATATCATGGATCATAGTGTTGCATACAAATCGTGTTCTTTGTTTCATATTGTTCATAATTAAATATCAGTGCCAAGTGTTCATGGTAAAGGGTTCCTGAATCAGAGTAGTTCTTAGTATCGCTAATCCCAATAGTAGCCCTGGTTAATTTAGAACATGTGCTAATCAAGATAGCAAATTAACCAGGTAAATTCCATATGATTTTCCACATAAATTGCACCTCATGTGCTCGAATATTGACTTTCAATAAAACAACCCTACTTTACTTTAAATTAAAATTCTGTTTTCTATATGGACATGAAAATGACATTCACCATAATATAACACTTTGTGGCCCTGTTCTTCCACTCTGCTCTCATTGCACTTCCCTTTCACGTTTTGTTTATTCAGATGACATGATTTCATGGGAGGTGTTACTTTATTTACAAAATTTATTTAGAAAGAGGTGGTGGAGCATAAATGAATCAATAGGGAAAGCAAACAAATCAAGAGACACTATAATTCTGATGATGGAAAGAAATACTCGTTTAATATTTTGAGTCAAAAGGGAATCAAGACTTGATTCCCTTTTGTTATTTCAATATCTAGAGTGGGAGAAATAAATTTCTTAAGTAATTAGAAGAATAATTTAATATTTTAAAATTATCAAAATTCAGAAATATTTTTGGGCTTTTCGAAAAATTTCTAAAAATATAAATATTAGAAAACTAATAACCGTAAAGACTGAATCATTTGGAGTTATATATTTAAATTTACACTCACTGAAAGTTATTTTGGTGTCCAAAATTAACCTCGATGGCCTTTTTCAGTAAGATCAGACTCAAAAGAATATATGAGTAGCATAAATTTTGAGATATTACATTCTACCCACTTAACAAAAGAATTTCGTCCTAGAAATTCTAAATTAAGTTACATGGCAATATATATGGATATGTATGGTTACGAAAACGAATGAAATTAACATACCTAATCATCAGAAAAAGTATTGATACTTTTCCTGATGTCATTCTCAAGCTTCCAAATTGACTATCTTGATAATTGTGCATCCCATGAAATAAGAACCAATGATACTTTGTTCTTCAAAACTTTCTTCCACTTGCTAATGATTGCTATAGGTTGTTTCGAGTATTTTAGGTTCGATTTTAGATCCACCTTGGACTTATCTACTATTTTGTGTTTTTAATCCAAGTACTTCCTTAACTGTGATACATGAAATATATTGTGAATGGTTTCCATTTCGGATGGTAACGATAATCTGGAGGCAAGGTTCTCAATTCTTTCTATGATCTCAAATGGCCCGATATATCTTGGACCGAGTTTTCCTTTCTACCGAATCTGATTACGTCTTTCATCAGGGATATCTTAATGAATACATTATCTCCAACATCAAACTCAATGGTTTTTTGCATTGATCTCCACATTTCTTTGGTTTGCTTTGGGCTGGCTTCATTTGTTCTTTAATAACTTTTATTTGTTCTGTTGCTTGAGTAATCAACTACGATCCAAAAATACTTCGTTCTCCAATCTCGTCCAAACACAATGGAGATCTGCACTTCCGACCATACAAAGTTTTGAATGGTTCCATTTTGATGCTCTTCTAATAACTATTATTATAAGCAAATTCTATCATATATAAATAATAATCCAAATATCCATAAAATCAAGTACGCATGCCCTAAATATATCTTCAAGTATTTGGATAGTTTATTCTTATTGGCCATCTGTCAGTGGATGATAAGCCAAAGACAAATCTAAATGTGTTCCCAAACTATCAACCAAACTCGTCCAATAGTATAATCTAAATCTTGTATCCCTGTCCTATACAATTCTAATTGCATCCATGTAATCTTACCACTTCTTGCTGAGCCGTTTTGCCAATACTTCTATGAGTGACTGAATTTGAATGGAATAAAATACGCTGACTTGGTCAATCGATCCATGATTATCCAAATTTCATTGTTACTCTTACCCCTTGTTAATCTTGTCAAATATTACATCAAAATTTTCTCCCACTTCCTCTTAGGAATCGCTAATGGTTGAAACAATCCTGCCGTCTTTTGATATTCAGGCTTTACTTATTGGCAAATGGAACATCTAAACACATATCTGGAAATCTCCTTTTTTCATGCTTAACCAACAGAAATACTTCTTCAAATTCTTATGCATCTTATTACTTCTAGGATGAATAGAATATATTAATTTATGAGCTTCTTCTAAAACTCTATCTCTTACTTCACCTTTAGACACCCATAATATTTTCCTAAATCTAATAGCTCCATCTGAGTACATCTTTATCTCTGGTCTCATGTTTACTTCTATTTTATTTTTTTAACTTTGAAATTTTTCATCTCCAATTTATACTTGCTTAATTTTCTTTATCAATACTAACGGTAATCGTGTCTCCATAAGTTGCATTATCATTCTTGGTGATTACACTTGAAAAGTGAAACTTTTTAATCTATTTTATGCAATTGTAATCCCATTTTACTGATTAATACAAGAAATTAATAGAAAATTATTTTTAATCAAATTTCTTACTATGATATTTTTCTAGTATTTTCTAGTATTTTTGCAGGATTTTATATGCAAGAAAATCGAAGTATCAAAGTTTTATCTCAAATATCAGTTCAAATCTATAAATATACATAATTGACTCTCGACAGTTAGGGGATAGCTGTCGACAGCAGTCGACTGTAAAAGACACCTGAGGGTTATTGTCGAAGTGACGTCAATGGGAGCAGTCACATATTGATTTTTTGGGGATTTTTTTAGAAGAATTTAAAATTTCTTATAAATAGAATTCCTATTAGGATATTGTAAGGCTATAAATAGCCATGTAACTTAGATTTGAGAGATATAGATGATTATTTAAAATAGAGTTTTATAGTTTTAGATTGAAGATTTAGTTTTTGTACTTGTTCATAAATATCAATGAAAGAATTCTTTTTCTCTTTATTCTTGCCTATAATGAGCATGAGTAGCTAAATTCTTGAGTTGGATTAGATGAAATAACAAACTCTAGGTGATTTACTTGTATATTTTCTATGCTTATTGGTTTTAATAGTCTTATGTGAAATTGATATCTTTGATTCTTCGTTATCTTTAAAGGAATTTAGATATGATTTTTAGTCTTTAATACTTTATTATTTGATGATATATTCGTTTCTTAATTTTGATATGCCGCAAACTCTATATGCACGGTTTATGTTTAGACTTTGAACATTTATTTTTATAATTCATATTGTATGCTTAGATAAAGCTCAAAATTCATATAGGATTAATCCGAAGAAATTATTCAAACTATCAAATTTACAACTTTATATATTTTGTGACTTATTGTATTAATTTCCAATTGTAGGAAAACCACGCGATCTATGCAATCAAGATAAAAAGTATAAATATATTCAGTAAATTATCCTATTTGGGAGTTATATCGATCTGAGCAGCAAGATTAGTTAAAATAAATTTTCATCTTTAATTTTAGTTTTTAGTTAATAAAAATTCAATCATTACTTTTATTTTTAGTACCATAATTTATTTCTAGTGTCAGACAATTACAAAACGATCCTCTAGAGAACGATCTTGGGTTACTACCCTTTTACTACTTGCCGATCTCTTGCACTTGGGAGTGTACGATTTTGATCGTAGTCAAATTTTTGGCATTACTACTGGGGATCATACTATTATGTTACACTCTACTATAAATTACGGTTCCTATGTCATTAATTTTTACAATTCGAAATTTGCATGACCATTTGAAGGATAACTTCAAACGATAGACTATTTGATCGTACTTAGATCCACAAACACTTCCAATCCGTCACACACTTTACAATATAAGTGTTGGCAGTGAAAATTTCTAAGTAAAAAAAAGGATTTTCCACAACAGAACGCGGAGCTAACTCCGTAGCTCCACGTTTCGCTATTTTTAGCCCCACGTATGAGTAAAACGCGGAGCTATTCATTAGCTCGGCATTCTGGTTTCTTAGCTCCACGTGAGCAGATAGCCAGAATCTCAAATTGATTGAGATTATGATTTGGGCTTATCCAAATACCCAAATTAAATCCGATCAAACTCTAAATCAAGAGATTTAAATCAAAACTAAGATATTTGATTGGAATCCTTGATGAGTACAAATTCTATTTAGATAGAAACTCTCATATCATCCTAAGGCTATAAATACCCCTTTGAGAAAGTCCTAGGGATTTTTTTCTGAAAATCCTTTAAGCATCTTCGAGAATTCGAGTTATGCATAGAGCCTTGAATTCGTGAAGAGTAGAGAAGATCAAGATCCAAGTCGGCCGACATCTTCTTCATCAAGAGCAATAAGACCCTCGTCGTAAGATCGTCCAAAGGAGCTACTTCGATAGATCCCATCACCACACAGATCCCATGATTATTGTAAAAGAGAGCGATATACTATAAATTCTCTCTTTTGTTCTCTTTTTCTTTTGTTCTCTTTCATTGTAATCTAAGTTGTATTCAATGGAAGGAAAGCAACAAATTTCTGCTGCGAACAAACTGACGACCACAGTGGGAAACGTCTCTTTCACCAAAGAAGAGATCGTGGCGCAATCTGACGTCGATAGGATCAGATCTGACGTAGATAATGCTGGTCGTGGAAATCGACCAGCAGAAGTATGAGGAGTATCTCTCCTCTAAATTAGGTAACCTGAACGAAACGCGACACTATCGTCGCATGCGCTCCAATACCTGAGGAACGGGTAAAAAGGTATCCACCGATGAACGGGGATCCTTGGAGACCGCGGCCATAGAGCAGTTGTTTGGGCAGGAAATCCTAACAGAGGATGGCCTTTCTACTTCCGAAGAAAGCATGGGAACTGGATTGACCAGAACCCAACTCCAAAATAAAAAACTAAGAGCTAGACGAAAGGCCCTCTAAGCCCCCCTTGAACGCGAGGCTAACTTCATAAAATGCGAGGCTATGGTCCCTTGCAAACTGGCTCGCGTTAATCGCAAGACCAGTCAGTATCGCGTTAAACGCGAAGCTGCAACTTGCGTTAATCGCAAGAACAAGCCAGCATGTGATTCTCCACGAGAGGCTATTACTAGACTTAGCGATAAAAGCGAAGCCAGTAAGATTTGCGTTAATCACAAAATTTCTGGCACTCACGATAAACGCGAGGATAAAACTTCCCTAAAGCTAGCTTGTGATTCTCCACGTGAAGCTATTACTGGACTTAGCGATAAACGCGAAAACAGTTCAACTTGCGATAAACGCAAGATTTTTGACACTTGCGATAAATGCGAGGATAAAATTTCATTAAAGCCAGTGTGTGATTCTCCACGCGAGGCTATTACTGGACTTAGCGATAAACGCGAAGCCAGTTTAACTTGCAATAAACATAAGATTTTTGACACTCACGATAAACGCGAGGATAAAATTTCCTTAAAGCCAGCGTGCGATTCTCCACGCGAGGCTAATACTGAGCTTAGCGATAAACGCGAAGCCAGTAGTACTTGCGATAAACGCAAGATTCCTCAGCTCCGCGTAAATCGCGAAGATGATTGGCAAATTGTCGTTAATCGTAAAAATCGCGCTAGATGCAAAGTTGTGATTTGCGTTAATCGTAAAAGTAAGCCAGCGTGCAAGAATTTTCTTCCATGCGGGACTAAGGTTCCAGAAGATAAACTTCTGAAGGAACGCCAAGCCAGCGTAAAACGCGAGGCTAGCGTAGCAAAACGCGAAGCTACTTCCTAGCTCTACGACACAAAACGCGAAGCTAATTCTCAGCTCCGCATTCTAAAATGCGAAGCTATCTCTCAGCTCCGCGTAGATCAACCCGAATACAAAATCAGGGCTGATCGTCGCACTAATGGACCAGAACTGGACTCCAGTAATCTCAAGAAGTTTCAGTGGGCTCCTGGACCCTCTCAACATTTGATTGGGTCCCACAATTCCATGTCTAAAGTCACTGACCTCAGGGAGTACTTAACTAAGAAGAGAAGTATAGAACAAGTTCAATCTGAACCGCCTTGTCACTGCCAGCAGTTTATGACAGCGGTATCCACTGTAATCGATAATTGTTGCTGCAGCAAGAATATAGTATCGGTGTTTGACTGATTAAATAAGTCGGAGAAAAACCCTGCTAAGAAAACAAAGGCTACTCCCCGAGAAGAATGGAGAGTTGTAACTTCCAACATGGTCTGTAAGGGTAAGAAAATCATAGAAAAGAATGGTGATTTAGAATTAAGTGATGAAGAACCTAATCATTTTACCAGGCTTAAGTCAGGCGCTATCCCGGCCCGAAGTTATAAGAAACTCGTGAAGGCTTCTTATGATGACGATAGTGATAAGTTGGCCATAGCCTCTCCTCGTTCTTCGGCATCATCTAAATTGAAGTCAGCATCATATATGATGATTAGATCTGACGATATCGACTAGAGATTTAAAGCTCAAGAACAAATGATTCGAGAGCAACAAAAGACAATCGAGGATCTTAAAATGATGCTCTCAAAAGTGGTCAAGAATACCCAAAAAATCGTCGAGGATAACGTCAAAAAGGGAAAAGAAACTCTGTTCAGTAAAATGAACGAAGAAGATAAAGAAGAAAAAGCCCACTCGACGCATGAGGACGAGGATACGTATTCTTTTCATGATCCACATGAAGAGAAAATAGAGAAGTTACAAAGTCAACTTGAAATATTAATGCACAAGAAGGAGTTGAAAGAATCAGGGGTCTCAAGACCATATCCGCCTGAATGGGATTTGGCATCATACCCTGAAAAATATAAACCGCTCAAATTGGAGCCGTATGACGGGAAATGATCTCTCAGTCAACATATTTACTATTTCTTGTCCCAAGCAGGGCATTTAATGAGCAATGACCCAGTAATGACCAAGGTATTCGCAAGTACCTTGCGAGAGTCTGCCTTCACTTGGTTTATGCAACTGCCTCCAGGTACCATTAATACCTGGTTTGATGTTGAGAAACTATTTCTCGCACGTTTCTTTGAGGATGATACCGAAATTACAGTTCATTCCCTCCTTGCAACTAAACAAGGGCAACAAGAAATAGTAAAAGACTTCATAGAAAGATTCCGGGAGAAATCCGTGCATTGCAAATACGGAATGGTTCAGGAAACTCTGGTAGAGACATATCGACATAATCTTAAGACTAACATGCTCCTAAAAATGGGGGCCGTAGAGTCTAAGATATGGAGGGATTTGCTCAAATAAGGAGAGCAAGTCGAGGACTTGATCCGTCGAGTTGAGGAGTCTCGTGGATCAAGAAATACTGGAAATAATAGGCCGTACACCCAAAATAATAATAAGAATAAAGGGAAAGCGGCGATGGCGTCAGAGGCAGCTCCACAGAAGACAAATCCTCCGAACCCAAAGCCCCAAAATCAAAAGGGCGCAAGACAAAATAGGCCCCAACAAAATAGGACATATACCTTCAAGGCAGAGCAAACGCCTACACTTTTTCATCTACTCCTTAGGAAGGGAATGTTGAAACTCCCGGAGAATAGAAAACTTGAGGACGTTGGTAAAACCAATGACCCCAACTATTGTCTTTACCACAAGAATGTTGGACACCCTACCAGGGATTGTTACCCTTTGAAGAACAGAATCCAAGCACTAATAGAAGTTGGAGTTCTGACGCTTAAAGAGGAACAAAAGAAAGTCACTGCCAATATGGCAACCCTAGTGGTTGGAACCCATGAGTTCCCCACAGGGGTAACCCCAATACCAAAAGGGAAGCTGGTTACGAAAAACCATGACTCGCATAAAAAGTCACAAGAAGGACTTGTCCTCGTAACAACTCCGAGAGGGGAAGTCATGTGGGTCCACCCTAATTTACTACAGGATAAACAGTGGACTACTGCAGGTGGTCAAAAGAAAAAGCGGACTAGCAATACTATTTCCGCGAAAATAAAAGATGAATACATAATTGCAGGGGCATTTACAGTCTCTGAAGGAGAGCCCGAAATTATGGTCACTCATCAGGATGGGGCAGGCCCTTCCGGCACTCGATCGGGTAAAACATATCTTAAGGTCTACACCAGAGTAGACCCGAAAGGTATATACGGAGAACTCGCAAAGCCTGCAAAGTAGAAAGGGTTTCGTTTCCAAAAAAATCCTAGAAAAGATAAAGGAGTCAAGGATGCTACCATCAAATTTGACATAATAGCTCAGTTGGCAAATATTCCAGCTCGAGTCGCACTTTACGAGTTGTTACAATTATCGAAATCAACTCGCGAGGCGTTGAGAGAGGCCTTGGCAGACTCTGAGTTATTCCTAGCTCAGATTATCGAGCCAGCTGACAAAGAACAGGACTCTTGCCCCGCTGTTATCAAGTGAGGAGGCAGGTCCCACGGATTACTTTCTCTCTAGACGATATGCAGGTAAGAAATATAAAGCACAACAGACCTTTATATTTCACCGGATATGTCAGATCCACGAAGGTGGATCGCATCCAGATTGATCCAGGGTCTGCACTAAGCGTCATTCCCAGAAGGTTGATGCAGCTATTGGGAATTTCTTCCCATCGCTTGACACCAACTAATACTACAATATATGGGTTTAATGCCAATGATAGTTATCCCCTTGGAAAGATCCGACTTCGTGTCAAATCGAGGATTTGAGGACGGAGGTCACATTCTACGTCATTGACGCAGACACTTCCTACAACATTTTACTGGAACAGCCTTGGATTCACGCCATATGATAGTCCTGTCGACTCTCCACCAGTGTATGAAATACTGCGATGAACAAGAAGAAGTCCGGACTTTAGTTGCAGATAGGCAACCATTTAAAGGGCTGGAAAACTACTTCACGGATGCTATGCTCTACAAGCTAGCCCACTAAGTCTCCAACGACAACCTCAGTAAGCCTCAAAAGCTTGATGAAAGTGGTAACGAGGCGGATACTGAGTACGAGCCTCCCAAAGATAACGATGAGGGTGATTATGAAATCAATCCTCACATAGATTTTAATTTGAATTTTGACAATAATGTAGCTGATGTAGTAGAGGATAAGTGGATTATCAATGAAAATATAAAGTTAGTTTACGAGCCTGCTGTAGCTACAGAGTCTGAACCTTATTGTACTTCTACCGAAGTGGATGGCCTATCCGAACTTGAAGTTCTGGCGGCATACCATTTGCCACTCAAATCATCCCTCCTCTCTCAATCAAAAATAACCAAGGGACAAGGTCACTTCTTTGAAGTGCCTCCTCGACAGGGGTCCCAAAAGCCGATCATGTTCGGCAAAATAATTACGTCACCTCGACAAAGACAAACTAGTGAAAGTGATGAACAATCATCACCTCAATTTCACTTATATGAACAGAAATCCCGACAAATGATGGAAAAAATGGGTTATAATTTTACCCAGAAATCGGGATTAAACTTTGGAAAATGGCGACGAAATCTCATACATTCGTTTAGACCAAGAGGAAAGAGCCCAGACTATTATCAAAAGACTCGCAGAGGGTAGGGCTATGTATCTACTCCTCCCTCATCACCACACAAATATGAAGAAAGCTCTTCGGCCAATGAGGACTTACATCCACTTGACCATGACTCGGATCAAAGTACTGGCGCTTAGTTTCAATCTTTAACGGTAAATATGGTTTCAGCCGCACTTGAAAGTGACGAGGAACCAATTGATGTTCAAAATGATTCTTGGGCTAAACATATGGACACTCTTTGGGATGTCCGCTTTGAACAGCGTGACCTACCCATAGAGGATAAGCTAGTACAGGTCAACATGGGAACGGAGGAGAACCCGAAATCCATCTTCATAAGCAATGCGCTAACTCCCTTAGAAAAAGAGGAACTTATATCTCTTATCAAAGAATATATAGACGTGTTCGCATGGAGTTATGAAGATATGACCGGTCTTGATCCTCAGATTGCCACACACCGGTTAAATATCAAAGAAGATGCCAAACCAGTGAAACAACAACAGAGGCATTTTCGGTCAAAACTGATGGAGGCAATAGTCGCTGAAGTTAATAAGCTTATAAAATCGGGATTTATCTGAGAAGAGTAACATCCCGATTGGGTGGCTAATATAGTGCCAGTTCATAAGAAGAACGGCAAGATCCGGATATGCATCGACTTTCGCGATCTAAATGCTGCATGCCCTAAGGATGAATTTCCACTCCCAATTACCGATGTGATGATTGATAACACTTGCAGTTACGAGAGAATGTTCTTTATGGATGGCTTCTCAGGCTATAACCAGATTAAAATGCACCTGAATGATAAAAAGCATACAGCTTTTAGAACGCCACTAGGGGTATACTGTTATACAGTTATGCCTTTTGGATTAAAAAACACCGGTGCCACCTACCAACGTGCAATGAGCATAATATTTAAGGAACATCTACGAAAAATAGTAGAGTGCTACGTGGATGATTTGGTAGTCAAAAGCAAGAACAAAGAGGATCATCTTCATGACTTAAAAACAATCTTCGATCTTATGCGAAAACACCACTTGAAGATGAACCCTGCAAAGTCTTTCATGGGGGTGCGTAGCGGGAAATTCCTTGGGTTTATAATCACTTCAGAATGAATTTTTCTTGATCCTGAAAAAGTAAAAGCGATCAACGAGATGCTACCTCCTCGCAATCTTAAAGAGTTAAGGGGGTTACAAGGAAAACTGGCCTATATCCGGCGCTTTATCTCTAACCTATCAGGGCGACACCAACCGTTCTCCAGACTCATGAAAGGGGGTTTTCTTTTGTATGGGATGAGGTATGTCAACAGACATTTGACGATCTCAAAGAATATCTCACCAAACCTCCAGTTCTTATGGCACTGGTCCCTGGACAGCCATTCCTTATATATGTAAGGGCCATGGATGATGCTTTAAGAGCATTACTTGCTCAATATAATGAGCATGACCATGAACACGCCCTTTATTACTTAAGCAGAACAATGATCGGGGCTGAGCGTCGGTATATCCCGATCGAAAAAGAATGTTTAGCCCTAGTGTTCGCTGTTCAGAAAATGCGACACTATCTTTCAGGGCAAACGATACATGTCATCTCTCGGGTTAACCCCTTGAAAATCCTGATGATAAAATCGAGATCCTTAAATGGCCGATTGGCGAAATGGGCATTATTGCTATCGCCATATGATATACACTTCGTTCCTCAAAAGGCAATGAAGGGACAGGCGATCGCCGATTTCCTTGCAGACCATCCAATTTTGTCTAACTCTAAACAGACATTAGAGGTGAACACAACTAGCAAAGAACAACCATGGCAGATGTTCTTTGATGGTGCTGCCAGACGATCTGCTGCTGGAGTGGGGGTTGTGCTGATATCCCCACGTAAACACATATTGCCTAACAGTTGCTCATTAACAGAACCGTGCATGAATAATGTGGCGGAATACAACATGCTCATTATCGGCTTAAAAATGGCTCTGCAACTAGGGGTGAACTATCTAGAGGCATATGGAGACTCTAAGCTCATCGTCAACCAAATGACGGGTGAGTATAAAGTCAGACATGAAGCCCTCATCCTCTATCATCAGCTAGCCATCGAGCTAGCAAGATATTTTGAACAGTTTTATATCTATCATATATCTCGGAATGAGAATGTCTATGCAGATGCTCTTGCCGTACTAGCTGCAATATTGGCGATCCCGTCGGGTGTGGCTAAAAGCATCACTATTGGTAGCAGAGAACTCCTCCATCCAGATACGGTATTCCAAACAAAAGAGGTGTGCCAGACAGGCTTAATTCTGGAATCCCGTGATTGGCGATTTCCATTTATAGATAACGCCCTATATGAGATACTACCAGAGGATCTAAAGGAAGCCGCCTCGATAAAGAGCAAGGCCCCGAGATTTTACTTTTATCGTACACTTCAAATTTTATACAGAAAGTCAAATAATAGTATGCTGCTACGCTGCATATCAAAAGTAAAATTAGATGAAGTGCTGAGAGAAACACATGATGGAGTGTGTGGAGCTCATCAGCCCGGTCCAAAACTCCGAGACCACATAAGAAGGCTGGGATACTACTGGCCGAAGATGATTACAGAGGTAATGACATACGTTAAACGGTGCCATGAATGTCAAGTACATGCCAATTTTATTCATCAACCCCCAGAATACTTGCACAATACCGTTGCTAGTTGGCCATTTAAGGCATGGGGAATAGATATTGTCGGGCCAATAACTCCCCCGTCATCTAGAGGACATCAGTTTATTCTTGCAATAACCGATTATTTTTCAAGATGGACCGAAGCCGTACCCATGAGAGAGGTGAAAACGACAGATGTGATTAAATTCATTAAGCATCATGTCATTTACCATTTTGGCGTCCCCCGAAGGATCATTCATGATAATGGACCGCAATTCATCAGCCAGGGGTTCTCAAGATTCTGTGATAAGTTTAGAATAAAAAATATTGCTTCAACGCCATATAACCCCGCGGCAAATAGATTGGCCGAAACTTTCAACAAGACAATCATTAAACTCCTTCGGAAGTTCGTTTCTTCCAACAAATGAGACTGGGATGAAAAACTAGGAGAGTGTTTGTGGGCTTATCGCACCACCATTCGCACCCCAACAAAAACTATCCCGTTCTCCTTAGTTTATGGAAGTGAGGCCATCTTGCCTCTTGAAATCCAGATACCATCGTTAAGAGTGGCCTTAGCCACAAAGACGACGACAGAAGAGCGCCATCAACAAAGATTGCAAGAACTAGAGGCATTAAGAACTAGAGGCATTAGATGAAAAACGTCTCAGGGCTCAACAATAAATTGAGTTGTATCAAGCCTGGATCTCGCAAACGTTTAATAAAAGCGTTAAACCAAGGACCTTTAAGTAAGGAGACTTAGTTTTGGCTATTAAAAGGCCAATGATTCTAACCCACAAGACTAAGGGTAAATTTGAACCCAAGTGGAAAGGACCGTTTATTGTGGAGATGGTATACTCTAGTGGAGCCTATCGCTTAATGAATCAGAATGGCGATAGGATGATGATGCCGATCAACGGCAAATTTCTAAAAAAATACTATGCTTAATGAACCAGAACGGTGACAGAGTGACTGTCACATCTGGTTCATTTCCCTAGAAGTATAACCATCCACTTGTTCAAGTTACGCATATGAGCACTTGAACTTCTTTTATCAAACTAAGACATGTGCAATTAGGCGCCGCTGCCGAAATCTGATAATCATCACTCGATTATTTTGGCATGTGCAGTTAAAGTTACGCATCAGAGCCTTGAATTGCCTCCATCAAATTAAGGCATATGCAATTAGGCACCTCTGTCTAAGTTAATAATCCTGACCTGATTATCCTGGTGTAAGTGTTTGAACACCTTCACCAAACTACCATTTAGCTCTATTCAATGGGCTTTACTGAGGTTAAATAATTATAACTCGGTCAGGTATTAACAGTCTAAGTTACGCAGATGAGCCTTAGATTGCTTTACCAAAACAGTGAACTATTTTGATGACAAGTTATTTGTTGTGCAAGAAAATTTTTGAAGTCAACAGATAAAAGATTCAAAAGAGTTATCATTATTCATAAATTAAAAAAATAAAGTTACAAAAGAATCCGAAGAATCATTAAGGTCTTTCTTCTATTACAAGTTCTTTTTACAAAAAGAATAAAGAATAAAAGAATAAAATAAAAAGGAGTTATGGATCTCTCAAAAGTTTCAACTTATTCGTCGTCTCATCAATGACTCGACGGCGAGACTCCTCCACAGAGTGTTGAGCTTGCCGGAGCAAGTCATCGTTATTTATTGCGAGGTCAACTGCTGACGAGACTCTTCGATAGCGCCGCTCCTTATTATGCCCTCCTGCTCGAGCTGTCCTTGTTGAAGGATCAGCTCTTCCCGTTTCTTAACGGATTCCCGTAACTGAGACTCGCTGGCTTCTAGAATAGCCCGAGCCTTAGCGATAATCTCCCTGGCTCTAAGAATGGCAGCCTGGCTCTCCTCAATTTCGAAGTCCACCATCTCCAACCCTCTAAGAATGGACTCTTGATTGGCTCGTAGTTCTGCCAACTCCCGCGACCATCCTTCTTCCTGTCGCCTCAATTCCTCTTGACGAGCTGCTAACTCTGCCCGTAGCCGCGCCAACTCTATTTCAGTGATTGCCTCCACATCCGTTTGACGAACTGTGTTTAGCGTATTGACTTGCTCTTCTAAAGCTTCAAGGCAGACCCAGTAAGGAGCTGCTCAGTCACGTCCTCCAATCCTTTCGATATTATCCAGATAGCTGGACAACATTGGGCGTCCAAGATTAAGGAAATTTCTTCCGTCCAGGATCATCCCAATACATCTCCTTAGCAACCGCATAAAGTCATTAACACCGTGGTTGAAGAATTCTTCAAGAGGGTCCACAGTGTCTGTATTTAAAGCAGGCAGCACTAAGGAAGATATTGCTGGGGGAGGAGTGGCGTCCGTTGGAGTCAAGGAAGAAGAAGCCCGTCCATTTACCAGATTCATGACATGCAGGGGCAGTAAAGCCAATATGGACTTGGCAGAACTGAGAACCCGAGGAGAAGTATCACTGGTACAGATCATTCGAGTAGCACCACCAACAGGGGCAGACGATGGAGTATCTTCACCCGAAGCTCCTCCTGTGGCAGAAGTGGCTTCGAATGAGAACTTCAAATTTTCTTCGTCTCCCGTTGGCAGATGACTTGGAGATAGAGGAGTCACCAGTATCTCAACAGCCATAATGGTAGAAGACGTTAATACCGCCGGCTGAGGAGTAGAGGGCACGCCAACTACTTTAGAAAAGTTTCCTCGGAGCAGACCCTTGGTGTTGGAGATGACAGACTTGGGGATGGGGTAGCTTCTCTTGCTGTGGCCACAACAACGACCTCTATCCTATCATCACTCTCGAGTTCATCGATGGATGGAACTGAAGTAGGAACAGAGAGAGGAGCTGACGTAAAAATATCTACGTCAAACTCCCCCGCCGAACTACCTAGACCACCCACCGAGCCGGTGGTACCAGAGTAGTCGACCAGCTCCTCAGACTCCACCCTGGTAGTTGAATGCATGGGAGAGTGGAATTGACTACCTGCATCTCATAAAAGCAAGCAAGGAGTGTTACATATAATATAGAAAAAGGAACAGAAGATAGAATATAAAATTTAAAAGAACCATACCAGGAGATACAAGTCCTGTGGTTGAACTTGAAGGAGGAGCCGTCGTTGTCTCTAAAAGTACACCCGTCTCACCGCCCAAGGGTGACGTCGTAGTGTACTCTGCCGATTCTTGAGTCGGCAGGTGAACCACAACATCAAGAGTGTAGAGAGCTTCACAGGGTGTACTCTCCTCTACTGGCCCAGATGGCAGAGTTGAAGCTAGCAAGTCTGAAGCAAACTTTACTGTCGCCTCTTCTTCTTCTTCGCTGGTTCACCCCTTACAGATCCGATGCGTTTGATGGCTGGACTCCGGGAGCGGGGAACCAAGTCTTGAGGAGCACCACCAGCATCGCCATCATCGTCATCACCATCATCGTCATCTCCGTCAGAGTTTCTAACATCTGATAGATCGGCCGCCGCGCCAAAGAATTCATCCATCCCTTTTACCCTCACTCTTTTAGCCCCTTTGCGGCTAGAGTAGAAGGCCTCTATTTCCTTACAGCAACTGTGGTTGATAGAGAAATGGGGCACGTCAGTATTGGCAATGCTATACCAGGTGCAGAAGCTTAATACCATGCTTAGCTCTGGCGATTTCAGGGGTAACATAAATTCTGCTCCGGTTCCTCCAGCAACAAAATGGAACCAGCCCCGTGCCCCTGCGTACATGTTCCCCTCATATACCAACCCTTTATTTGGATTTCCTACATAAAGCTGCGTATATCCAAATTGACAGGCAAATCTGCTCGGGATATACGGCTCTATGTAGCACATAGTGTCTTGCCTGTATACAAAGTGTCTGGGGCGAATGTTCAGCAACCACCAGAAGGCCCTTGAAGATAAGTTGGTGAACTTATTTGCTCCCAAAATATCTTTAAACTTAGATCCATACTCTCCCCCAGGGAAGTCTGGGAAGCAGCGGAAGATCTCATAGTTTTGATGATGACGGAGTGTCCTATGGATTTGAGAGATATAATTGCTCTTTCATATGGAGCGTTCGTACTTCTCCACGAAAAATGGCTTGTCAATCGGGCAGTAATCCGCAGCACTCATCGGCGACGGACAGTGCATGACTAGCCAAGCCATTAAGTATGTATAGGGCATCCCTACTCTTGGGTGCGGTGTCTTCACCGTAGCAGCTTTTTTGACTGCTTTACCCTTTCCAGCTTTGCCCTTGTTCTTCTCTGCTGGCATAAAGCTGTTGCAGAGAGCCCGGAGCCTGCTTTGGAGGTTGGCAACCATTGCTGGTAATAGCCCGAACGGTCGCCCGTAAGCCAATAAAACGGCAGGATAGATGACGTTCTTTGCGATGGCCTCCTTGGAAAGTGAAGGAACAACGCATCTCTTTAACCAAAACATCATGAATCCCGCAAGCAGACCTCTATCTGAAATTGGGAATTGTGCCTAGTAATGGAAGCTTTGGAAGATGGTATCAGGACTGAATCCTCCTTCATTGGAGTCATTCGTATAAGTTGTGGCTTCCAGTTTGGAGATATGCTCCTTTATTTCTTCAACACTTACAGGTGGGCGTCCTCGAACCATTGGGAGACTCTCCTTCAAATTAATGAAGAGGTAGTCAGCCCACTTCTTATAACCAACTCCCTGGTTCCTTACCCCCGCCAAGTCGGCGCAAATGTGATAGTGACACATTATTTCCCAATAGGTTTGGTAGATGTGCTCAACCCCCGCTTTTAGCATCTTCAATTATTCAGCGGTGGGGATATATTCCTCATAAGGGACTTTGCCCATTGATAATCCCGACACTTCGAACATCTCGTGGAGAGCGAATCCCAGCTCACCCACTGGTGTAAAGAAGGTGCCAGTTTCGGGGTTATACATCTCCAGCAGGCTGAACAGGTGGTATGAACTTTGAGGCAAGCCAAACTGGATGTTTCTAATGGCTTTGTACAAGCCAATTTCCTTCAGGGTCTGCTCATGGGTGTCCAGTATGTGTTTGACGAGCTTGAACCACCACATGTTGCCCGAGGAATGGACCCATCCAGGCATTCTGAAATCTTTGACGGGGTACTGTCCACCCTTGGCCAAGAATTTGCTAAGGAAGGTCTTAGCACGAATTGGGGCTTCACCAACAGGGTGCTCTTTGGTGACTCTGCCTGGGAGGAGCCCCGTAATACATTTAGGGGGACCATCTTGAAAAGCCCAATTTGCGCCAAACTTGCCGGTCGCAACACCATCATACTCACGAGTTAGCTCAAATTCTAACTCGCGGTGGGAAGATAGCCTCAGGAGATACACCAAGGGGTAGTTACGCTCCATGTCAGGCAGAAACATGAGCAGATCCCCGGCCTAGTACAGCCACTTGCTCTCCTTTTCAAAGAAGATCTCATCCGAATGCTCCAACGCATCTCCAAAGAGGAATGCGAGCTTCTCCAATGTCTCTCGGTTCAGCGCTTCAAAAGGAGCATCAGTGATAATCTCCCTCGCAGTCACAGGACTGTATCTTATCAATTTTTACCTGCGCTCTCTAAGATCTGGCTTGAAGGCAGGAAGATCAGTGGTGAAATGGAACTGAGTTGCTGAGTCTGCACCACCAACGAAGCCGAAGTGATGCCCTTGGGAGATTGGATCCACTGAATAGCCAACTACAAAAGAAAAATCAAGGATTAGAAAAGTTTCTGCAAATCAAAATTTTTTTCTAAAGTATAAAAACACGGAGCTAGAGGTAACTACCGCGAAGTTAAGTAAGATAACTTCGCGTTTACACACGCGAAGCTAAGTTCAATAACTTCGCGTTTAAACAAACGAAGCTAAGTTCGATAACTTCGCATTTACACACGCAAAGCTAAGGATGATAGCTTCGCATTTAGAACGCGAAGATAACGCAATAGTTTCGCGTGAAGGAAGACCAGAGATCTTCTCTTTCTTCTCCAAGCCATTTGGCCAGAGTACGGTGATCTCGCCAGTAAAAGAGATGATTAGTCGGTTAAAATCAAGCCAAATCACTCCTAAAATGTTCTAAAAAGTCCAAAAGTGAAGATTCTTACCGCCGATAGGCGCGGCGTGGACTGGCTCGCCGCTGCGGCCACTTCCACGGCCACTGCCGCCGCTGCTTGTGCCGGCCGCCGATGGTGAGGGTGCGTGAGAAGAGGCACGAGTCTTGGGGGCCATTGCTTGTGAAATCTTGAAGAGAATCAAAGGAAAATCTCGAAAAACGCTCGGGATGCTAGGGTTGCAAGGATCGCCGGTCGCCTGAGCTTTGGATTCTTGAATTCTTTGAATGAAGTAAGGAAGAAGAAGAAGAGACTCTATTTAAATGAAAAACCCACCCCTTGGTATTCGGCGCAAGATTCAGTGCAGTTGCTCACTGAAACGCGAAGCTATTAGCTCCGCGCAAGTGAACAAAACGTAAAAATAAACTTGGTATTTTAACTCCGCATTTTCAGTTTGAAAATCCAAAGTATTTCAAAATTTGCTAAATTCTAAGCCATTTTGAAAACTTTAGAGGATGTTCTGTTGGCAGTAAAAATTTCTAAGTAAAAAAAGGATTTTCCACAACAGAACGCGGAGCTAACTCCGTAGCTCCGCGTTTGGCTATTTTTAGCCCCGCGTATGAGTAAAACGCGGAGCTATTCATTAGCTCCACATTCTGGTTTCTTAGCTCCGCGTGAGCAGATAGCCAGAATCTCAAATTGATTGAGATTATAATTTGGGCTTATCCAAATACCCAAATTAAGTCCGATCAGAACTCTAAATCAAGAGATTTAAATCAAAACTAAGATATTTGATTGGAATCCTTGATGAGTACAAATTCTATTTAGATAGAAACTCTCATATCATCCTAAGACTATAAATATCCCTTTGAGGAAGCCCTAGGGATCTTTTTCTGAAAATCCTTTAAGCATCTTAGAGAATTCGAGTTATGCATAGAGCCTTGAATTCGTGAAGAGTAGAGAAGATTAAGATCCAAGTCGGCCGGCATCTTCTTCATCAAGAGCAAGAAGACTCTCGTCGTCAGATCTCACGATTATTGTAAAAGAGAGCGATATACTATAAATCCTCTCGTTTATTCTCTTTTTCTTTTGTTCTCTTTCATTGTAATCTAAGCTGTACTCAATGGAAGGAAAGCAACAAATTTCTGCTGCGAACAATAAGCACAAATAATAATAGCAACATGAATAATAATAATAATACTGAATTTGGAGATGATAATACTAATGATAATCATAACCATCCTAAAAGTAATGGAAGGACTTTACGTGATTATCTATAACCTGATAAGACAACCCAACCTTCATGTATTGTATTTCCAGTGAATATGAGACATTTCGTGATTAAATATAGGGTAGTTCAAATTTTGCATAAATTCCATGGGATGGATTCAGAGAACCTATATTTTCACCTTCGATAATTCAAAGAAGTTTGCTCTACCACTAATTTTCAAAACATTACTACAAAGTAACTTAAACTTTAACTCTTTTCATTCTCCCTAAAAGATAAAGAAGAAACATGGCTACATTTTTTACGTCTCAATTCAATAGAAAAATGTGATGAGATGCAAAGAGAATTCTTATAGAAATTCTTTCCTTCACAACAAACAAATTATATGCAAAAACAAATTCTCAATTTTTGACAGAAAGAAAATTAATCATTGTTCGAGTATTAGGATGGTTTAAAGATTTACTTCTCTCATACCCACATCACGGTTTGGAGACACAGAGGACTATAAGTAACTTATATCAAGAGTTAAATACTATAATCAGGCAATTTGTTGAAACTATGTGCAATAGTGAATTCTTAAATAAAAATACTGAAGATGCATGTGACTATCTTGATTTACTTGCCAAAACTTCACAAGTCTGAAAAACTGAGGATAGTTCGAATATACACCAATTAAAGGATAAACCTCATAATAGAGGTAGACTTCTTAAATTGGGAAAAACTAAAGATATAACTACATGTTTAATTACTATAACTAAGAAATTTGAAGATTTACTTACAAAGAAATCTGAAATAATTAAGACAATAAAAAAAGTTCCTGAAGTTAATGATATTTGTGAATTGTAAGGAAACGTAACTCATGAATGTCCAACACTTTCTGTTTTTAAAGAAGTATTAAATGAACAAGCTAATGTCTTAAACACTTCTTCTCAACTAGTAAACAACTCATATTCAAAAATATATAATCTTGGTTAGAGGAATTATCCAAATCTTTAATGAAAGCAGAATCCTTAACAACAATTTAATATTCCAAACAAACCACTCGCTAATACTCCTCAACAATACATCTAACCTACTAATCAACCTTTAGTGTATTAACCACCACTGAAGAGAAATTTTAAGAATTATTTTTTGTAGATACAATAGAGAATAGATTAGATTATTCAAGCACAACAGTAGTTTATTCAATCGCTACAAATAATCAATAGTCAGAATGTGATGACCTTTAGTGACATCCGCTTACAGATAAACCACCTCAATTCGGCATTGCAAACGAAGGAACAAGGTAAGCTATTATCTCAACCGGAGGCCATTACTTCATATAAAGTCGAAGGTATAAATGATATTATTTCTTTCATTAATAATGATATATTTGATATAACTACTGCAATAAATTTGAGAAGTGGTAAAGAGCTTGATGAGCCCATTTAAAAAGGAAACACCAAGGAATAACAGGGCAATGATTCAACACAAAAATCAAAATAAAATAGTTCTACAGAACACACTTCTATTAATTATAAACCATCTGTACCGTTTTCTCAAAAATTAAAGTCTAAAAATATTAATGCATCTTATACTGATATTTTGGAGATTTTCAAACATGTATATATCAACATACCTCTACTAGAAGCGATTAAACAAGTCCTTTCATATGCAAAATCTTTGAAGGACTTGCGCACCATCAAAAGACATCACAACGTATAAAAAAAAGCATTTCTCACAGAACAGATAAGTGCATTATTTCAATCTAAGATGCCTCTTAAATATAAGGATCTTGAATGTCCTACTATTTCTTGTGTGATAGGTCAATATAATATAGAGAAAGATTTGCTAGATTTGGAGGCTAGTGTAAATCTTTTATCATTTTTTTATTTACAAGCACCTAGGTTTAGGTGAACTTAAACCTACGCCGGCCACACTACAATTAGTTGATACATCATAAAGGTTTTCTGCGGGCATTGTGGTAAAAGTTCTAGTGCAACTCGACAACTTTTATTTCCCTGTGGACTTTATAGTTATCAATACTGTACCAGCAAAGAATTCATATCCTTATATTCCAATTACTCTCGGACGTCCATTCTTAGGTATGGCTAATATAGTTATTAATTGTAGGAATGGTGTGATGAAATTTTCATTTAGAAATATAACTCTTGAACTTAATGTTTTTAATGTTTGCAAGTAACCAATATAGACAAAGATGAATTGTAAGGTATTAATTATATTGAACAAATTCGTAATGAATGAGATATCATATCTATGCATGTCTGATCTTTTGGAGATGACATTAACAATGAACGAAGATTTCCTTGAATAAATCCAATCCGAACATATCAATGAAATAATAAAACACTTAACTAATGCTCAATGTTCGAATATCATATGATGAAACCCAATAAACGAAATGTATAAGGAGTTACCTCAAATTACAAAAAAAAAAAAAAATCGATACTATCTAACGTCCAAGCACCAATACTTGAGCTAAAACCGCTATCTAAAGATCTCAAGTATTCATTTTTGGAATCTGAGAAAACTTTCCCATTGGTCATCTCAACACATCTTGATGAGAATTGATGTGATAGTTTACTGCAAGCGTACAGTATCGGTATAGCGCTATACAGGTCGTCCCACATGGTCTAAGGTATTTTACTATTCCTCCTAATTCTACTATTCTAGCGGGTTATTTACGAGTTCTAAGTGGGATTTTGGTTGTTCTAATTAGCCTATGATATAAAATTCACTCGTTTCCAACCATGAATTATTTCTATTATCTTCTTCCTATCACAAAAGTTTGATCTTTTAGTTTAGTTTCTACTTAAAATATCATAAGTATGGACTATCAAGTAGTGTGCAAATATAATCCATCAAAAAAACTACTTCTCATAAAAATAAAGTAAATAATTAGATAAATCTATGACAAAGATGAAAGTAATAACCCCAAACCCTAATTAAATATAGGCTATCAAGAAATCTTATTCAAGTATAACCTATCAAAACATTAATCTACGAGTTGTTATATTTTAATCTTTTCATGAAAAAAATTATGTCTTTATTATTTTATTTTAGGAATAAAATATTAGAGAGCAATTAAATGGTGGATTCTAGTTTTATCTACATTCTAGAGTTAAGCTAAATTAGCTACTCATAATTCTAGTAAGCAAAATTCTATTTTTAATCATGAAAGCAATTGAATCTAATCTAAAAAGCAATATAAATCTAAATTAGAAAGCAATGAGAAGAGAATAGCTAAGAAAAATTGATATGCAGCAAAGCTTACCTCTGGAGTCGGTATTGTGGCCATCACCCCTTCAGCAAACTCTAATTTTTATTAATAAAATCTGAGTACAAATTATCTCCTACTTTCTTTATGATTAATCTCTATATGATACCCTGAAATATAAAGATATGGCCAATATATAAGGTTCCGAACTCAAGCCCTAATTTTGATACAACTGCGAAACTAAAAAATTACATCTAAGCCCTCACAGAATTTCACCCAGAGGTGGGCCCACTTTGTCACCAATTGGCAGCAAAATACCGCCAAATAGCGGTAGAACTTTGGAGAAAATCTCTGATTTTTCTCCTGCACGAGTCTCTTATTTTGATCTTTTGATTCTCCTAATTGTATTGGACTTTGACTCTTTGCAGCATTTCAATTTTGTAGCTTTGCTCTCTTTAAACTCTTTCCTGGGCTTGGTTTCCTAATCGGGTTCTAATTTCATGCCATCTCCTTATATGAATCGGATTACCTGAAAAAGATACTAAAAATATCCAAGTAGTATTATTTAAATACAAAAATAGATAGTATGAAGGTTATAAATATGCAACATATGACACTCATTAAAAATCAAGAAAAGCAAATATTATTGACACTATGAAAGTATAACGGAGATCTTGGATGGAATATGGCGGATACCAAAGATAAGGACTGCTATATTTGCACACATTGCATTACTTTGGAAGATGGTGGCAAGCCTATTGGGTAAATGCAATGAAGGTTTAACCCTGTCATGAAGGAAGTGATTAAAGTTGAAGTATTGAAACTACTTGATACTGACATCATCTATCCAATTGCTGATATTAAGTGGGTAAGTCAAATCCAAATTATTTCGAAAAAGAGTGGGGTAACAGTAGTTAAAAGTGATGATGGAGAGATGAGACTCACTCGCACTACTACGAGTTGGTATATGTGCATTGATTACTGAAAGCTAAATCAAGTAGCACGCAAAGATCATTTTCTATTACCATTTCTTGATTAAGAACTTGAAAGGATTGTTGGGCATGAAGTTTATTATTTTCTTGATAGTTATTATACCTATTATCAAATCAAAATTGATTTAGAAGATAAAAAAAGATAACTTTTACTTGTCCCTTTGGTACTTTTGCTTTTAGAAGAATGCCATTTGGATTATATAATAGACCCACAACATTTCAAAGGTGTATGACAAGTATTTTCAGTAATATGGTTGAAGATTATCTCGAGATATTTATGGTTGATTTCTCTATATTTAGAAGTAATTTTGAATCTCGTTTAACTAATTCAAGATTTGTACTTGAAACATATCAAAAGAAAAATCTACTTCTAAATTGGAAAAAATGCCACTTCATAGTTATTAAAGGTATTGTATTAGACTATATAGTTTCATCTAAAAGGATAGAAGTAGATAACTAAGGTTGAGTCTATTTCTAAAATACCGATACCTAAAACTGTGAAAAATATACATTCATTCTTAGAACACGTAGGTTTTTATAGAAGATTTATAAATGATTTTAGTACTATTGTAGACCCTTTCTCACCTTCTTGCACAAAATATGCAATTTGAATGGATGCAGGCATGCCAAATAAGTTTCAAAACCCTCAAAGAGATGCTTATCACAACATCAATAATCAACCTCCAGATTGGACACTTCCATTTGAGATTATGTGTGATGCATACGATTATACAAGTGGAGTTGTACTGGATCAATGAAGGGATAAAAAGCCTTACGTGGTCTACTATACTAGCAAGACTTTCAATGACGCTCAAACGAATTATACCACAATAGAGAAGGACTTTCAAGCTGTAGTTTTTGCTCTTGATAAATTTTGTTCATATATTCTAAGCTCACATGTAGCTATTGTTACTGATCACTCGGAACCCAAATATCTTTTATCAAATAAAGATGCGAAGCCACGGCTAATTCGATGGATATTACTGCTCCAAGAGTTTGATCTTGAAATCAAATACAAAAAGAGAGTAGAGAATGTGGTTGCGGACAACCTCTCTAGACTAACTTTTGAAATATTATAACCTACCAATTAGGGGCTCGTTCTCTAATGAGCAGCTATTTTCAATTACAACAATTCCCTGTTATACTGACATCATTAATATTCTTGTTGTAGGTAAAATGTCAAATTATTGGAGTGCGCAAGACAAGCAATAATTCTTATACAATTCTATTTCAATGACCCTTACTTGTTTAAATATTGCTCAGATCAAATCATTAGGTGCCTGATGATGAGATTCAAAACATAATTGTTTTCTATCATATAGAAGCATGTGGGGCCTCTTTTCGTCTAAAAAGATGGTAGCCAAAATACTTCAATGTGGTTTTTATTGGTCTACTATGTTTAAAGATGCATATGAATTTTGTAAAAGATATGAGTCATGTCAGAAATTAGGAGTATTAATCAGAAAGAGTGACATGCCTCTAATAACCATACTTACAATTGAGATATTCGATTGTTGGGGCATTAACTTAATGGGACCGTTTCCTATTTCTAATGGTTATGTTTATATTCTCATATCGGTTGATTATGTCTTTAAATGGATAGAAACTACAGCATGTAGAAATAATGATCAATAGATTGTTATTAAATTTTTAAAGGAGCATAGATTATCCAGATTTGGAGTACCTAAAACCATAATAAGCGATTGGGGCTCTTATTTCCGTAACAAAGAAAATTTAATGAAGAAATATCATATCAGGCATAAGATTTCTATACCTTATTACCCATAGTCAAATGAACAAGTTGAGCTAGCTAATAGAGAAATTAAGCAAATACTAAAGAAAATGGTTAATCCGTCTCACAAATATTGGTCGTTTAGACTGACCGATGGTTTATAGGCTTACTGTACAATATATAAAATACGCTTAGTCATGTATCCATATACGATAGTCTATGTGAAAGTATGTCATTTGCCTGTAGAAATAGAGCATAAGGCATATTGGATAATTAAGTTGGTAAATCCTGATCTCAATTCAGCTGGCCCATTACGTAAGTTACAAATAAACGAGTTGGAAGAGATAAGATTTGATGCATATGATAATTCACGCATTTAAAAGGAAGACACGAGAATATGGCATGATTAGCATATCACAAACTGTGTTTTTTATTCTTCTAATAAAGTGCTATTGTATGATTCACGCCCTCATCTATTTTCGAGAAAATTACGTTTATGGTGGATAGGGTCATTCATAAAACTGTGTATCCACATGGCGCAATCGGTATCAAAAATCCAAAGAATGATAAAATGTTCAAAGTAAATGCAAAACAATTGAAGTGCTACTTGGAATTTCAAAAGTATTTGGAGGAATTTCACGATCTAGTAGATCCTTTGACATCTCATTAATAAGAGCTAAATGAAAACACTATGTATATTATTGTATATTATGCACTAATTATTTTGTTTTACAGTTATTAAGTCATGAGTATCGGACAAGGGTAATTTTTAGGCTCTTTCTCTTAATTTTTTACTTGTTCTTGATTAATTATATGGATATATTGATTGATTGAGGATAATATGCATTTTAAGTTGGAGGAGATGACTTATAAAGATAACTTAGTTTTGATACATACGATGATTTTTAACGATTTTGTTTTTTTAATAATTCAAAAAAATAATAACAAATAAAAATTTCTTTAACAGATATCAACTTTAGAAATAAAAACTAAATTTTAGTTTAGAATTAATTTTAGAACTAGGGATTAACAATTATAATTTAGAAATAACATTAGTTTAGAAACAAACAATAATAAAAAAAGGATATTTACAGATTTGTCCTTTAAATCTTTATATATTATAATTTAGTTCCCCAAATATTCATATTTAGGATTTAGTCCCCCAAATCCTCTAAGTTACTACAATTTAGTCTCCCTCCCTAACTTCCGTTGGCCTAGTTTATTTTTTGACCTGATTTTTTCATTTTACCCCCTCTTAATTCGTTCTTCCCTCTTCCTACTCTCTTCTACTTCCCTCTTCCTCCTCTCTTCTCCTTTTCTTCATTCTTTCTCCTCTCTTCTCCTTCCCTCTTCCTTCTCTCTCTTCCTTCTCTTTCCTCCTCTCTTCTCTTTTTCTTCATTGGGTTCATTGGCTTCTCCCATTCTTCTTCTCTTCTATCTCTCTCTTCTTCCTCTTTTTTTCTTCATAGGGGTATTTAAGTCATTTCATTATTTAAAAAAAATAAAAATTAAATTTTGTCATTTATTTGGATGGAAAAACTAACAGAGGGACTAAATTGTAGTAACTTAGAGAATTTGGGGGACTAAATCCTAAATATGAAGATTTGGGGGACTAAAACATAATTTATAAAGATTTAAGGGACAAACCTGTAAATGCCCCTAATAAAAAATAAAAAATAAAAATTTTGTCTTGACAGAAATGCTCAATAGAGAGCTGTTGTCGAAACCGTTGTCAAAGCAGCTATCGACAATGAGCTCTGTAAAATCAAAAAAATTATCTGTCGGAGAACGGCTGTCGAAGTTGCTGTCCAATCGGTTGTCGACAGCTGTTGGCAGAGAGGCTTAGTTATAAATAGATTTTTTAGTTTTTTTTCTCTACAAACAAAACTCTAGCTTCTTTCTACAATACTCCACGTCCAAAATTCCTCCTTTCGATAGCCAAGGCTATTCCCGTGCAATTTTCTTTGAATTTTCATCAAACTCCAAGCAAGTAAGTTCTCTTCTCTTTGATCTCTATTTGATTTGTTCTTAGTAAAAAAAAATATACATTTTTGTACCATTTATATGGATGAATTATGTAGATTAGCATCAATGATGTTCAAGTGGTCGATATTGAATGGGATGATCGATGGTCAATCGTTGGTTGATTTTATGATGATGAGGTTCAGTGTAGTATTTCGTGGTGATGGATATGGTTCTTCGGGACATAGTATAACATATGGTAATGTATACTCACATATGTTTGTTTCTAAAGATGGACATAGTTTTTTGGATCAATGTGGAGTTTTTGGATCAAGGGGAGTATGGTGTAGCGATCATTTTTGTTTAGTCCATGACATAAAAAGTAATTATGAGTGCTCAGGTGGTCCTGGTGTCTTGATCAAGGTGGAGCATAGTGTAGTGATTATGAGCGCTCAATAACAAGCGTGGTGTAGTAGTTATGAATGTTCAATGGAACACGGTGTAATGATTATGAGCGCCTGGTGAAAAGCATGGCATAGTAATCGTGAGTGTTCAAGAGAGTATGGTTTAGTAATCATGAGTGCTCAGAGGAGAGTATCGTTTAGTGATTATGAGTGCTCAAGTTTAGAGACAATGATGATTGCATAATTTATTTCGATAGATAGAGTATGCTGATTGTGCGGTGGATGTCTACAAAGCAAATAGCGAGAACTATGGAGTTTCTCCAAGTTACATAGCTCATCATATTGAACCAAGATGGAGATTTTTGGGTTTATATCTCGCATCCGTTGAGTGTCTAGATGTAAGTAAAACATCACGAGGAGTATCAATCAGACTTGAATCAGATGATTCGTATTTTAATTGGTTTGGAACACTAATTATATGATGATAGTATTACCTAATAGGATTTAAATATTAGCACTATATATCTCTTGTATGTGAGATTAGAGATTGGAACAGTTAATGAGGAAGAGAGTCTTTGTTATTATGAGAGATACGAGAGGTCGAGAGATACTTAGATCTCTTCTTTATAACATTTTCCTCATAATGAATATTTCTTATTGTTAATGTGGATATAGGTCAAACTTGATCAATCGAAGCACATTAATTATTATGTTTTTCTTGTGATGTATTATTTCATTTCGATAGGGTATTCGATCCCAACACAAGTAAACATAAAGAATATGTGAGTCCTGTGCAGGTAAACATAAAATAAACATGCATGCACTAGTCTCAGTTAATGTCCAAGCTAGATTATTGAAACTGAAGGGATGAATAATGTGACGCTATTTCGAAGATCGTTTAAGTCCCGTATATGTTCAGGACTGTCCCACTCATCATTAGAGTACTTCCTGACCAATCACATCATCATATTTCTGGAATAACTTTAACCATCATGTATCAAGTATATACGTCACCATATAAACATCATATATTATGTGTCGTGTTTAATTAAATATCAAGGTCATAATCAAGCATCTAAGTTCGTATAATATAATATCAGCTAGTAACTATCTCATAATGTTATCAGTATTCAAGAACATAACTTTAGCCTTGTATTGTATCGAGAGTTGTTATAATCTATTGATGGCCTATCAATTCTAGACATATGTCAAACACCAAACTATCGTTGATAAGTAGGATTTAAGTTGAAGTACTGAATTATTTTAGTTCTCAATTTAATTCCATAAACCACTAAATTTGGTACACAGACTTCTAGTTCAAATATGTATTCCTCCTAAAGTATTTAGTACAAAATAATTTAATTATTAATTTTTAGTATTAATTTTTAGGCAAAAACCCAACTTCTCTACATAATCACATCCTCTGGAATCTTAGAAAAGTGTCATAAAATGAGTTGTGGAGAACTTAATAATCTAGATATAGGCAAAAAATTCAGAATTATTTGAGTTTATTTATTTCTTTTAACATAACTCAGACCGGAGGTTACCACCGCAGAAATATGACATGACAATAATAGAATATTAATCAAGTCCAAGTCTATGTTTTCCTCAAGAATTATAAAAATTTTCTAAAAGAAAGTTTTAAATAATTAAATTTTCTACATATGAAAATTTATCGGAATTAATTGAGCTCGTATACTATTTTTAACATATTTTTGATTAAAGATTACCGTTGCTATTAAGGCAAATACTATATTTTTATAATAATTATGAAAAATATTTTATACAAAAGTTGTAGATATTTAAGTTGCCTATCGATAAAAATGTTTTTGAAATTAATTGAGTTAGATACTAATTTTAAGCTTATCTAGAGTAGGAGACAGTCAACTGGACAACAAGCCTAAGCAGAAAACAATAATGAGCAGCGCACATACTTGCCACTAAGAGTTTTTTCTATCTATTGCAACTCTCATAGCCCCTACTTATAGCTCCTTCTCCCTTCTCTGTTGTTGTTAATTTACTAGGATTAGGAAATGTGTGTTTTGTGTGCGTGAGGAATAAAAATGAGAGTATCATGCAATTGAATTTTTTTAATGATCCTATAACTTAAATCTTTAGCCACCTCCAAATATTTACTACCCAATTCTAAATCTGCCCCCATGATGGACGGTGGCCATAAGAAAATAAGGGACAAATGATGAGTTTTGGATAAAATAAATATTCTATGAAATTAATATAATTTTAGATATATAGCTAAATTTTGGTGATCTCAAAAAAATCTCAAATTAATATTAACAGTAGGTATAAGTGAGTGAAGAAAAGAAAATTTTACGAAATAATTTGTTGACTTCTTGATTGCAAAATAGAAAATACTAGAAAGATATTATTATCGATCGATAACTAGTATTTTGTCGAATTTTAAGACTTTTCTTAAAAATATGAAAAATTTACAGCAATCTAAGAAAATAGAAAAATAATGATCTCATATAAAAATCTCATTTGGAGTTATAAAGTATGAATTAGAGTTATCGAAAACTAAACCGAATATCATACATATATCTCTAATCCTGAGATTGATATGATCCATATGGGTATATTAATTCAAGAAGATGGCCAGTTGGTGTGTTACATCCTCCTTGTTGGGTAGAAACATCGGGTCCAACCGGCAGTATGATGGGCCTAAACAAAACTAAGAACCAATCTGATCCAAAAATTTAAACTGTTAGGTAGAGACTCCAACTTTTTATTTTAAACCCATATACTTTTTTGTCCTATCCGATATGGGACTATACTCCACATCATTATCGATCGATATCTAGTATTTTTGCGAATTTTAAGACTTCTCTTAAAAATATGAAAAATTTACAGCAATATAAGAAAATAGAAAAATAATGATTTGATATAAAAATCGCATTTGGAGTTATAAAGTATGAATTAGAGTTATCGAAAACTAAACCTAATATCATACATATATCTCTAATCCTAAGATTGATATGATTCATATGGATATATTAATTCAAGAAGATGACCGGTTAGGTGTGTTACATCGTCCTTGTTGGGGAGAAATGTCAGGTCCAACCGGGAGTATGATGGGTCTAAATATAAAAGTGAGAATCAGTCTGATCCAAAATCTTAAACTGTTAGATAGAAATTCCAACTTTGTATTTTAAACCCATATACTTTTTTTGTCATATCCGACGTGGAACTATACTCACATATGAACAACTAAAAATATCCCCATTTCGTTATAAGTATACTAACTTAATTTTAGTAACCATCCACGTGAAGGCAGACACGTGGAAAATCAAACTCAAAGTTAACATGACTAGTTCGGGCTTCAAATATCGGCTTCACCCCTCTTAAGTCATAACTTGGACCTTTGACCCGACGAACATGATAGGCCTAAACACAAAGATGAGAGACAGTCTGAATCAAAAATTTAAGTTGCTAGATAGAGACCCAAACTTTATATTTTAAACCCATATAGTTTCTTTATCCTATTCGATATGGGACTATACTTCATATCATTATCGATCGATATGTAGTATTTTTTCGAATTTTAAGACTTTTCTTAAAAATATGAAAAATTTACAACAATCTAAGAAAATAGAAAAATAATGATCTCATATAAAAATCTCATTTGGAGTTAAAAAGTATGAATTAGAGTTATGGAAAACTAAACCGAATATCATACATATATCTCTAATCCTAAGATTGATATGATCCATATGGGTATATTAATTCAAGAAGATGGTCGGTTAAGTGTGTTACATTCTCCGTTTAAACTGTTAGGTAGAAATTCCAATATTGTATTTTAAACCTATATACTTTTTTTGTTCTATCTGACTTAACTTTAGTAACCATCCACGACGTGGAGACAGGCATGGGAAATCAAACCCAAAATTAACTCGACCAATTCAGACTTTAAATATCGGCTTCACTCCCCCCCGAGTAACAACTTGGCTGAACCTAGGTTTTGATACCAATTGTTGGGGAGAAACGTCGGATCCAACCTGAAACATGATAGGCATAAACACAAAACTGAGAACCAGTCTGACATAAAATCTTAAGTTATTAGGTAGAGCGCCCAACTTTGTATTTTAAACCCATATACTTTCTTTGTCATATCCGATGTGGGATTATACTAACATATGAACAACTAACACTCCTATCTAAAACAAATTTCATCCTCGAAATTTCATTTAAAGTGAATGGATATAATATGATATTAACAAGATAAATTCAAATCATAACAGTTGCTTGGTTTACCTCACATTTGATAAGCAAACATAGTGTATGACGAATTTAGTTAAAAAGGATCTTGTTCAATCCATTTATAACGGTCCTAATACATGGCTGCGATAGCCACTAGCTTAGAAGAAATCTCACTGTTGTTATGTGGATATAACAGAACTCAGAGTACTGGGATTACAGGATCAGAACTTGAATCAAAATCATCACAAATTCCTCGTGGATGACTGCAATTATTGGCGGCGGAGAAAAAATTCTCTAAAATTACCTTATCAATCCATTAAGACTCATGATGGACAGTGAAGCACAAGGCAAGAACCACATTTAGTTAAAAGACAATGTACAGTTAGGTTCAGAAATTAACGTGAATAGGAAGAACAATGAAAGTGGTCGAATTAAAAGAGTACATTGGAAAGATGTGGATGATTTAAAAGAAATAAGATAAATATATATAGATGTCATGTCCTGACGAGATCTAATTCTTCTAACCTGTATGCAGAAGGAATTCTGATAATGGTCGTACTCGATATATCTCAATAACGGCCAGCTTGCTTAACTGTCTATGTGGCGGGTCGTACTCGATGTACTCAATGATGACCACTTGCTTAACTATTGTTCCCCGATCTTGATGTGCCTATAACGATATTGATCTCCATCTTTTACTTGACTACTTTAAAGTAATCACATTGACTGGTGACCAGCATTCCAAATTTTTGATATTGTATCATCTTGTTACGCTCCATAAGCGTTTGTTCCTTCATAAACTTCTACACTACACCATCTCTCTTGTTTGGTTCAACCTGATATCACTAGGTTCGGATCTGCTTTGCTCTCTCTAGGACAACTTCTAATATCTGCCATTAGCTTCCCATAATCTTTCATCTGTAACATTCATGATCTGTCATCAATTAATTAGAGCTCAATTGTCCTGCTGGTATCATGATGTTGATATTTATTTATTTGTAATCTTACTAAACTTGCCTACCTCCTTATCACTCCTCTGATTCTGGTGATACTGTCTTGAGGCCTTCAGTCATCCAATAGAGTCTGCCCTTGTACTTATCCTTGAGTCTAACCATTCTTTCAGAATTCTTAATCAGTTAGGGTTTTCTATCATCTCATTCCTTCACTTTTCTCAGATTATATCTTACTTTATGGTCTATTTCTTCCCGATGACTAACGAACCAGTACCAGTTTTACCAAATTTGTTGATGTCCGTCCCGTATTTCTACAGTGGTTCTCTTTTGTTGGTGTCATTTTCATCATCTGATAGTCCCTCTGTTGACCCGTTGAGCTCCTTCCATCAACTCATTGGTCGTTCTCCAGTTTTTTCTTCCTTTTTAGAAGCCGATACTTGAAATCAGTCTTTGCATTCGGTTGTACTTTGTTTTCATTAACTTCTTTCTTAGTAAATTTGGACATTGCATCTATCATCTTTAATTCCTCAACGGTCTCAAAAGATGGATTCAAAAACAAAGAATTCAACCGAAAAGTCAAGTGATTGAATAAATAGAGCATGTCTAACTAGGTCTAACTAAAAAATCCAAGACATGGGTAAATGTGAAGGCTAATAGGAAATGAATGATGGTAAGAATTGTTAAATGTAAATACAAGCACCAATATATGCAATACCACATAAAACGTTTCAAATACTAGAATTGTGTTATGGAATCACATAATAAAACATGAGCCCCAACTCGATTAGTAAATTAGGATGTTTACAAAGCATATATAACCTAACTATTCAATGCTCAAGCTCTACTTTTCTCTGTCAATATCATTTTGTTCTCTTTTATACCAATTTTCCTGATGGAAATTATATTTTTACAATTGATTCTCATTCATATAAACAGTGTTTTCTTTTTCACTTTTTACTAATATAAAATATTGTATGTATAATTTTCAAAAGTATCTCACGTATTGCCTAATTGACAATTTAGATTTTGTTGAGCAAAAAATAAAACAAGAATAATTGAGCTCTAGTCTCTTGGACTCTCGCCTCTCCTACTGTAATGCTTCAGCCTCTCAGCTTCAATTTGGCCAGTAGCCCAGCAAAAATTGCACCTCGACTAAACTATACGGGATTCAGTTTTGGACCTTTTGGATTATATTAAGCTTACAAGGTACCAGTTTTTGAAACATAATTAGCCACAGGTTTTGACCTTTTGGATTGTATTAAGCTACATGGTATCAGTTTTGGAAACATGAACATGAGCAAGATGACGCATTTCCATGTAAATAGGCACTCACAAGGTTCACATATTATGAAGCTGAATTTTTTTTTTTAGCTTAAACAGCGGGTTAATACTCTCTGCATTCCATTAATGAGAAATTAACAGAACATATAGCTAGTTATGGCCACCAATCAAAAGTGATCCATATAATAGTTACAACCAAAGTCCACTAAAGATAAAATTTCAACAAAAAACACAAAACAAATTACAAGACCCCTTTTACTTTGGGTATAAGGGTGTACACTATTTCACTTGTCCTAGTAGGATGTCCTGTCTTCCCGAGCATCCGATATTCCTGCTACTCAAGAAATTTGGACATGCTCGATCTCCAAATTATCGGAGAGTTGCAGCATTTCTTTATCTGATAAAATACCTATCCAAAGAATATTATCATGAACAATATGGCGCATGCAATAATTTAATGAGAAAGCTGTAGAATTAAATATCGTACTATTCCTTTCGTTTAAATATTCCAGTAAAAAGCTGCTATCATGATCCTAACCACTTGTGTTTCGGGGTCACCTTTTCTAATCTACTCCAAAGAGCATTATTTAGTATTATTATATTTATATTTACCACAAATGTTCTAGCACATATATGCCAAATTTGATTGGTAAATGTACAATTGAACATGATGCGATTAGTTGTTTCCCCATCTGGACACACATATTGGCTTCTATCCACTCTCTTCTTTGCAATTCGGGCCATGTACGGAGTCCCTCTTGCTAAGCAGCCATAGAAACATCCTTACCTTCACTGGATAGTTCGTTTTCCATATCTAATTGATGTTGGATGTGATAATCCCTCATTTACGAATGATAATATGTTGCTTTAACCCTAAATTTGCCTCCCATATCCCATCTCCACACTAGTTGGTCCTCAATTGTAGCTATTGGGGAAAAATCCTTCCAAATTTGTCTTAATTCCCTCGTCTCTAATCTTCCCTGCCTAGAGGATGAGTTTCTTGCTCTCCATGTACATCTCGATCTTCCCCAGTAATCAATGACCCTGGCATTTTAGTTCGTTGCTCTATTGTAAGCCTCCAAGAAGAGTCTTAAGAGGTATTTGTGAATACCAATGATCGTGCTAAAATACTATGACTAGTCTGATTCAACCTGCATTCCAAAACATGTAGATTAGCAATTTGGGAATTAACACACTTCTAGGAGTCTAATGTGTTGGAGGAGTTTCTTGATACTCCTTGCCATGCAACCGCTATAGGTCCATATTTTGAATCACAAGTTTCTGAAACGATCCCTAAGCTCTAGTCAATAAATGCCACCACATTTTGCCAACAAGACTATATTGAAAGTTGTTAGATTAGAAAAATATCTTATATTTTGGTTTAGTTTAGATTTAGTACCACATCGCCTGTTGGATTATTTATATGGTGTTGAGACACTTATAAATATATATATCTCTTGACTCATAATAAACAGATTAGTTAGTTCTGATTTTTTTCATAACATGGTATCAAAACACATTTTGAAATAAATTTCAACCGTCAATCTCAACCATCCTAATCGATGGGTCACTCCAATTTCGACTCTAACTTCGATTTCAATATCGACTACGATTCCGACTTTGACTCCACAATCCTGTTACCAATTTGATGCCAACTTTGATTCTAACTCTAATTCTGATTGTGACTCCGACTCCGCAATCATGTCACCAATTCGATTACATGTCTATTTCAGTTTCTATTTCTTCTATGCTTTGTGACTATAGGGATTATGGCTAGCCCCCTTGACTACAACGGCATAATCCAGGTATGTTGTAACCCTTTGCTCCTTCATTTACCTATTATTATTTTTAAGAAAGAAATTTATCTCTTACTTACTATTTCTTCTTAGAAGTTTATCTCTACCTACTACTGCTTCTAAAAAACAAGTTTATATACTGCCTATAGCTTCTTCTAAGAAAAAACTTTATCTGTTGTCTACTATTTTTTCTAAGAAAGAAGTTTATCTACTGCTTACCACTGCTTCTAAGAAAGAAATTTATCTGCTGCTACTGCTTAAATATGGGGTTCTGATAATTCAATTGATTCATCTTCTACTACTTCTGTTGTTGCTCATCCACTTCAAATTAATCTGTACAATTATAGAGGGAGACAATACTTTTAATATGTATAACAAGTTGGGTATAATTGATATGTATACTCCAACTTGAGGGGAGTGTTAAATTAGAAAATAGTCTTGTATTTGGATTTAGTTTAGGTTTACTCCTACATTACCTATTGAAGTGTTGAAAAACCTATAAATATATTTATTTCTTGACTCATAATAGAGAGATTGACTGGTTTTGATTATTTCATAACAAAAGTCTTAAGGTCCAATACACCAATCCTGTAGCTTCTCGTGGTTTGCACACCTACTCCCATGACACTGGGTGATATTTGTTACTGAATTTTGTGGCCCTGTTCCACAAGAATCTCTTTCTAATATGATCTATTTTGTCCCTAACCTACCGTGGTAACATAAAAAAGGACATGCATTATAAAAATAAGGTAGATAGTACAACGTTGAGCATAACCACCTTTCTCCCCAACAAGAGTAGGTTTCCTCTCTACCATTCCAGCCTTTTCTCAAAAGTATCGAAAAGTGGGCTCCAATCCTATCATGTTAGCCTACTTGGTTTGATCAGGATCTCCAGGTATTTGATCAAAATGCTCCTTCTTACACTTAAAAAATGTCTAGAATTAGATTGATGGTTAAGTTTTTAGCCCCAAAATATATGAAAGAACTTTTGTTGAAGTTGATTTCAACCCCAACCATGCTTCAAAATAATAGAGAAAACATTTGATAATTAATGCTTCTCTGACATCCTCTTGGCCAAAAATGAGGGTGGCCTCTGCATATTAGAGATTGACAAATGTCGATGATGGACAACTCCTTAGTTCATTTATTAATCCCTCCTGCTTCATTTTATTAAACATGTTATTCAATCCATTTGTTATTAGAATGTATAAAAGAAGGGACAAGGGATCCTCTTGTCTCAGTTCTCTTCTAATGACTATCTCCTTTCCTATATTCCCGTTAACCATAATTTGTGTTTTCCTATTCTGAGCCAACTTTCAATCCATGCTATCCATCTAGCCCCAAAACCCTCAATTGGAGGGTTTCTAGTAGATGATCCTAGCTAATCATATAGTATGCCTTTTCAAAGTCTAATTTTAGCAGGTATCCATTACATTTTTGACTTCTTGCATTGATGTATCATTTTATAGGCCGTAGGAACCCCTCCAGTATATTTTTCCTACTATTTAGTAATCTATTATCATTTCATAGCTTCGAGCAAGCCTATTTACAAAGATTTTGGACACGATCTTCAACGTACTGTTTAAGAGTTTGATTGGTCCATAGTCCCCTGTGCTCTCAAGTGAGACTTTCTTGGGTATGAGTGATATGACTGAGTAGTTGATCCTGTCCAGTCCTATCCCACCCCCAAAACTTCATCCAAAATTTCCGTCAGATTGTCTTTTACTTCTTACCAAAATGTTCTTAAAAAAGAGCAGGAACCCATTGGGACCCAGTATATTGTCTAGACCTAACTCCCATACTGCTCTTTTAATCTCTTCCTCCCAGAATTTTCCTTCTATATCTCTCAAATCATTAAGGGTGTTCCATGCTCCTTCATTCGAATCCTGAACTAGCTACTCTATCCAAATAATTTCTTAAAATGGCAAAAAGTCATAATTGCTCTACCTTGATGGTTTCACCATCCCATTTAAGTGAGTTGATCTTCTTAGTTTTATACTGCATGCTTGCCCTTCTATGGGAAAAAGAGTGTTAGCATGCCCTTCTCTTAACCATTTCATGTGGGCCCTCTGCCTCCACATAATTTTTTCTTTTTTATATACTCCTCTATCACCTTCTGCAGGTACCTCCAAGGTCAAATCCCTTACTTCCTCATACTTCTCCAAGCATTGTTCTCTATAAGAATATCATATTTATGAGATTAAAATTGTTGGCAATAGCACCATTCCCATCTCAATAAAACCTTGTGGAGCCTATGTAGCTTCTGGTACAGGTTCCCCATTGCATCAGCAGTTCCCGTCTCTGATTACCAACTTTCCTTGACGAGATCGTGTATCTTCCTGTGTTCTAACCACAATTTTTCAAAGCGAAAATGTATTTTTGTGCCAGTGTGAGTGACCTCCACTCTTGAATCGAGGCAAGTAGGAATATGGTAGGAGGTTGGTCTTTGTGGTGAGGTGATCTCGGCTAACGGGAACCTTAAGTCCCACATTTCTAATACAAAGACCTTATCCAATTTAGCTAGATTCGGTTTCTCTCTTATGTTCAACCAGGTGAATAGACAGTGAATTAGTGGTAGGTCTATTAAACGAAGTTGACTGACAACCTCATTGAAATCCTCCTAGTCCCGTGATTATGGTCTTCAATTCTCCTCTCATAAGTGAATCTAGTAATATTAAAATCTCCACCTATGATCCAAATACTCGTATGCCTATTTCTTATACTCCCAATTTCATCCCAAAATGCAAGGAATAGCCAGCCCTTATTTGGGCTGTAGACCACTATTACTATCTATACCCATCCATCTGATACTCACTTCATCTTAATGGATAGACATGTTCCCCAACTTAGTTATCCATAATATAGAACTTCCTAATCATGCCGAATAGGATTCATCTAGAGGCACCCCTCACATTTTTTGTACTGAAACCAGAACAGATTTCGAGGGGCGATAGAGTTGAGACTCCTTGGGTTGGGATCCATGAGCTTAGTCTCATCCACGCACACGATATCCACATTATTGTTGCAAATCATCTCCGAAACATTTGTCGATTGGTTGGATTTTCTAATCCTCTTACATTCCAGAATAAGCAATTCATTATACAAGAATATCTCTTCTCCATAGATAGACTGAACCCTTCAGGATTCCGCTATTCGGTCCGACTCTTCTATCGTAGAAGAGTTTAGTAATCTTAATTGTGTAAGGTTGTAGTGTTGTCTTTTCCCATATTAATATCATATGCATGAGCTAAAAATAACAACATATCATCAAGAATTAAATTAAAGATGCTCAAGGATTGTTTAGAAGTACCCACATTGAGCTCAATCTGTTGAGCTTTGTGTCGAGTGAAAAATCCTACAACTTGCCTAGTTTGATTTTGTTGCTCGCCCCGTTTCTCCTCCAACCTTTTTCTCTATTTGCTAGTGGTTATGATTGGTACATCCTAGCTCCCTACTTCAGGCATCTCTTCCTCCACCCTACTCCTTCGAGCCGAGATGATCTGGTTCTCTTGTCCTGTTGACGAAGTCCCTCCACCCTTTCTATCTCGTTGTCCTCCTGTGTTGGGGGCTCTACAACAATTTGTAGCATCACTAGTTTCCCTGATCATCTACTGTTCTAGCTTCCCAAGACTTGCTCTTGTCTTGTAGACACTTGGGCAAATGGGAAGCTTGTCTTCTCCTCAGTCGCTTTTAGATTTTCATATTCTCCTTCCTCATCACATTTTCCAAGAGCTTGGCTACTGTATCCCTTGCAAACTCTTTGTCCATACCCTTTAAAGTTACAAGTAAACCTGCATAATCTGCTGGATGAATATTTGATGAATTCTCTCTAACTTCGAAATGAAGTTTCTTTTTCGTTCTTCCATCCCATGGTGTGTGTTGCAGTCACCTTCATCACCATATTCCTCTCTCATCTCCCCCACAATTCTTTTTTTAATTCCTTGTGGCACCCACTCAGCAAGTGTCGCGGATCACGATTGTGGGCCCCACCAAGCCACTTTTCAATGGGTTTTGTGTCGACCTCCTTGAGACCTGAGCTCGGGGGACCACCAACTGCCCCCTCTGTGGTCCCAACATCCTCATTAAATTTCTCCTATTCGCACGTCAAGTCCTTTGATTCCCATGCACTTTCTCATTATCTCTACCGGATGAGTATCATATTTTACATATTTTCTCTCATATTTTATCTATTTTTATATATAAATAATTGTTATTCGATATGTTTAGTATGTTTTTATAGGTAATAAAGGATTTTAAAAGAACAGAAGAAAAGGAGAAAATTTATCAAATATATAAGCAAACGAAGTCAACTACGAAGAAGATAGAAATTCATATGCAGTAGCATCAACTTCAAGAGTATTTTTGATAAAGATAATGCCTGAACTGGAAATATTTTGGATAAATTAGTAGATCACTGAATTGTCATAAAAAAGAGCCTAAAAACAGCTCAATCTGAGTTCGTATACAAAAGTTATAGCCTGAAATATTATAGAATGGAATATCCAGTCCAGCGAACTTTGGGTGTGCTGAATTTAATTTTGGATTTTAGGCCAAAAAATTAGTATTTTGAACCATCTAATCTCAACCATTGGTTTTTAATAACTATGGATTGGATTATAATTATATATTCTAATATCAGTTTATGTTGGATTAGGATTACATCTTTTGTAGTAGAGTTTGAGTAGGAGTAGAATTGTGTTCGGGTTATAAATATCCTATGAATCATTGTAATTCATATGGCTTTTTAGATGACTTTTTGTACTTTTTATTTGTTTATATAAAATAAGATATTGAGATCTGGAGAGGGACGTGCACCATACCAAAACTCGATAGAGCTCAAGTCTCTCCTTTTCGTAAGTTTTGTATAGATAATATTTTAATTGCATTCATAGTTAGTATTTAATTGTTCTCTTAGATTAGGATTTTATTGCTTTTTAGGATAATTAGATTTTTCTTGTGTTTTATGAATAAAAATATTAACTTTTTACTAGAAATTGCGGACAACTAATTTGCATTAGTTATAGGATGTAGATGAAGTTAGATTAATAATTCTAGAATGATTTCTTCTCTTCATTCTAAAAGAATTAATGCCATGATATTTCTATAGATAAAATAAATATATAAATTCATAAATCCATGTCTTTGATAGATTATACTTAAGAAAATTCTGATAATCTATGCTTAGATTATATTTGAAATTTGTTCCCTTTTTTGTCTATATAATTATTAATTTCATGTAATTCAGATTAATAAAGATGTTACTTTTCATGGTTTATGCTTGCACGTTACTTGAAAGATAATGTTTAGGGACACTAGATTAAAACCGGATTAAAAATATCACCTTTTTAATATTTTACTTGATTGTGCATCTTAAAAAGTTAGAAAGAAGAAGGAATTTCATTTTTATATTATTAGATTAATGGATTCAAGCATCTTAGGTGAACTTTAGAAAATAAAACTAATCAAACTAGAATTTCATAGTTAACTTGATAGGATTAAAGAATTAGTAAGATCACAAAATTCTTAGATATCTGTGGAACGTCTTGTAAAGTACTACAACTAACACTATGAACTTGTAGTGCATTTATCACATCAAGTTTTTGGTACCACTATAGGGGATCGATATTTTCTTTCTTTTTCTTGTGTTTTACAAATTAACTATGTGTGTTGAGAGTATGTAGGAATCTCGAAGTACAGGTGCAAGGAGCTTAAAATGATCGAAGGAACAATAGGGAGCTACTACAAAAAAAAGGGAGCTAGGCCCCCTAGTTTTGATGCCAAATAGCAATTTTTGCCTCCAAATAGCAGCAGGTAAGCACTGCCTCTATCCATTTTTTTTCATGCCCTGTAGTTTGGGTTCCTAATCTTTAAAAAAAAAAAAAAAAAAGCTTTAGGTGCATCATAGTTTCTTTTTCCATGTTTTCCCACCTTTCATCTCACCATACCATATCCAATCACTTCTTGCATTTGTTTTTAGGTCATTTGCTCTTTCATAGTCATCTTCATTGGCATATGCCAACGTGGGCCCATGATCAATTTGGTCAACTTGTGAGATCAGTTTCTATCATGGGCAAGGTGATAACGAGCTCACTCTTTGAGGAAAACATGGTTCACAATATATATACTAAATTCATCTCTTGTGTTGATGTTGAACCCACATTTCAGCAAATTTTTGAAGACGAACTCATGTTATTAGACAACTTGGCACATATGGACTTTATTTATGATAACGCTTTTCGTGTGTCATTTGCTAATGAACAAAACTTTGAGGATTTGTATGTGGAGGAGCTCTAATTATTTATTAAGTTAGATGGGCCACCACATGTCACAGTTTATGATTCACTTGATCACGGTACGCATTTCATATCTCATGATAACCTAACATGCCTATTTAATTTTTGTGATGGTTGAGATGTGTGCATTAAATATTTATTTATTCTAACCAAATTTTGCATGTGGGAAAAGAGAAAGCGAAAATGCCATAAAAGATACAAAAGAATTTTTACAACCACTAGAAAATTGATAAGACTTCCTAGTGAACCCATTTCATGTTTAAAACACACATTATGACAGTGAGAAGCAAACGAGAGGTCGTAACCGCTTTCTGTGCATTAATAGGGCGACCTCTTGAGATTGTGATCTTTCACGATTCTCATTATTTGTATATTATTTGTACAATAGTTTTCATATTTATTTTACCATCATTTTAAAAAAAAGAGTTTCTCACTTAATTACTTTTAAAAGTGGATCGAATGCAAGCCAAATAGATTTCTTATTAACTAGGAGAGTAGATAGAGCTAGATATATCGATTGTAAGGTAGTGCCAGGTGAGAGTGTAGTTACCCAATATAGACTCTTAGTTTTAGATATTCAGATTAGACAGAAACTTAGAAAGATTAAGTGTAAGTTAGATCCTAAAATTAAATGGTGGCGATTAGAAGGTAATCAAAAAGTTTTTGTAGATAAAATAGTACAAAAAGCATATTGGAGGGACCATGATGATCCTAATATAACATGGAACAAAATGATTAGTTGCATTAAAAAAATAGCTAAAGATATATTCGGTGAGTCGAGGGGCGATGCTTCACAATGTAAGGATACATCATGATGGATTGAAAAGGTAAAAAATGCTATTAAGATCAAGGGAGATATTTATAGAGATTTGAATAATAATAATAATAATAATAATAATAATAATAATAATAATAATAATGGAATAAGTTTTGAGAAGTTAACAAAGAAGGAGACTAAGAAAGCTGTTCGGGATGCAAAAACTAAATTATATAAACAAATATACGAGAAGTTGGATAATAAAGAGACAGAAAATGATATATATAGAATTGCTCGAATAAGAAAGAGAAAGTCTAAAAACTTATGTACTGTAAAGTGTATTAAAGATGAGGATCAGACTGTTCTAGTTCGAGACGAAGAGATTAAAGAAATATGAAAAAATTATTTTGATAGATTATATAATGGTAGTTTTACTCAAGATTTGAGAGATATTGCTATTCAATGTGAGGATATGAATCGTAGATTTATACGCAGAATTAAAGAGTCTGTAGTAAAAGAAGTTTTGAAGAGGATGAAATCAAAAAAAGCTGTTGGTCCAGATGAGATTCTTATAGAGTGTTGGCAGTGAAAATTTCTAAGTTAAAAGGATTTTCCACAACAGAACGCGGAGCCAATTCAGTAGCCCCGCGTTTGGTAATATTAACCCTGCGTTTGAATAAAACGCGGAGATGTTTAATAGCTCCGCGTTGATTCCGCAGTCTGGCTTGTATTAGCCTTGCGTTTGAGTAAAACGCGGAGATGATCAATAGCTCCGCGTTAGCTCCGCGTTTTGGTTATTTAGCGTCGCGTTTTGATGCGATTAAAGCTCCGCGTAAGCAGATAACCAGAATCTCAAATTGACTGAGATTATGATTTTGGGCTTATCCAAATACTCAAATCAAGTCTAATCAGAATTCCATCAAAACTAAGATATTTGATTGGAATCCCTGATAACGACGAGTTCTATTTAGATAGAAACTCTTGCATTAACTTGGGGCTATAAATACCTTCATGGTGAAACCTTAAGGATCTTCTTTTTCGGCAATGGAGATATTTTTCTGAAATCTTGGAGAATTCAAGTTACGCACAGAGCCTTGAGTTCGTGAAGATCAGAGAAAATCACCATCTTCTTTCTGGAGTTCTTGAGAAGTTCGAGTTACGCGAGAGAGCCTTGAACAAATCAAAACCAGAGAAGATCGTCTATAGTCGGCCGATATCTTCAAGAGAGAAAATTTCAGCGTACCGATCGTCAAAAGGAGCTGCTCGACAGATCCCATCGCCACAGATCCCACGAAATATTGTAAAAGAGAGCGATAGATATAAATCCTCTCATTTGTTCTATTTTTATCTTGTTCACTTTCATTATAATCTAAGATGTATTCAATGGAAAGAAGCGAAGGAACTTTTGCGACGAACAAACTGGCGACCACAGTGGGAGCCATCTCTTTCACTGATGAAGAGATAGTGGCGCAATCGGACATTGACTTGATCGGATCCGAAGTAGACACGCTGGTCGTTGAAATCGACCAGCAAAAGTACGAGGAGTTCCTCTCCTCCGGATCAGGTGACTTGGATGAGACACGGCACTATCATCGCATGTACTCCAATGCCCGAGTGACGGGTAGAAAGGTATCCACCGAGAGACGGGGATCCTTGGAGACTGCGGCTATAGAGCCAGAGTTCACACAAGAAATCCTAGCCGAGGATGAGCTTCCGACTGCCAAAGAAGATCTAGGGACTGGACTGACCAGGACCCAACTCGTGAACAGGAACCGGAGAGCGAGGCGTAGAGCCCTCAAAGCCCGCCTTGGACGTGGAGCTAACTCTAGAGGACGCGAGGCTATGGTCCCTCGCAAACTAGCTCGCGCTACCCACGAGACCAGTCTCTACCGCGTTAAACGCGAAGATACAACTTGCCTTAAAAGTAAGGAAAAGCCAGCGTGTAATTTTCTACGCGAGGCTATTACTGAGCCTAGCGAGAGACGCGAAGCCAGTAAGGGTTGCGCTAGTCGCAGAATACCCAACACTCGCGAGAGACACGAATATAAAAATTCTTCAAAGCCAGCGTGTGATTTTCCACGCGAGGCTATTACTGAACCTAGCGAGAGATGCGAAGCCAGTAAGGGTTGTGCTAGTTGCAGAATACCCCACACTCGCGAGAGACGCGAGTATAAAAATTCTTCAAAACCCGCGTGTGATTTTCCACGCGAGGCTATTACTGAGCCTAGCGAGAGACGCGAAGTTGCGCTAGTCGCAAAATACCCAACACTCGCGAGAGACGCGAGTATAAAAATTCTTCAAAGCCAGCGTGTAATTTTCCACGCGAGGCTATTACTGAGCCTAGCGAGAGACGCGAAGCCAGTAATACTTGCAATAAACGCAAGACTTCTGATACCCGCGAGGAACGCGAGGATGATTGGCAAATAGTTGTCAGTCGTAAAAATCGTGCTAGGCGCGAAGCTATGATCTGCGTTAATCGCAAAGATAAGCCAGCATGTAAGACCTTCCCTTCACGCGGGGCTATTATTCCAGAAGCTAAACTTCTAAAGACATACCAAGCCAGCGAGAGACGCGAGGCTAGTGTGGATAAGCGCGGAGCTATTCTTCAGGCCCGCAATGTGAAACGCGAGGCTATTCCTAAGCCACGCGAGGATCGGTCCAACCCCAGAGTCAGGGTTGATCAGACAAAGAAGCTTCAGTGGGTTCCCAGGTCTTCTCAAGAGTTGAATGGACCTCTTGACTCTATCACTAAAGGCGCTAATCTCAGGGAATATCTCTCTAAGAAGAGAGGCATAGACCAACTTCAGGTTGAGCCTGTCTGTCATTGCCAGCAACTTGTGACGGCGGTATCAGCCGTGATGGACAACTGTAGCTGCAGCAAGAACAGGATATCTGTGTTCGACCGATTAAACGAGTCAAACCAGAATCCTGCTAAGAAGATAAGAACCACTTTCCTGAAGCAAGGGAGAGCTGTAACCTCCAACATGGTATGAAAAGGGAAGAAAATTATAGAGACGGATGATAATTCAGAATCGAGCGATGAAGAACCTCATCGTGTTACTCGACTTAAATCAGGAGCCGTCCCGCCTCGAAATTATAAGAGGCTCGCAGGGGGTTTTTACGATGAGGATAGCGATAATTCAGCTATAGCCTCACCTCATTCCTCTGCATCGTCTCGACTACAGAAGTCAGCATCTCACATAGCTGATAAATCTGATGATATCAATCGGAGATTTGAAGCTCAAGAAAGAATGATTCGAGAGCAGCAAAAGATGATTGAAGGTCTTAAAGTTATGCTATCGAGATTTGTTGAAGATAATGCTAAAAAGGGCAAGGAAAATCCAAATGAAGAAGAACAGGAGGAGAAAGCCCACTCGATGCATGAGGAAGAAAATAGATTTTCTTTCCATGATCCGCATGAAGAAAAGCTTGAAAAATTACAGAATCAACTCGAAATTTTAATGCGTAAAAAGGAGTTGAAAGAATCAGGGGTCTCAAGACCGTATCCTCCTGAATGGGATACGATACCATACCCACAGAAGTATAAACCGCTCAAGTTAGAGCCTTATGACGGGAAGGGATCGCCCAGTCAGCACATCTATTATTTCTTGTCCCAAGCAGGACATCTGTTGGGTAATGACCCAATTATGACAAAAGTATTCGCGAGCACTTTGCGAGGGCCTGTCTTTACTTGGTTCATGCAGTTGCCCCCAGGATCTATTAATGCCTGGTTTGATGTCGAGAAATTATTTCTCTCACGATTCTTTGAGGATGATACCGAGATTACGGTTCATTCCCTCCTTGCAACTAGACAAGGAGAATAAGAAACGGTTAAAGATTTCATAGAAAGGTTCCGGGAGAAATCCGTACATTGCAAACACGGAATGATTCAGGAAACTCTAGTAGAGACCTGTCGACACAATCTTAAGACTAATGTGCTCCTCAAAATGGGGGCCGTAGAGTCCAAAACGTGGAGGGACCTGCTCAAACAAGGAGAGCAAGCTGAAGACTTGATTCGCCGAGTTGAAGAGTCCCGCAGGCCAAGAAATGTTGGGGGTAATAAGTCATATACCCAAAACAACAACAATAAGAATAAAGGGAAAGCAGCGATGTCGTCAGAAGCTGCTCCTCAGAAAGCCAGTCCTCCGCCAGAGCCGAAGTCTCAAGGTCAGCGAGGATCAAAGCAAATTAGACCGCAGCAAGAAAGGAATTACACTTTCAAAGCTGAACAGACACCTGTTTTCTTTCACTTGCTCCAGAAAAAGGGAATGCTAAAACTTCCGGAAAACAAGAAGCCAGAAGACGCTGGTAAGACTAAAGATCCCAACTACTGTCTCTATCACCGGAATGTTGGGCACCCTGTCCGGGATTGTTTTCCCCTTAAGAACAGAATCCAAGCACTAATAGAAGCTGGGGTTCTGACGCTTAAGGAAGAGCAGAAGAAGGTCACTGCCAATATGACAACCATAGTAGTTGGAACCCACGAGTTCCCCGCCGGAGTGACCCCAATCCCAAAGAGTGAGGCAGTTACAAAGAATCTTGATCCTTACAACAAAGCCCAAGAAGGACTTGTCCCTGTAACGACCCAAAGAGGGGAAGTTATGTGGGTTCACCCCGATTTGATAGAAGACGAGCAGTGGACAAACACAGGGGGTCACAAGAAAAAGCGGACTAGCAATGCTATGTCTGCGGAAATAAAGGATGAATATATTGCAGGAATACCCATAGACTCTGAAGAGGAGCCCGAAACCATGGCCACTCATCAAGATGGGGCAGGCCCTTCCGGCACTCGGTCTGGGAAAACATATCTTAGAGACTACACCAGAGTAGATCCGAAGGATATATATGCGGAAGCTACTAATCCTGCAGAGCAAAAAGGTGTTCGTTTCCAGAAGAATCCGCGAAGAGACGAAGGAGTTAAGAATACCTCCTTCCAATTTGATATCATAACTCAGCTGGCAAATATTCCAGCTCGAGTAACGCTATACGAGTTGTTACGATTGTCAAAATCAACTCGTGAGGCGTTAAGGGAAGTTTTGGCAGACTCTGAGTCATTCCTAGCTCAGATTATCGAGCCGGCTAATGAAGACAGGATTCTTGCCCCCGCTGTCATCAAGTGAGGAGGCAAGTCCCACAAATAGTTTTCTCTCCAGAAGACATGCAGGTAAGGAATATAAAGCACAACAGGCCTTTATATTTCACCGGATATGTCGGATCCACAAAAGTGGACCGAATTCAAATTGATCCGGGCTCTGCACTAAGTGTCGTACCCAGAAAGTTGATGCAGCTGCTAGGGATCTCCCTCCATCGTCTGACACCAACCAACACGTCAATATATGGGTTCAACGCCAATAATAGCAACCCCCTCGGGAAAATTCGACTCCGATGCCAAATTGGAGATCTAAGGACGGAGGTTACATGCTATGTTATTGATGCAGATACTTCCTACAATATTCTACTAGGACGACCTTGGATCCATGCTTACATGATCGTCCCGTCGACTCTTCACCAATGCATAAAATATTGCAATGAGGAAGGAGAAGTCCGGACACTAATTACAGATAAGCAACCCTTCAAAGGACTGGAGAATTACTTCATAGATGCTTCACTGTACAAACCAGCTCATGAAATCTCCAATGATGATCCTGGCAAGCCTCAAAACCCGGATGAAGGTGGTAACGAGGCAGACACGGAGTATGAACCTTTTGAAGAAGATGATGGGGGTGATTATGAAATTAACCCCAACCTAGATTTTACTCTTAGTTTTGATAATATAGTGGATGTAATAGAGAGTGAATGGGTTATTAATGAAAATGTAAGGTTAGTCTACGAGCATGCTGTAGGTACTGAGTCTGAACCCTCTTGTACTTCCACTGAAGTGGATGGCCGATCCGAACTTGAAGTTCTGGCAGCATATCATTTGCCACTTAGGTCATCCCTCCTCTCCCAATCTAAAATAGCTGAAGAAAAGGGTCACTATTTTGAAGTGCCTCCTCGGAGAGGATCCCAAAAGCCAATTATGTTCGGCAAGGTAATTACGTCACCTCGGCGAAAACAAAGCAGTGAAAGTGATGAGCAAACATCACCCCAATTTCATATGTATGAACAAAGATCCCGACAGATGATGGAAAAGATGGGATATAATTTTACCCAGAAGCAGGGATTAAAATTTGGAAAAGGACGACGGAATCTCATACCCTCGTTTAGACCGAGAGGAAAGAGTCCTGATTATTATCAGAAGACCCGCAGGGGGTTGGGCTATGTGTCTACTCCACCCTCATCGCCATCCAAGGGTGAAGAGAGTTCTTCGGCTAGAGAAGAAACATCTTCACCCGACCATGATTCGGATATAAGCACCGGTGCTTGGTTTCAATCTTTGACAGTCAATATGGTTTCATCCGCGCCAGAAAGCGACGAGGAACCAATTGACGTTCAAGATGACGCTTGGGCTAGGCATATGGATACTCTCTGGGATGTCCGCTTTGAACAACGTGACCCGCCCACAGAAGACAAATTAATACAAGTTAACATGGGAACAGAAAAAAATCCGAAACCCATTTTCATAAGCGACACACTAACTCCTTTAGAAAAGGAGGAACTTATATCTCTTATCAAAGAGTATATAGATGTGTTCGCATGGAGTTATGAAGATATGTCTGGGCTTGACCCTCAAATTACCACACACCGGTTAAATATAAAAGAAGATGTCAAACCTGTTAAACAACAACAGAGGCGTTTTCGACCGGAGTTGATGGAGGCAATAGTTGCCGAGGTCAATAAGCTTATTGAATCCGGATTCATTCATGAAGAACAACATCCTGATTGGGTGGCTAACATAGTGCCAGTTCGCAAAAAGAATGGCAAAATCCGGATATGCATCGACTTTCGGGATCTCAATGCTGCATGTCCTAAGGATGAGTTTCCACTCCCCATCACCGACGTGATGATTGATAATACTTGTGGTTATGAGAGGATGTCCTTTATGGATGGCTTCTCAGGATATAACCAAATCAAAATGCACCCGGATGATGAAAAGCATACAACTTTCAGAACACCGCTGGGAATATACTGCTATACGGTGATGCCTTTTGGGCTAAAGAATGCAGGTGCCACCTACCAACGCGCAATGAGTATCATATTCAAGGAACACCTGCGCAGAACAGTGGAGTGCTATGGGATGACTTAGCAGTCAAAAGCAAAAACAAAGAAGATCATCTTCATGATTTAAGAGTGGTTTTCGATCTTATGAGGAAACATCGTCTGAAGATGAATCCTACTAAGTCGTTCATGGGGGTATCCAGCGGGAAATTTCTTGGGTTCATAATCACCTCAAAAGGAATTTTTCTCGACCCTGAAAAGGTAAAAGCGATTAGCGAAATGCCGCCTCCCCGCAATCTTAAGGAATTAAGGGGATTACAGGGAAAGCTCGCCTATATTCGACGCTTCATTTCTAACCTATCTGGACGATGCCAGCCATTCTCAAAACTTATGAAAAAGGGAGTGTCTTTCATATGGGATGAGGCATGTCAACAGGCCTTTGACGACCTTAAGAATACCTCACCAAACCTCCTGTTCTTATGGCACCGATCCCCGGGCAGCCCTTCCTCATATATGTGAGGGCCATGGATAATGCCTTAGGCGCATTACTGGCTCAATATAATGAGCACGGCCATGAACATGCCCTTTATTATCTAAGCAGGACAATGATTGGGGCTGAACAACGGTATACCCCGATTGAAAAGGAATGTTTAGCCCTAGTGTTCGCCGTTCAGAAAATGCGACACTATATTTTTGGGCAAATGATTCATGTCATATCACAGGTTAATCCCCTGAAGATTCTGATGACAAAACCAGGGGCTTTAAATGGCCGACTGGCAAAATGGGCCCTGCTACTGTCGCCCTATGACATACACTTCGTTCCTCAAAAGGCGACGAAGGGACAGGCAATTGCCGATTTTCTTGCAGACCACCCAATTCGGTCTAATACCAAACAGATGTCAGGGGTTAACACAGTTAGCAAAGAGCAACCATGGCAAATGTTCTTTGATGGTGCTGCCAGACGATCTGCTGCTGGAGTGGGGGTTGTGCTAATATCCCCACATAAACATATATTGCCTAACGGTTACTCATTAACAGAACCGTGCACGAATAATGTAGCGGAATACAACGCGCTCATTATCGGCTTAAAAATAGCTCTGCAGCTGGGGGTGAACCATCTAGAGGCATATGGAGACTCTAAGCTCATCGTTAATCAGATGACAGGTGAGTATGAAGTCAGACATGAAGCCCTCATCCCCTATTATCAGCTAGCCATTGAACTGACAGGCTACTTTAAGCAATTTTACATCTCTCATATACCTCGGAATGAGAATGTATATGCGGATGCCCTTGCCGCATTAGCTGCAACATTGGCGATCCCGCCAGGAAAGGCTAAAAGCATCACTATTGGAAGCAGAGAGCTCCTTCATCCAGATACTCTTCTTCAAAATAAAGAAGTGTGCCAAGTAGGCCTAACCCTGGAGTCCCGTGATTGGTGATTTCCGTTTGTGGATTACGCTTTACATGGGATATTACCAGAAGATCCTAAGGAAGCCACCTCTATAAAGAGGAAGGCCCAAAGATTTTATTATGACCATAAACTTCAGACTTTATATAGAAAGTCAAGAGATGGTCTGCTACTACGCTGCATATCAAAAGCGGAAGCAGAAGAAGTGCTGAGAGAAACACACGATGGAGTATGTGGAGCTCATCAGTCCGGTCCTAAACTTGGAGACCGTATAAGAAGGCTAGGATACTACTAGCCGAACATGATCACGGAAGCAATGGCATACGCTAAACGATGTCATGCATGCCAAGTTCATGCTAATTTTATTCATCAACCCCAAGAATACTTGCAAAATACTGTTGCAAGTTGGCCATTTGAAGCATGGGGGATGGACATTGTGGGGCCAATATCTCCCCCGTCATCTAGAGGACATCGGTTTATTCTTGCAATAACCGATTATTTTTCAAAATGGGCCGAAGCCGTGCCCATGAAAGAGGTGAAAATGACAGATGTGATCAAGTTTATCAAGCATCATGTCATTTACCGATTTGGCGTCCCTCGACGGATCATTCACGATAATGGTCCGCAATTCATTAGTCAGGGATTCTCCAGATTCTGCAACAAGTTCAGAATCAAAGATATCGCTTCTACACCATATAACCCTGCGGCTAATGGATTAGCAGAAGCTTTTAACAAGACGATCATCAAACTCCTTCGGAAGTTCGTCTCTTCCAATAAACGAGATTGGGATGAAAAGTTGGGAGAATGTTTGTGGGCATATCGCACCACCGTTCGCACCCCGACCAAAGCAACCCCGCTCTCTTTGGTTTACGGAAGTGAGGCTGTTTTGCCTCTTGAAATCCAGATACCATTATTAAGAGTGGCTTTAGCCACAAGGATGACGACAGAAGAGCGCCATTAGCAAAGATTGCAAGAACTAGAGGCGTTAGATGAAAAACGTCTCAGGGCTCAATAGCAAATTGAGTTGTATCAAGCCCGAATATCTCAAGCGTTCAATAAGAACGTCAAACCAAGGACCTTTAAGAAAGGAGACTTGGTTCTGGCTGTTAAAAGGCCAATGGTGCTAACCCACAAGACTAAGGGTAAGTTTGAACCCAAGTGGGAAGGACCGTTTATTGTGGAGACAGTATACTCCAGTGGAGCCTATCGCTTAATGAATCAAGATGGGGACAGGATGATGATGTCGATCAATGGCAAATTTCTGAAGAAATACTATTCTTAGTACCCCTGGAGATACGCGTCTTCTTTTTCTTAGGCATGCGCAGTTTGGCGCCTCTGACCTAAACCCTGGTGTGTTTGGTTCTCAAGTTTGAACCACCTCCAGTCTTTTCTTAGGCATGCGCAGTTTGACGCCTCTGACCTAAACCCTGGTGTGTTTGGTTCTCAAGTCTGAACCACCTTCAGTCTTTTCTTAGGCATGCGCAGTTTGGCGCCTCTGACCTAAACCCTGGTGTGTTTGGTTCTCAAGTCTGAACCACCTCCAGTCTTTTCTTAGGCATGCGCAGTTTGGCGCCTCTGACCTAAACCCTGGTGTGTTTGGTTCTCAAGTCTGAACCACCTCCAGTCTTTTCTTAGGCATGCGCAGTTCGGCGCCTCTGACCTAAACCCTGGTGTGTTTGGTTCTCAAGTTTGAATCACCTCCAGTCTTTTCTTAGGCATGCGCAGTTTGGTGCCTCTGACCTAAACCCTGGTGTGTTTGGTTCTCAAGTTTGAACCACCTCCAGTCTTTTCTTAGGCATGCGCAGTTTGGTGCCTCTGACCTAAACCCTGGTGTGTTTGGTTCTCAAGTCTGAACCACCTCCAGTCTTTTCTTAGGCATGCGCAGTTTGGCGCCTCTGACCTAAACCCTGGTGAGTTTGGTTCTCAAGTTTGAACCACCTCCAGTTTTTTCTTAGGCATGCGCAGTTTGGCACCTCTAACCTAAACCCTGGTGTGTTTTGGTTCTCAAGTTTGAACCATCTCCAGTCTTTTCTTAGGCATGCGCAGTTTGGCGCCTCTGACCTAAACCCTGGTGTGTTTGGTTCTCAAGTTTGAACCACCTCCAGTCTTTTCTTAGGCATGCGCAGTTTGGCGCCCCGACCTAAACCTAGTGTGTTTGGAGTGCCCAGTTCAAGTTACGCGAGAGAGCCTTGAACCGCCTCCAGTTTGGTTCTCAAGTTTGAACCACCATCAGTCTTTTCTTGGGCATGCATAGTTTGGCGCCTCTGACCCAAACCTGGTGTGCTTAGTTCTCAAGTTTGAACAGCCCCCAATCTTTCTTTTAGGCATGTGTAATTAAGCGCCTCTGACCTAAAAGATATGAATTGCCCAACGCCGACTAGGCAATGGGAAGAGAACCAGTTTCTCGCCAACCCATCATACTGGGGAAAAAGTATGAATTGCCCAACGCCGACTAGGCAATGGGAAGAGAACCAGTTTCTCGCCAACCCATCATACTGGGGAAAAAGTATGAATTGCCCAACGCCGACTAGGCAATGGGAAGAGATCAAATTTCTCGCCAACCCATCATACTGGGGAAAAAGTATGAATTGCCCAACGCCGACTAGGCAATGGGAAGAGAACCAGTTTCTCGCCAACCCATTATACTGGGGTAAAAGTATGAATTGCCCAACGCCGATTAGGCAATGGGAAGAGATCAAATTTCTCGTCAACCCTATCATACTGGGGGTAAGGGTATGAGATTAACTACCCAATGCTAATTAAAGGCAAAAGGGGAGAGGAGATTAATTCCTCGACAACTCACCATATTGAGGGGAATAACATGGCTAGCCCAACTCAAACAGAGTTGGTAAAGGCCAATCAAACCCGTTGATAGCTGAGGATTTGCTAAAAATCCCATAAAACCTGTCATGTAAAATTCTTACCTCTGACAGTACGACTTGGAACGCTTCGCAGAGAAAGCTACTTCTTGATGGCAAGTTATTTGTTGTGCAAGAAGAATTCAGCCTCGGTTCCGCCTGCTGCAAAATGGAACCAGCCACGAGCGCCTTCGTATAAATTCCTCTCGTGAGCGAGATCTTTATTTGGATTGCCCACATAAAGTTGGGAGTATCCAAACTGACGAGCAAAGCAACTCGGAGTGTATGGCTCGATCCGACACCCGAGATCTTGACGATACACCAAGTGTCCGGGACGGATGTTGAGAAGCCACCAGAACGCTCCTGCAGATAAAGTAGTGAACCTATCTGCTCCCACGGCATCCTTCAGCCTCATCCCATATCCTTCGCCGGGAAAGTCAGGAAAACACCGGAAGATCTCATAATTCTGAAAACTATGAAGAGTCTTCCGGATTTGAGACATATAATTCTGCTTCCATGAAAAGCATTCATACAGTTCTACAAAGAAGCACTTTTCGCCCGAACGACGCTCTGGTGCACTCATTAAAGAAGGACAGTGCAAGACGAGCCACGCCATCAAATAGGTGTAGGGTATCTCCACCCTAGGGTTTGGAGTTTTCGGCTGGGCAGTCTCTTTCGACTTACCCTTTCCTTTTCCCTTGACCTTAATAGTGGGGAGGAAATCACGACAGAGCACCCTCAGTCCATACTGCAAATTGCATACCATGGCGGGAAGAAGTCCAAGGGGTCGGCCATATGCGAGAAGAACCGCTGGATATACCACGGTCACTGCAATTGCTTCTTTGGGCAACGACGACACGACACATCTCTTCAGCCACAGCATCAGAAACCCAGTAATGAGACCTCTGTTGGAAACCGAAAACTGGGCTTGATAGTGGTAACTCTTGAATGAAGTGCCAGGACCGTATCCATTCTCATTGGATTCAGTGGTATAATATAATAGGTGGCAGCCCTTAGCAATACGGTGATCAATCTCTGAGCCATAGACGGATGGATGGCCATGGATAGTCGTTGAACTATCCTTAGAATTCAAGTTGGCAAAAAGGTATTCGGCCCATTTCTTATGACCGATACCGTGGTTACGCGCACCCGTTAAGTCAGCGCAAATATGATAATGGCACATCATCTCCCAGTATGTGGCATAGATGCGCTCATCCCTCGCCAGTAGCATATTCAGCTCATTGGTGTGGGGATATACTCTTCATAGGGAATTTCACCCATGGAAAGCCCGGAAACCTCGAACATCTCGTGAAGAGCGAATCCTAGCTCACCCACTGGTGTAAAGAGAGTACAAGTCTCAGGGTTATACATCTCCAAGAGGCAGTAAAAATGATAGGCACTCTGGAGAAACCCGAATTGGACATTCCTGATAGCTTTATACAAGCCAATATCCTTTAAAATGAGCTCGTGGGAATCCAGCATGAACTGAACGAGGCGGGCCCACCACATATTGTTAGAAGAATGAACCCAGCCAGGCATCCTGAAGTCGCTAGCCGGGTACTGACCATCCTTCGCCAGGAACTCACTTAAGAAAGTTCGAGCACGAGATGGGACTTCTCCCACTGGAAGCTCCTTGCTAAAACGGCCTGGAAGCAAACTAGTAATGCTTCTGGGGGGACCATCTTGATAAACCCCTTTTGCACCAAATTTGCCTGTTGGGACGCCATCTTGCTCTTGAGTCAGTCCCCACTTTAATTCTCGAGGCATCGCCAGCCTCTGAAGATAGACCAGAGGATAGCTACGAGCCATTCTAGGCAAAAACATCAGCATTTCGCCTGAGTTATATAACCAAACGCACTCCTCTTCAGAAAGGATCTCATCTGATTGATCCAACTGGTCTCCAAAGAGGAAGGCAGGTTTCTCCATCGCTTCTCTATTCAAAGTTTCGAAGGCTGCATTGGTTATGATTTCTCGCGCAGTAGTGGGATGGTACTTGATCAACTTCTCCTTGCGCTCCTTCGGGTCTGGCTTATATGAAGCCAAGATAGTGGTGAAGCGAAATTGGCCTGAGGGATCAGAACCCCCAGCAAAGCCGAAGTAATTCTTGTGAGGAAGAGCTTCCATAGAATACCCTACTGCAAAAACAAAGCAGAGTGAGAGAAGTTTCTATAAGACAGAAAAATTCTCTAAGTATGGACGCGCGAAGCTAAGAATAGCGTCGCGCGAAGCTAAAAATTAGACCGCGCAGAATTCAAAAATAGCCTCGCGTTTCCACGCGACTGCTACTTAAAATAGCCTCGCGTTTCCACGCGACTGCTACTTAAAATAGCCTCACGTTTCCACGCGACTGCTACTTAAAATAGCCCCGCGCTTCAAAACGCGAGGATGACGCGATAACTTCGCGTAAAGAAGAAAGTCAGAGACTTTTCTTCTTCTCCAAGCCTTACAGCAGGAGTACGGCGGTCTCGCCGGTAAAAGAGTTGATTGATCAGTTAAGATCGAGCCAAATCACTCTAAAGATGTTCTAAAAAGTCTCGATGGAGAGATTCTTACTTCCGATAGGCGAAATGTGGGCTGGCGCGTCGCTGCCATGGCCGCCACCACCACTGCTTGCGCCAGTTGCCGATGATGGAGCCGCGCGAGAAGTAGCACGAGTTTTGGGTGTCATTGCTGAGGAAAATCGACTGAAAATCGGGAGGAAACTCGGTCGGAAGAAGCTCGGGTCGCCTGAACTGTGATCGCCTGAATCTCTAAGTTTCTGGAAAATTCTCAAGTAAAGTGAGAAGAAAAGGAATAGAGATTTTATTTAAAAGAGGGAAACCGCCTCTTAGAGTTCGGCACGGATTTTGGAAAAAATGACTGGTCAGTTACTCTCCAAAACGCGGAGCTATTAGCCTCGCGTGAGAAAAAAAAAAGTGAAGATATTAACTCCACGCAACTCCGAGAAACGCGAAGATAACTTGGTATTTTAGCTTCGCGTTCTCATGAAAAAACTTGGATTTTTGGCTAAGTTAAAGATGATCAGTATCCGATCAAATCGGTATTAATGATCTAAGTTACGCAAAAGAGCCTTAGATTATTTTACCAAAATTATTGACCATCTGTTTGTTGTGCAAGCAAAATCATTGAAGCCAACAGATAGAGAGGAAAATAATTTGCCTTTATTCATGAAGCAAGAGATTACAAAGGAGTTATAGCTCTCCCAAAAGCTTCTACATGATCATCAATACATCGACTCATCAATAACTTAACAGTAAGATTTCTCTACGGGGTGTTGCAGCTCAGTTCTCTGGTTCACATGCAAAAGAACTCCAGATTTCTCTACGGAGTGTTGAAGCTCAGTTTCCTGGTTCACATGCAAAAGATCTCCTCTACAAATGTTAACTAGGATCTGTCATCCGAAATGAAGCACGAGAGGAAAGGGAAGTGCTGCATTGAAGTACAATTCTGAACTGCAAGTGCTGCAGCTCCCTATTTACAGCCCCTTCAGGAGTTTATCTCTCGGAGCCAGAGCTTGAAACCTGCAACTATGTTGTAAAGCATATGCTTCTGGCTTCCTTAGAGTTACTTTGCTGATGAAGATCGATGGACCCACATACACTCCTCTTCAGAAAGGATTGAACTTACTGCAAAAGGAACAGAGTTTCCAAAAGAGTGAAAACGCGGAGCTAAGCTAACTCCGCGCACAGTTGAAGAAATAGCCTCGCGCTTTAAACGCAGAGGATGATGCGATAACCTCGCGTAAAGGGGGGACAATTTCTGCTCTTTCCTTCTCTTTCAAATTCATAGCGACTGCTAATCAAAGATAGCCTCGCAATTCATAGCGACTGCTAATCAAAGATAGCCTCACAATTCATAGCGACTGCTAATCAAATATAGCCTCGCAATTCATAGCGACTGCTAATCAAATATAGCCTCGCAATTCATCGCGACTGCTAATCAAAGATTGCCTCGCAATTCATAGCGACTGCTAATCAAAGATAGCCTCGCAATTCATAGCGACTGCTAATCAAAGATAGCCTCGCAATTCATCGCGACTGCTAATCAAAGATAGCCTCGCAGATTCATCAAGATTACTAGTCAGATAAGCCCCGCGTTTCAAGCGCAGGGATGACGCGATAACTTCGCGTAGAAAAAGAACAGAGCTCCTCTATGACTCCTCCTTCTCCTTTAAGTCTTACGGCCGGAGAATGGCGATCTCGCCGGTAAAATAAACAGTTGGCTGGATTAAATCAAGTCAAAACATCTCAAGATGGTTCTTAGAAGCCCAAGAGTTAAGGTTTTTACCTTCGGAAGACGCTGCATAGACTGGTTCGCCTTTGCATCTACTTTCACGGCTGCTGCCATTAACGCCGGCCAACGTGCATCTAGCAAAACTCTTCTGAAGTGACATCCTAATGATGAAAATCTATGAAGAGTTAAAGGGAGATCAATTGAAGATCGCTCATTGACAATCGCTCACTCAGTTACAGGAGTTGAGAGCTCTTCTAAAATCTCCGGATGAAGAAGAAGATGAGCCGAGAGCTCTATTTAAACAGAATTTCCGTCGCTTGGTATTCGGCATAGAAATTCAGGGTAATTAATGACATAATTACTCATTTCACTGAAGACGAAGTGAAGCTGATTAGCTCCGCGTAAGTGAGCATAACGCGAGATAGACTTGGTATTCTAACTCCGCATTTCAGTTTAGATATCTAAAGTATTTCAAAATCTGCTGAAATCTAAGCCATTTTGAAAACTTTAGAGGGGGTTCTGTTGGCAGTGAAAATTTCTAAGTTAAAAGGATTTTTCACAACAGAACGCGGAGCCAATTCAGTAGCCCCGCGTTTGGTAATATTAACCCTGCGTTTGAATAAAACGCGGAGATGTTTAATAGCTCCGCGTTGATTCTGCAGTCTAGCTTGTATTAGCCTCGCGTTTGAGTAAAACGCGGAGATGATCAATAGCTCAGCGTTAGCTCCGCGTTTTGGTTATTTAGCGCCGCATTTTGATGCGATTAAAGCTCCGCGTAAGCAGATAACCAGAATCTCAAATTGACTGAGATTATGATTTTGGGCTTATCCAAATACCCAAATCAAGTCTAATCAGAATTCCATCAAAACTAAGATATTTGATTGGAATCCCGGATAACGACGAGTTCTATTTAGATAGAACTCTTGCATTAACCTGGGGCTATAAATACCTTCCTGGTGAAACCCTAGGGATCTTCTTTTTCGGCAATGGAGATATTTTTCTGAAATCTTGGAGAATTCAAGTTACGCACAGAGCCTTGATTCGTGAAGATCAGAGAAAATCACCATCTTCTTTCTGGAGTTCTTGAGAAGTTCGAGTTACGCGAGAGAGCCTTGAACAAATCAAAACCAGAGAAGATCGTCTATAGTCGGCCGATATCTTCAAGAGAGAATATTTCAGCGTACCGATCGTCAAAAAGAGCTGCTCGACAGATCCCATCGCCACAGATCCCACGAAATATTGTAAAAGAGAGCGATAGATATAAATCCTCTCGTTTGTTCTATTTTTATCTTGTTCACTTTCATTGTAATCTAAGATGTATTCAATGGAAGGAAGCGAAGGAACTTTTGCGACAAACATAGAGGTATGGAGATACTTAGGAGGGATTGGTGTGAGGTAGCTAACAGATCTTTTTAACAAGATTTGGCAAACTAAGAAAATACCAAATGAATGGAGGAAGAGTACCCTAATAGCTCTGTATAAGAACAAGGGCGACTTTCAGAGTTGTTCTAACTATCGGGGAATAAAACTCATGTGTCACACTATGAAGATTTGGGAAAGGATAATTGAACATAGATTGCGACAAACTGTAAAAATATCGGAGAATCAGTTTGGATTTATACCGGGACGATCGACGACAGAAGCTATTTATTTACTTCGTCAACTTATAGAGCGATTCCGAGTGAGAAATAGAGATTTACATATGGTATTTATTGACTTAGAGAAAGCCTATGATAAGGTTCCGCGAGAAATATTTTGGTGGACACTGATGAAGAAAAGATTTCCCATCAAGTATATCGACATAATTATGGACATGTATGATGGAGTAGTGGCTAATATCAGAACATGTGATGGTTTAACAAGTGATTTTTCTATCATAATTGTATTGCATTAAGGATCTGTATTGAGCCCATTCTCATTTGCTATAGTGATGGATGAGCTTACTAAAACCATTCAGGATGAGTTATCTTAGTGTATGCTATTTGCTGATGATATTGTCTTAGTTGATGAGACAAGAGTAGAGGTAAATGCCAAGTTAGAGTTATGAAGGTATACATTAGAATCTAGAGGTTTTAAATTGAGTAGGTCTAAAACAGAGTATATGGAGTGTAAATTTAGTAAATGACGGACCATAAACTATAATGCTGTAAAACTGGATAGGCAAGATATACAAATGAGCAGTCAGTTTAGATATTTGTTTTATTACTCAGAATGATGAAGAGATCGATAATGATGTTAACCATAGGAGACAAACTGGCTGGTTGAAATGGAGGAGGGCAATGGGAGTTTTATGCGACCGTAACATTCTGTTAAGAATGAAAGGATAATTTTATAGGACTGCTATTAGACATCTTTATTATATGACACGGAATGTTGTGCTATAAAGAAACGTCATTCACAGAAGATAAGTGTAGTAGAGATGCGCATGCTCCGTTGGTTGTGCGGCAACACTAGGAGAGATAAAGTGAGAAATGAAGATATTCATGCTAAGTGTAACTCCCATCGATGAGAAGATGCGAAAAAATCGCTTACGATGGTTTGGTCATGTGCAATGTAGGCCTACAAGTGCACCAGTTCGAAGAGGGGAGTTTATCAATGTAGTACAAGTTAAAAGAACGAAAGGAAAAACGAAGAAAATATGGATGGAGGTGATACGCAAAGATATGGAGTCTAGAGGTTTAAATAAGGAGATATTACTTGATAGAAATAAATGGAAAAGGAATATCAAAGTGATCGATCTGGCGTGATTTATTTTTGGTTCATGTAGCCTACTCTAAATACTTGGGATAAAAGGCTTAGTTGTAGTAGTTGTAGTAGTAGTGGTTTGTGCATTTGGACATATATGAGTTTTAGGTGTGAGAAAGGATTAGGAATTCTTGTATTTTTCTTTCTAAGATTTTTTTAAGTTTTTAGGATTTTGGGGGTTTTTTAGTTTCACACTTGGAGTAGATTTTACAGTATTTTTTAAAAAAAAGTTAAAATATGAAAGATTATTTTCTCCAATAAATCAAGCTAATTACAAATAAAAGAATAAATTTAGATTTGAGACTTGATAGGAAAAGTAGATTAAATAATACACTTAGAATTTTATGAAAAAAATTAAAATCTCAAAAAAAATACCACTAATAGTAATTTTGATGTAGTTATACATTTATTTTTCACGTCACAATGGTTTGTTACGTTAAGGACAAAAATAATAATAATTAAGTAGTCTTTTCTCTCTAAAAAAAGTAAAAAAACAAAAAAAAAAAGAATAAAGAGGGAAGCATGCTATTAAGGCAATGATTCTTTCTAAATAAATAAATATATAAAGAATTACTAATTAGTTGGATATTTGCACATAAAGAAATGTGAATATTCACATGAACAGTATTTTTAAGAAATAGAGTATTATCTGAGTAATCGGATATTTATACCTAAGCAAGTATGAATATTTGCATGAAAATGAAATATTCACAAAAGTGAAAAAAAAAGAGAAAAAGAAAAATAATAGAGAGAAAGATGAATCAAAAGATGGAATTTGAGTCTAAAACCAAAATAAGTCATCACTGTAAATGTACAAGAGCTAAAAAAATTTTTTATTAGTAGGTATTGAAAGATAGAATTTGAATTTCTTATTAAAATAATAAGTATATTTGACATTAAACTTAATTTGAAAATCGACAATTTAAATGCATTCTTGATTTTGCAGATTAGTAAGATTAATTGCAGAAAATATTAA
>JAYEPQ010000009.1:15635041-15922541 GCA_036321105.1 Dracaena cambodiana
AGGCGGGAACCTGAGTCGCCTGCTTGCCCCCATCTTGACTCTTTTGCAGACTTTTTTTGGCTTCTCCTTAGTGCTTCACTCCACTTCGTTCCCACGCCCTTGACCCTACTACCCTACTAGTCCCTTTGTATTAAGAAAGAGCTAACTCTCCTGATTCCTCCTCAAAATTTCAAAATTAGAGCTCTGTTGGTCTATGGCCATGAGGTCTATTAGCCATATCAGCTTCCCCATATTCAGGGTACTCTCTTTCTCACCCAAAAAGTGGGATGTCCTTGATCTCTTCTTGGGTTGGGTCGGGTGGGGGACATCTGCATGCTTTCGTGTAAGGATAGGTGTCCTTCATTCCCTACTACCTGTTTTGTTTCCGTCATTAGCTCTGTCCAATTCAAAGGGTCAATCATCCCCATTCCTCGTTTGAGATTGGTGGTTGACCTCCGGTCCCATAGTCTGCATTCTCTTCTGCTTCAATGCAGACCCTGCTGCCTCTATTCTTATCAATTTTCCTTTTTGACTGGTAGCGAGATAAGGCTTTATATTTGTTTCCAAGTGTAACTCCTCCAGTTTCCAGTGGGGATCTTAGCAACACCGGTGAATAGCCTATCAGATGAACTGACTATGCCGACAACCAAAGTTTCTACTTCTCCCACTAATGCTGGAGCAAGTTCTTTGCCTCCTGTAGGCAGTCCCGATGGATTAACTGAGGATTTTCTTCATGGGATCTCTAATTTACAATTGATTTCAATTTTGATCGCACATATCCTTCCTATGATCACATGGAACTATCCCAGAATCATTGATAGGCCTTCACAGCCCACAAGCTTTCTAACAAAATTTAATCTTGATTTTGTGCTAGTGAACATTCTGGCACAATCTAATCTTGATTTCGTGCTGGTTTCTTCACTGATATTAACAACTTGTGAAAATTTGACAAATATCTTAGCGATATCAGAGCAATTCCAATGATGTATCGGTATGCAGTGGACATGATCCTCGCCTCCATAGAACAGGTAAATCTAGTCGTCTTCATACCCTTTCCTCCTGCATACGATGAAACCTATCTTATAATTCATGCATGTCACCAATGTTCCACTAGCAGCTAATGATAAATTAACTTCTGATGGGAAACGGAAAGATATTTGTTCTCGCTTTTGTGTAGTAGACAAGTATGTCTTGTAAATCGACTGAGAGGGCCCTGAGACCTCCGTTCATATCCTCTACCGAAGAGTTCCCATGACTAGGATAAAGGACCCCTAGAGCTTTTCTCAACCATTGCTATTCCTTGATTGCCACCTTAGAGGAGGGTATAAATGCAACCGGTTTGGATTTCGGTGGTGGTATGATCAGTCCTCTTATTGTCTACGAATTGGAGCTTTGTTACTTCTTCTCTTTTTATCTCTCAGTGGTATTCTATGGAGTTTGCTTCTATTCCTGGCATACTATTATGTATGGCTGCTTTGGGTTTAAGAGAGATTTCTTTCTTCCCTAGTGTAATGGGGCATTCCCTATCCTGTGACCTAGCACGTCGCAAAATCTATACACAACAAAAAGGCATTCATATTTTAAATGACCCTTCTTCCCACATATCTAACATACTTCTGGCCTCCCTGATAGTGGCATCCTAATCGATGAGAATTTTCTCTTTCTACTGCCCCCATGGCCATGGAAATTGAGTTCACACTCCTCCTTTCTAGTTATGCTCCTTGACTTGACTATTCTCCATTCCCTCTCCTTCTCAGGTTATCTTTCTGAACCCTGTCTCCTAACTCCTTTAGCTGTTGATAATAGGGTCAGTACCTTCTTCCCTGAATAATTAGCATCGCCTTGAATGTAGGTTCTGGTGTCATGTGCGACCGTCGTGGAAACCGGGATTAGAATTGTTAAGTTCCTCCACCTTAACCAGCGAGCCCCTGACAACTTCAGACCAACTCTTTCTTTTATGCTTTGGATTCTTATCCTCATCACTGATGTTTTGCTCCTCCCCGTTTTTCCCTTTACCTAGCCATCTCCATCCAAAGTCACTAGCTAGAGAGGTGAGTAGTCGAAGGTCAAGTTGAATTGGCCTCCCAACTTGCCCTTGGTGATTACTAACTGGTGAAGTGAAGATGTTACTCCTGAGGTAAGCTTCCAAATGCCGATGATGAGAACAAAATTTGAGGCAACTACATTTTTTTTAACTCGCTAGAGAACTTACCGGAGCCAAAAGACCCTCGTCGGAAATCCCTATCCTCCTAATTCTCGCTTGTGTGTTTTCGTAACCGTACTTATTAAGTTGAACTTGTTAATGTCAAATATTATGAACCTCTGATCTCTGAATATTAAAACTGATGTTAAAATATGAAGCAACAAGTCCATATGATAAAGCCATAACAACTTGATTATTTCAACAAGTCAATACCAAAAAAACTAAAGTTACCTGCATTTCATACATTACAATGTTCAAAATGAAATTGAGGCAACCATAGTATCTTATATATTTTTATGACTCTGGATGTTTATTTATGTGTCTCACTATTTGGGCAGGTATTCCATCATATGAAGAACAATTGTAGATTTTAAGCAATGATTTGGATTGAGAATAGGGGTCATTCCCTATACCACCATGTTTCTCAGAAATTGATACCACTGATAGTGGGATTGAGATGGATGTTCAAGTTAGACTGGGTAGAAAGTGATCACTTGACAATGATCGGGATGCTTTTGTCGGGAATTCTATTTCGTTTTATTTACTTTTTTTATGACTCATGAGTTGTATATACTAGTAGTATATTGTTGTGCTTTGTACTTTTTGCAGACCCTTTTTTTAAAGTCATACATGTACTTATGTTCTATTATATCGTATTAATGGAATGCTGAGGGCATTTGCCTGCCATCTTAAGGCAAGGAAAAAAAAAAAAACAAAAAAACTAAAACTACATGCATTTCATACGCTACAATATTCAAACTGAAATTGAGACAACCAATGCTACACCTTTACTAAAAAAATATCCTGATTCCCCATGTACTCAACCAAAGCAACAAGCAAGGTACTCTTCAAGCAAGGTACTCTTCAGAAATTCTTGACCCTCCTTCAAGCAAAAAATATATTCTCGTGTTTCACCCAAACTCTTACTTGGTACTTGATTGCACCCCAACATGAATTCAATCAAGGAAACCATGGTGCTTATAATTGATAAGAAAACCCTCTTGGCAAAATTTTCCTTCAGATAGAACTTTCCTTGTTGTAAAGAGGGAGCAAGGGAGCCCACACAGCACTATATTGGGTATCACAAAATCTCACATGCCAGAAGTATTTATTGAATATACAGCCCTTGGTTTCAAGCAAGGTAGTTGATTCACTTGGGCTTTATTCCATTCTCTTTTTACCTTGCCTTCCCTATATAAACAGCAGCAAGCTCTCCGAAACTACTACAGTACTACAAGCCGTACAAGCTTTGGTCTTCTTCTTCTGCCCTTACTGGTCGAAGAAAATGGCAGCAGCTGCAGCACAAAAGATGCTTCTCAAGAGCGAGCGCCACCTCTTCTCGTCATCTGATGATGCAGCTGTGCTGAAAAAAATCCTGGCTACCCACGCTCCCGACGGTCATGAGGTTGATGTCAGGCCACTACTGCATGCGGTTGAGGACGTGTTGCAACGATCTACACCAACTGTTTTAGTGGTATCTTGAACTTCTATCATAACCCTGTTAATCTGAATTCATAAAAATTACCGTAAATAGTAAATACAATGCATACGTGCAAAAGTCTGTTGATATTGTTAAATTTAGGTAACAAGCAAAAGTAATATGTTATGTTCGGCTATCAAGTATAGGAAACAACGGATAAGATACTTATTTATCTTTCTATTCATTTTAAACCTGTCATTTGGGACCGCGCCCTTGTGCAGGCTCCGGTAACTCAGCTGGAAGTGGTGGATGAGAAGCTGCATCTTACAGAGGCAACTAGAATGCGCGAGGCGCTTGCGTACACCATTCACAGGATTTCTTGCGAGGTCAGTCACACCGCAATCTGATTAAACATTCCATCATACTCTGAAAGAAAAATCATCTCCTTGTTGAGTATCAGTAAGAAGTTCTTTTAACTTGTTTTCTTAGTCGTACAAAATGGATAGATATGGAATAATGTTTATCTAGTTAATCCCCTGGACGCTATATCAAATTTTAGTAACTCGATTTGCATTGTTGCAGATAATATGCAAATGCTCTGTTGGTGGAGATGCTCACTCCGGTGGAGGAGATGCACATGCGACGACCGTGCATGTGTTCAATCTACTGTCCACTTATCCCTGGGATGCGAAGGTGGTCCTAGCCATGTGTGCCTTTTCTGTAAGCTACGGGGAGTTCTGGCTGACTGCCCAGCTTCACACTGTCAATCCCCTCGCCAAATCAGTGGCACTGCTGAAGCATCTTCCGGACATTCTTGAGAACACCGATGTTCTGAAGCCCCGGTTCGATGCAGTCAACAATCTCATTCAGGCCATGTTGAATGTCACCAAGTGCATAATCGAGTTCAAGGAGCTCCCTGACGAGTACATTACCCCTGACTCACCGGACGTGACCATGGCCATGGCCCATATCCCCATGGCTGTCTACTGGGTCATCAGAAGTATCATCGCATGTTCCTCCCAGATCATTGGGCTGATAGGCCTTGGACATGAGTAAGTCATAATTGTTATTGAAAGAAGGATTTGCAGAAACTAAAGGAACTTATGTGAACATTTTTTTTTTTTTTTTCCCTTCTTCTTCATCTTGTGTTCGTTGATTCAGGTACATCAATATCACGACAGAGGCATGGGAACTGTCGAGTTTAGCCCACAAACTGAATAACATGCACAGCCATCTTACTAAGCAGCTTGATCGGTGCCATCAACACATTGGTAAGTATGAAGAATCTAAAATACCATGTATATTAACAGAATATCTCTTCTTCAAGTTTCTGAATAAGAAGATTCTCGAGTTAGTAGGCGAAAACTTCACACGTTACTTAAAGATTTCTACTCTACCAAAATGTAGAAATGTCAGATATTTGAAGATAGAACAAACAAGTTAGTTACCTACTGATAGATTTAGCTACACCTGTGTCTAAAACATACTGAGTTGACATCATCTTGTTTACTGGATCTTGTTCGCATTAAGGAGCTGATTGGTTCAGTGATTAGGGGCATGGAAAAGTAGATTTCTTGCCCAAAATCTCTCGGCATGGGGCTGACGTAGCAGTGATTTGACCCCTACTTGGTTTCCCCGCAATTTGTAGGGAAACCGAGTGTTTGATTTTTTAAAAAACTAATTACTGTTTTGTTTTTAAATTGAATTTTTTATTATTTATTATATTTAACAACCATGAATACATTGACCCCATTTCCGTAATCAACCCCTTTTAGTTAGGAATTGATGAGCAATCATCAGCGTCATAAATCCAAATTCCAAATCTATTAGCCAATCAGCCCATAATGTTGAACTGCATACTAATAGAGATTCTAAAACACTATGCAACATGCTGCAACCCAGAATAAATTGAAAAGAAGAGGAAAGATAAAAACCAAGTAACATTAGGCTAACAATTAGTTAAATATTCCGAGCGTAGTATTCGTCATCGGTGAAATATGTTTACCATTGCTACCACTGAACTTGAAATAAGGATTCTACATAAAAAAAAAATGTTTTTGCGTTGCAGCTGAGAAAAGACAGGTTGAAGCCTACCACAATCTTGTGAGGCTCTTCGAGACAAGTCACCTCGACAACATGAAGATCCTCAAGGCAATGATCTACTCTAAGGATGATTTGCCTCTTTTTGATGGTCATACCAAGAGAAGAACCAGTGTAGATGTCCTGAGAAGGAAGATTGTCATGCTGTTTATCTCTGACATTGACATCACCCATGAGGAGCTCTTCGTACTTGTACAGATATATAACGATACCCACCAAGGGAAGATCGAGAGGAATTATGAGATTGTATGGTTGCCGGTTACTGACAGGCATGTCCCTTGGACTCCTGCAAAACAGGAGGTATTTGATCGATTGGCATCTGCGATGCCTTGGTACGTGCTGCATCACCCTTCTCAGCTAGACCCAGCAGTGATCAAGTACATAAGGGATGCGTGGAGGTTCGACAAGAAGCCTCTGCTGGTGGTATTGGATCCTCAAGGAAAAGTTGTGTCTCCAAATGCACTCCACATGATGTGGATTTGGGGGAGTCTGGCCTTTCCTTTCACCAGCAATAGGGAAGAAGCGCTGTGGAGGGAAGAGACATGGCGGCTCGAATTCTTAGTCGATGAGATTGATCCTGAATTAATTCAATGGGTATGTGACCATTCTGGTATTAATTATAGCTACACATTGATCTATATAATGTCTAAATAGTTGGTCTTTCTTTCATTACAACCATAGACTACTGGATCAGCGGTAATGGGGATTTGGGCGTCCTTAGCTTCTTGTTGCGATAAGAAAAGGGGAGGAAATTAAAGGTGAAACATTATTTTAAGATAGCATAGCTCGTAATTACTATATATACTATCATGATAAGATTTGGCCAGATGGTCAGGTATATACTTACTAGAAACAGAAAATGAAAATTCACTGAGCTAATCAATCTAAATTTAAATTCTCATTAGCATATCCATGTGGTATCATAATGAACCTGTAACAACCTTCAATTGAAATATATGCGCATAGGACGTGGACTTGGAGATTCATGGGAATGGAATAGTAATTAGCCTAATAGTTGGGTATCAAGTGTTACAAAAATTGTTACAGTAAAAATAAAATGAAGTATAAACTGAATGGAAATAGAACTAGAAGAACAATTAAGCTTGTCAAGGAAACCATAAGACCATGATGCTTTTTCAATAGGAAACCGCCACTAAGTGGCAAGTTCACAATATGTTTATTCTAAAATAACTAACTCCTTAATAATCTCATATTTGAAGTAAATGATACCCCGCAAAGAACAAACTTAATAAACAAAATAAAAAAAAAGCTATTAATTACTATCATGACTCTTCACAAGTCAAATAAGAGAAATTGCATGCCACTTGACCACTTAAATCCTTCGAATTTCACACTTTCTAACAGGTGAGAGAAGGCCGTCATGTTTGCCTCTATGGAGGGGAAGACTTGGATTGGATCAGGCGGTTCACAACAACTCTTCGTCGCGTTTCACAAGAGGCGGGGGTTCCCATAGAGATGGTCTATGTTGGAAAAAGTAGTCCAAAGGAGCGTGTAAAGAGAATCAATTCTGTGATTGCTGCTGAGAAATTAAGTGGCTACTGGCAAGACCCAGTAATGATATGGTTCTTCTGGGTCCGACTAGAGAGCATGTGGTACTCGAAGATGCAACATGGCAGGAGCATTGAGGAGGATCCTATAATGCAGGAAGTCATGACGATGCTCAGCTTCGATGGAAGCAATGAAGGATGGGCTGTCATCAGCCGGGGATCGCTTGAGATGGTTAAGGCACACGGGAAGAAGATAGTTGACTGCCTTCTCCAGTTTGAGACATGGAAGGCAGATGTGGAACGAGAAGGATTTGTTCCAGCACTGACAAAAGCACTGGTTCCTTTCCACACACACGAGCACTGTACACGTCTCATCTTGCCAGGGGAAACAGGGGGGATTAAAGAGCAAGTGGTGTGCGCTGAGTGTAAGAGGCCAATGGAGAAGTTTGTTCTCTATCGCTGCTGCAATGATTGATTCATAATGGAAATAACCTGAAAGGGGATGATGATGGATCAGTAGCACACAACAGTTCTTGCCGTTGCAACATTGCTGTAATAATAATAATAATAATAATAATAACGGAGTGTGATTGTTTCTTTAAGCTTTTCTTTAGAGTGTGATAATATGTATTGTATTGTACTGTACTGCATGAGTGCGGCCTAAGTGCACTCAGTTTTTAAATTTTTTTGTGCTTACTAATAAATATGTTATCTTGCCATCATTTCTCAAACTCAAATTAGAAGACACTTGTTAGTTCTTGTTGCATGGACTTAATAACTTGTTCAGGAAAATAACAATGTTATGGCATAAGTTGACATACCAGGGATGGTAGAGATGAAGGAAGATTGAAGGAAATGCTCCGCAGTTGCTCTGAGTAGGTTGACCTCACCATCTGATAACAAGTCTGCAGTCTCCCAATTGGTGTGCATCATGCTTCTCCAAGGAGATAATGCAGGAACAAGAATGATAATGTATCTGCATTAGTAGATAGCTGGCATTTAACTGAGTTGGTCTTTTCGCAGCCCTATTTTGTTCAAGATAATTCAAAGGCATAGATATTCAACTTATATCAGCTAAACACCAGCAAATAGGGAACGATCATCTAGTTATTATTGCAGTGGATATCCTCATATAATTCCTTAGACATGCAATCTATTCATCAACCTAATTAAGGAAGACACATCATAAATAGACTAAATATTACCACAACCCTTCACGTCAACCTACTGTTAGAAAAGCACTCGGATAGATACAAATGTGAGCTCATATTTGGTCTCTTCTAAAACCTGTAATATTTCTTCCCCATGCAATGCCATGGGAGCACCCTCTTGGCTCACGCAGAACATGCACCATGGTGTGATCTTATTTATATGGTTCCTATTAGGAGTTCATATGTAAGTATAGTCCTACACTGGATAAAACAAGAAAAGTTTAAGGGTTTAAATACAAACTTAGGTGCTCTACTTATTAATTTAAACTTATGGATCTGATTGGTTCTCGGTTTTGTGTTTGGAGCCCATCACGCTCCAGGGGCCGATGTTTCTCCCTAACGGAATATATCTGAGTTTACAGGTTGCAACATGTTAGGCCATAGAGGTATACTCAAAAGAACAACCACCTCTCATGTTTCAACTTCGTTCTTATAGATAATGAACGATATTAAAGAATATCAGTCCAGCCTTCGGTGGTCCTCAATTTTCATGTTCCATTATCAGAAGGCATCAGTTGAGAATTAATTTAGTTTATTAGTTTTTAATTGTAATTGGATTTCAATTCTCTTGTTTTACGATATGTGATAGAATTTGAATTCTCATTGTACTAGTTTACAACTTCTATTGGAAGTTGGACCTTACGTAACTCTATATGTATGGGCATTGCCCTTTGTAATAACAACACTCATTTTCTCTAAACTCTCGTGTAGCATAGGAACAACCCTAGGCCTGTTATTCTTCTCCTCTATCTCTTCTATTAATGGAACCCTAATTTCATCATATTCTCAAACATAGCGAAAATGAAACCAAAAAAACTTATTTCTTATTTCTCTTCAGATATTCTCTGTTTGTTCAATATCTTTTTTTGTTCTTCGATAATGTTCCATGAAAAAAAAATTTAAAAAAAAAATCCTTTTTTCCATTGCTACTTATATCCCAATCATATGTTACCTCTCAATCTTTCTTTTATTTATGCCATCATATCTCTTTTTTTTTTTTTTGATCCTTCTGTTTCTTCTGTATTGAGAAAAAATAATCTTTTCTTGCTCTACATGAATAGTTTAGGGGATAATGACGCATATTATTGCAAATGTAACACATGGATTAATTTATTAACTAAGAACTTATTAATAATAATTCTAATTATCGTTGTACTCTTGTTTACATATTAAGTGTTCTGGTCTAGGGTGTCATATATTATTGGAGAATATTACTGATGCTATATCCGTATTTCGATTATCTCATGTAAAGATTTGGAAAAATGGTTACCAGAATTGTTTGGAGTTGACTGACGCATGGCCAATGGAAAATAGTAATATTTAGATGTAATCCAATAAATTACCACGTGTCCATACTATGCCAAAAATTAGTTATATCACTTGACAAGGTTAATTGAAACAAAGTAATTTACATATATCAGTATCACTCCCAACCTAGTACTATTTATTATTATCAAGATCATGCCAAATCCAGTACCATACATTTCAATCAAGTCTAATCCAGATTCAATTCTAGTTCAAGTTCATTATAGTCAAATGATATTTACGAACAAGTTATCCTTCTAACATGTTATCAAAAATCTAACCATTAATTCAGAAATTTTCTAACTACATATGGTTTGCTATGAGCAAGTGTGTGGAAGGTTTTCCATGAAACCACATTTCTTAAAAAACCAATTTCAGTTAGAACTCTTTACTATATACCATTGCCTAATTTGCCTCAAAATATTACAATCAATATCATCGTGAATAAGGATTCTAATTTACTATCTTCAATAATTGATTTGATCAATTTGATAACTATTTTATTTTATTAAAGTTTGAGATTACATAATTCAAAATATAAGAGAATAATACTTCATGATATGAATGTGCAAAGATAAAAAATATAAAACAACATTGTTTAGTATAAGATAATAATTTTGTAACACAATTTTGCATACATAATAGGAATCGTACATGGAAAGTGAGTTCAGGAAAGAACTCACTTTAGTCTGAAAATGCATTCATTAATACTTCACCCTAAAATTTCCAATCAAATATCGACATCAACATAATATATCATTATGAAAATGGTTAATTACCGTAAGACTTCATGTGTTATGGAAGTTGTACAACTTATTATTTCTGAACTTTAGATCTCTCGCTTTAGTCTCCGAGAGAGTAAACAGAGTGAGGTACAATGAGTTGAGTATTCACGTTAGGTGCACGTATAGTTTTGCCCTATATTTGAGTTCCCAGAGAGAGAGAGAGAGAGAGAGAACTGTGTATTCTGTTTGCAGTGGGAGATTCGTGCACCTACCTGATCACCCAGCCCCCCTCCCTCTCCTTCTCCTCCCTCTCCTCCCTCCTCTGCTCCGTCGCTGCCGGCCTTCTCGATCTCTCCTCCGCTCCCTCCGACTCCACTTCCCTACCAAACGCCCCTCCATCTCCCTCTACAACTCCCTCCTCCAGTCCTCCATAGAGCACCGCCGCTTCGATACCGTCGAGGTAGTCTATTTGCTGGTGGCCGGAATCAAGCAGGGTTGGGGGGATTCGGGACGAATTGATGAGGCCCGCAGGGTGTTCGATAAAATGCCGAGATTGGCGAGTAACGACGTATGGTTGGGGGGATTGGTGAGCAACGAAGGGTTGTTGGAGGCGAGTGCACTGTTGGAGGAGATGGTTCGGCTAGGCATTGGGTCAAGTTTATGTTCAGGTTTTACACCAAGAAGTTATGATGTGGGAACTCCAGCTGGGGTGTGCAAGAAGAAAGGAGGGAAGTGTCCAGAATTAAGAAGCAACAGAGGTGACGTTGAGTTTGAATTTTTTTCTAGTGAAGTCACTGAGTTGAAGAGAAGTGCTGTTTGGGCAGCAGTTCTATGTTAGCTGTCTTTTCTTGATGTATCTGGTAGCAGTTTCATGTAATTGTAGATCCATATATGGCAGTGAATCAGCATTCGTTGTTCGTAATATGGATGTCATTTCCTAGAAGGAATATCACTCATTCAACAACAATACTGTGGATGAATGTGCTTCTGTAGTTCTCTTCACACCTTGGATCCTGGCATTTTTTCTTTTATGGAATTACAAGCAATTAAAAATTCATAGGTAGATGATGTGGATTGTGACAGGAAAAGGAGAGGGAGAAGAAAGATAGGAACAGGGAGAGGGAGGAAAAGAAGAACAGGGGAAGAGAGAGAGAGAGAGAGAGAGAGAGAGAGAGAGGGAGAAGAATAAACCTCAGCCTCTGCTGCTGTGTCTACCTTGAAGAATAGGATGAAAGTCTGGTTTAGAATGAGAGTATATGTGAGGGTAAAGAGGGTACTTTGGGGTTCACGAAAATATATTGCAGTTTAGTTTATATAAAAGTAAGGTTAATACACAGTTGACTAATATCATTAAAAATCATGACACTAAAGTGAGAGTTTTAAAATTTAGATATAATAAGTTAAACAATCTCCTAACACAGGAGGTCTTACTGTAATTAATCCTTATAAAAATATTAAAAATATCTAAACATTGATTTTTGTGATTTTAGAAAATTTTCCTCAATTTTTAAAAGTTAATTCAAAAGACTGATAAAAAAAATTAAAAAAAAATTTGGAGTAGGCCGTGTAAGCACAACCCCAACAACAATGTCGTCATCATCATCATCAATGGAAAGAAACTCATTCTTACCTCGTACCCGGATAAAAAGGCAAAGCAAAATAAAGTGCTGAAGAGGCTACATGAATTGTTTTTCGCCATGGCCAGCTTCAATAGGAGGTTGACATGCGGAATAAAAAATTGAGAATGCTAGAGCACAAGCCTCTCAATAGCTAGCCATTAATGAAGACGAATTACGCCATCAAGTGCTATCTACCTAGAAGAAACTCAGCGAGCGGCTCTTGAAGAGACAGAGTCAAGTTTAAGGGTTTTGAACAACCCTTAAATCTTTCATCCTCTCTTTGTTTTTCTTCTTTTTAAACAAGAAAGTTGTTTGTACCACTTTACTTTCTTCTTTTACCTTGCTATTGAATAAACAGTCCGACAAGAGGAGGTTATCAATATAGGACAAGTTAAAAAAGCAACGGAAAGACCGAATAAAACATGAATGGAGATGATATGAAAAGATATGGATTGTAGAGATTTAAATTAAGAGATACTACTTGATATAAATGAATGGAAGAGGATTATCAATGTGATCGATCTGGTGTGATTATCTTTTGATTAATGTAGTCCACCTCTAAGTACATGGGATAAAAGGCTTAGTTGTTGTTATAATTCAAAGTACCGCTAAGCTTAACAGATATGCATCTAACTATTTGATTCATAATTTAAGTCAACTAGTTTAATAGATTTGGATCTGCAGTTATTGGATCCACATCATAAATCAGTTGGACATGGATGTAGTTTTTATTATGTTTTGAAGGTATCTTTATGGATCCAAAAGGAATAATCCATTAAGAAAGGATGACCAACTTATTTATGAATTCCTGGAAAGAATAATGAGGAAGAGGTGCTCCAACGAGTGGTACTTTCGTGAGGGGTGCTCGGTTGCCAGTGAGGTGGCTCAAGCAGCACGGTTCCTGGCAGCAGAAAGAGACCTCGCATGGTGGCTCCTCCAGTGATCGATGGTGCTCTGATAGCCAATGAGTCTCCGACGACTTGTTGAGGGAAGGGAAAGAGAGATCTTTAAGAGAGATTGGGCGTTAAAAAGGAGAGTTTTAGGAGGTATCTCCAAGAAAATTTATGAAGGATGGAGGGGTTTAACTAAGGTTATTATGAAGGATTAGAGAGAAAGATTAGTGGAATTTAATAGTGGTTTTAATAGGATTCATTTTTATATTTTTATTGTCATTTCCCCATGTGAAATTTGTGGTTAAAATAGAGCTTTGAAGAAGAGGGATTTGGGGAAGGAATTTATGGGTCTAAATGGAGTTTAATGGGGATTAAATTCAGATTTGAAAAGGTTTATCCACTTGTATTTTGGTGGTCAATGGGCGTGAAGTGAAGAGATTAAATGAAGAAGAAATGAAATTAGCTTAATTAGTTTGGGTTCATATGTTATAACATAGTTATTCATTGTCTTGTTGGTTAAAAAGGGTTTTGTGTGTATGGTTGATCTTAGTTTCAAGTTATGGAATAGGCTTTTAATTTTTCTTACTAAAAAAATGGTTTTTGAATTTGGACTAAGGAAATGATATGGACTAAATAATAATAATAATAATAATAATAATAATAATAATAATAATTTTTTGAAAATGAATCATGGGATCTTATGAAAATAATTTTACTATTTGCGGAAAATAGTTAATGGATTTAGGAAAAATATAAGAAAATATTTTATGGCCTTAGCATGATAATAGTTAAAAATTATAATTTGAAAAATCAACTTTAGAATTATACATGACTATATTTATTTATTCAAATATATCAAAATAATGACACAAAAAGTTACATAAACAAATAAATTTGTATATTGGTCTAAGATGGCTAACTTTTGTGTCTTACTTTTTCTAAGCTCGGATAGCATTCATGCCATATATAGTTCTTTTATTACTACTGAAGTTTACTACGGTAATAGTTTAAGAAGACAGAAACTAGAACTTCAACTTCAACTTGTTTCTTGATCCGATAATTTTCATATCCGATAGTAGACCAATCAAGGTAATCAATCAACAAGGATGAAACAGTTTACTTCTTCTCCATACCAATCCTAGACAAAACTCTCAGATTGTTGACAAATTCTAAAGGTCAAGATGTCGTGATACATAAAGCTTCAAAAATTATAATTTCATCTCCAGATGAACTTGATCTGATCTTAATCCTGTGATTTCACGAGGGTAAAACTTTTACTTATATCAGACCACGGATATCTTTCATATTAAATGTTGTATACCTTTATCTAGAGCTGAGCTGAGTCCACGAAGTTGAAGTATTTTTCTCATTTAATTTATTATTCAATTGATGATAATGAAAGTCCACACCAACAATATGTATATCAACCCTGTAGTCATCAATATTGATGTGATCCTGCCTGCCTCCTACTAAAGGATGTTCACATTGGGAATTTTTATTGTGTAACGACGAAAGATTATACTCTCTAAGACAAAGGATTCCAACCGTCTCCGCTAAAATGTTTGAGTAGCAATATGTAGGAACTCAAACTAGCGTAATTCCAAGTGAATTGAGATTGACACTTCAAATTTGACAAAAAATCATGAGAAATCCCATTAATTCTTCCATAAGATTTACTAAGAAAATAAACTCATCACAATTAGTAATTTAGTTGTCAGTTTAATCTGCATCTCCTCACTGAGCATACGTCATACCAGGGAAATTCTATTTACACACGAAAATTTACTTTTCACGCAATGTTTTAAAATTTGTAAATAATTACAAATTTACCATTTATTTTTTTGACTAAGTTACCCTTTTAAATCTCAAATAAAGATATTTTAGAATTTGAAACTGCGACTCATCGTCTTCCTCCTCTATTTTTTCTCTAAAATCCTAAAAATTATTTTTTAGTGGAATTTAAATAAAAAAAGAAATATATCCCCCACAAACTCATCGATTTAATTTCTTAACCCCATAAAACTTTTACATTCGCATTCATATATAAAGCTTTGGAAGAATTTTAAATTCTTCGAATTCATTGTAACAAGTGAAACTAGAGTTTGAAATTTGAGTTTGAGTTTTTTCTATTCAAATGGAAAGTTCCAAACATGCAATTGGTATCAGAGGATAAATCTAAAGAACAATTTAAAATTATTCTTAGTTTTTTATGTGTATTTTTATTATTATTACGTTGGCTTCTGGTCGGGTTTTAATACCCGACCAAATAATATTTTAGTCAAGTATTAATATCCAACCAATATATTTTTTGTTTGGAATTTAATATCCGACCCGGAAAATTTTGAAAAAATTTGGGATCGGACGGTATGAGGAAGGGTTAAAATTGGAAAAAAAATTAGGCGCAGAGAGTAAATTGGTGGTATTTCAAAAATGGAAGTTCGGAACAAAGAGTAATCAGGGCGTTAAGACTAAATTGCAGTGCGTAAATAGAATTTCCCGTCATATCATCATTACTAACGTTACTCAATATAATGCAAGTTGCATTATACATTCTCAAAAGACTAGACTAGTAATAAAGCTTAAGTTAGAACCCACCAAGTTCCACTTGCTGCAGTGTACCAATTTGATTTATGTTCTCTTCATATTTGCATTGGCCTCCACTAGTTGTTCAATTTCAAAAGCATAGGTAGGTTGTGGTTCATCATTGCGTTTTGTAAATGCAGAACAATGCTGACTACAAATGTCAATTTAGAAAAACATGGATGAATCATATATAATAGCTTGCTGAGTGTGATTTAACCCCTTTGCAAACAATATCCTCAATTCGTATTTAACCCTAAAAATTATTACATTCTTAACAGCTGCCACCGGATCTTTAAAGACATAATGAACCTCAAGCTAAATTTTTAACATATCAAGGTTAAAACCTATTTATTTCATCTTTTTCTTTTCCACCAAATAAATCCATATTCATTTCGAAAAGAAAGAAAAATTCTCCAATCTTAAATCCATTAAAAACAATAAAAGAAATTCTCCCTCATCTCTCCCTCCAACTAAACTAATCCTTTTGAAAATTAATTTTATGTGTATTAAAATGCTTTTCAATCCCAATCCTTATGGTCCCTACTCATTTTGGAAAAAACCTTGAGGAGTTCCGTCAACAAAGACTTCTGCTTCATAACTTGCCATTCTTCTGTGGAAACAAGCTAAGATGTTAATGAGTGGATAGAACTGTATGATTTGTCATTATAATGAGACAATGGAGATTTCGTTCGGAAAACGTAAGTATTAAGTTTGTTTAAAAGTCTAGCTGAATAGTAAGAGAGATCATCAGCAATGAGTCCCACATAAATATATGTATTTTCCATTAAGAGGAAGATAGAGAATTCCCTCTAGGAAACAACTAAACATGTTGATAATATTGATGGAGAAAGGATGTAGAAACAAAAGAGAAGTGTTGACATGTTGATAACAGTGACGGCCTGTGGCAAAAGGCCCCCACAGGTGCGAGATCTACCACGAAGGCAACCAAATCTCAGGAGTCAGACACTCGCCATATCTCCATAATAGACACTCGCCATATCTCCATAATAACTATGACGGAATCTCCCTTATTCATATAAATAAAATAAAGATGATATTCTAGATCTGTTATAATTCCTTTCCTTTAAAGATACTCACCTATAAATATCCTCTTGCCTCCACCAAAGAGGGGGAAGAATAAGCAACTAAGAAAGAGAGTCACTTCATGTGATTATAATCTCCTCTATATCAACATAATACTCATTTAATAGTCATTTTCTCTAAGGACGTAGGTAATGATCTCTCTCGACCGAACCTGTTACATTTTTATGTTCTTTCTTTACTTGTCCCTATTATCCCTTTTCACATTTTTAAGATTGTACAGAGTTTTGTATAATAAATTCTGTTAATAGTTTGTCCTAGGCAATTTGCTCCAAGAAATTAGACTATGTAATAAATTTTATTAGAAGTCTGTCCCAGGCGATTTGCTCCAGGCGATTTGACTTTGTTTAGATTTGTACTTGTAATAAACTCTATAAATAGTCTGCCCTAGGCGATTTGCCCTAGACTATTAATGGACTCTCTTTAGATTGTTACTTGAATAACTCCGAATTTGGACAGTTATGTAATGCCCCCCTATACGTGATTTGGATAGTTCAGACGTTCGATGTCGAATGATAACTAGACAAGTCTCAATAACATTACAGTCACAACACAACATAAATATGAATAACAAATATTAATAACAATATTTTTTTTCAGTCAAAATAATTATAATAAGTTTTTTGTTAAATAAATCTAACAAAATATCACTACGATAAAATTGTCTTTAAACAATGAGAATATCTCAAATAAAACTAGATTACGGTCATATGGACTTATTACATTTTCCCAATGTGAAAATAGTAAACTAAAATAGAATACTTTACTCCTGTAGTTTTGTCTATTATTTGAAATACATCATGTAATGCTATATTTTTTACGGATCTATTTCTTGGTCAATAACTTTATCTGGTCATGCATAATCATGATCGTCAGTAAAACGGTCCAGTGATAAATAATAAAACACAAAAAAACGATAATGTCTCAGTATCATGAAAAGTCATGCAAATAAATGGAGGAAAATCCCATATTTGAATGTTTTATGTGATTACAATTAGTTTTTTTAATTTATTTTCAGTTAATGTCTTTCAATTATATTATTTGAAATTTTATAAAATATGAATTTGGCTGATCTAAACGCATCCCTGTCTACCCCTAGGAAAACAAAATAGTAATATTGATTGGAGTTTATCCCGATCCTTTCAAAATGAAAAAAATAGTGGCAGTGGTGATTGGAACCTATCTAGATCCTCCCAAAACGGAAAACAATTGCAATTGTGATCGGAGCCTATCCTGATCATCCCAAAAAGAAAAATAATGGCACAGTTATCTCCGATCATCAAATTCATATGAACCTTAATTTTTTCCTAAACCCTGTGTGTACTGATTCCAGTATCAGTTATTCGGTTTAGTTTAATATATTGGTGATCATTATTAAATTTCAGTATTCTGCGACAATAATAATAAAATTAAAGGACAATATACAATACGGTACTTAATGATCTACTAACAATCACATATTAGAATGGTTTCCAATGTCTTTTCGTATGTCATTTCAGTGTTTATTTCCTTTTCATTTTAGTATATCAATAAAAGTATGTGAAAATAGAACTTATAAAATAGCATTTTGGATGTTATGTATATCTTTAAAATGGATGAAAAGATAAACTTCATAAAAAAATATTTATACTTAATATTATAAGAATATGCACATGAATTCGAATAAAGCAAATATTTAAATGTGTAAAAATTTAAACTACTAGCAAGTAAATAAATCATTTTCTGTTTTGTCTTTCACTGTAGAGGATGTTTTGCAGGGAAGCAGTCCTCGCACTCGACCACAAAGACCCTTATTGTGAGCAAGTGATTGGATATTGGTGTTGTTTCAAAGAAGTTAGCATCCTATTGTCTCTCTAGCTGGAGTAAGATTATATTTTATTTCGTAATCTAGATACAAAGAGATGGCTGATTACTGGTCTAGAGGCAATTGGTTGATGGCAACAATTGAATAGGTTGACAAATCCTTCTCTAATATGGTGACAGGTCTGTAATTTAATTTAACTGAATGGCTGTACAGAATCATGAGGGGCCAAATGAATCAGTAATAACGATCGATCATTATCGATTTTTTTTAGCAAGTAAAGTATAGTGACAAAGGCTGGTGCTTGGTTAAATTAATTACCCATGGGTGGAGATATGGGAAACTCTAAAAGAACATCCTATTGAGAAGTCGAATTTCCTAAACCTCGTAAGGATGAGAACATATGTTTCCTTCGAAAATGCAGACTAGAGATTTGAGATAAATAAAATATAGTTTGCATCTCATTAGTTCCCCCTTTCTTTGCCGTGTAGTGGGATTATTTTGTATTGATGATCAAAGGATCAAGCTTAATGCTGTGTGATCTATGAAGCAGAAGTTGATGGATGCACAGACTAGAGAAACACAGTCAAACAATTTCAGTGGCAATGCATTAACATAGTTCAGAGAAACGCATTAACACAGTCCAGAGAAACACATAACACATTAACAGTGAAACAATTTCAGTGGCAATGCATTAACACAGTCAAACAATTTCACAGAAACGCATTAACACAGTACAGTTTTTTTTTTTCCAAAAAAAAACAAGAAAAGTGGAGAAAGACTGTAAGTAGTTTCTCAATTGACAAAACATATAAGCGTTGTACAGTAAACAATTATGAACACAATTCAAATTATTATTATAACTATTATTTTAATTTTTAATTTCCATGCCCTTGCTGCCACTCTCCAATTCTCTAACTCTTATTCTTTAATTCTTGTCAAAATATAAAAAAATATTAAAGCTACTGCACACTACAACAAATTGTGTATAAATCATCGGTACTAAGGAACAACTATCCAAGATTTATAACTTTAATTAAATAAACAGAAAATAGAAAATATATATATGTAATCAATAGCATGTTATATTGAGTTAAAGAACTCACTTTTGCTACGTCTTTCCCTTTTTTTTCCCTTTTTTTTTCCCTTCCTCACGTATATTCTGTAAAAAAATTTCTCTCATCGTTTGATAAGAGGGGAGAGGATTTGATTTCTATTTGGTTAAAGGAGATTAAATATTTAAAGATAGAATCTTATCAATTAAGAAAATCTAAATAACTAATTTTTAGATAAGAGTCGATCAAAGAATTTGGTTTCTATTTAGATTCAACCTCTGTTTAAATTCTTATCTTATTATATATGAATCAAATAAAAATGTTTTTTAACCAAATATTATTTTTTAAAAAAATAAAAATTAATGCACAATAAAAGTGACTGTCACATTCTATCCCTCTTAAGTAAAAATTTTGTCCTCGAAATTTCTTTAAATTCAAGTGATGTAAAAAAAGATTATACATTTACTCAAATAAGTGTGGAAATCGCTCTCAATGTCTTCCTCTCACTCCCAAGTCGTCTCCCGGCTTGAATATTGTTTCTAAGAAACTAGCACAAGTGGAATTATTTTGCTCTTTAATGTCTTCTCTATGTGTCAACTATGGCTACCGGCTCTTCTAAATAGAAGAGGTTCTGGTCTGATTTCCAGCTCCGAATAATCCATGATGTGCCTCTCATATTGTATATATCGCTTTAATTGTGAGATGTGAAAAATATTATGTACTTGTTCCAACATAGACAGTAATGCTAGGCGATAGGAGACTTTGCTTATTCACTCCAAGATTTCGAATGGTCCGATGAATCTCAGGCTTAACTTTCCACGATTGCCAAAACGAAAGACTCTATGCATGGGCAAAATCTTTAAGAAAACTGAGTCTACTACTTGAAATTGTAGAAACCGTCATCAGTTGTCTCTTATTTCTTATGTCGATCTTGAGTTGTTTTCAAGTATTGCCGTATTAAGTTAAACGTATCTACTGTCTGTGTAATCATCTTTGGCCCAAGTAGCTTTCTTTCCCAATGTCATTCTAATATAATAGTGATTTACATTTTCTCCCATATAGAGTTTCGAATTGTGCCATTTTGATGCTTACTTAGTAGATAAGTAGGCGAATTCTATCAAATATAGGCAATCCTCCCACGATCCTTCGAAATCAAGCATACAAGCCGTCAATATATCCTCCAACGTATGGATAGTCCTTTCTGATTGGCTATCTGTTTCTGGATGATATGTTGTATTGAACTCTAATTTTAATCCCAGACTATCTTCAAGTTTCTTCCAAAACTGGAATGTGAAACGGGCATCTCAATCTGATATAATACTAACCGGCACACCATGTAGTTTTACTATTTCGCGCATATACTTCTCTGCCAAAGTTTCGGTAGATTGTCCCATACTAAATGGTATGAAATGCGCTAGTTTAGTGAGGCGGTCCACAATTACCCAAATGGCATTGTTAGCCTTGGGACTGCGTGGCAATACGGTAACAAAATTCATAGTAACTATTTAACATTTCCACTTAGGTATGGGTAAAGATTGAAAAAGTCCTGGCATTTTTTGATGTTCTTTTTTAATTTGTTAACAAAGCAAACACTTGGATACAAAATTGGTGATTTCATGCTTCATTCTGTGCCACCAAAAATATTGTTTTAAATCTTGATACATCTTCGTTTCTCCAGAATGAATAGAATAGACTGAACTATGAGCCTCTGATAATACTTCCTGCCGAATTTTTCTTTGGGCACACACAACCTATTGCCAAATCGGAGAGATCCATCTATGTGGGTACTTAAATCCGTCCTCTATCCTTCCTCTACTTGTCTTCTGAACCTTTACAATGTAGGATCATTTTTCTGAGGTTCTTTAATCTTCTCTATCAATGGGGGTTGGAGTTGTTAGGCCAGCACTTGTGTCTCAACATCGGATAGGATAATCTCTAATTCTAATCATATGATTTCCTCAAGTAGCTCCTTCTACTTTATTAGAAACATTGCTATAGGCTTACTGAGCAAGACATCTAGAACCACATTGTTCTTACCAGAATGGTATTGTAAATTAATATCATAATCCAATATCAATTCAAGCCACCTTCTCTGCCTTATACTGAGTTCCTTCTATGTGAAGATATACTTAAAACTCTTATGGTCCATATAAAGCTCCACTCTGCTACCCAATAAATAACGCCTCCAAATCTTTAATGCGAAATTATAGCTGCAAGCTCCAAATCATATGTGGGACAGTTTTTCTCATGCAGTCTCAATTATCGAGAAGTATAAACTATCACTTGACCTCGTTGCATCAACACACAATCTAGTCCTCTGTCAGACGCATCACTGTACACAACCATTCCTTCGGTTTCTTCCGCTACGGCTAACACTGGTGCTGTTGTGAGCCTTTTTTTCAACTCATTAAAAATTGTATCATATTCAACTGTCCAGTCATACCTCCTCCTTTCTTCAGGAGTTTGCTCAGAGGTCCTGCAATCTTAAAAAAGTCCTGAATGAACTTTCGATAATAACTTGCTAATCTGAGAAAGCTCCTCACCTCTGAAACATTCTTCTGAATTGGCCAATCTTTCACTGCTGAGATCTTGCTAGGATCGATTGAGATTACATCTTTGGAAACAATGTGTCCCAAAATTGAAACACTTTTCAACCAAAATTCGCACTTGTCTAGCTTTCCATATAGTTTTTCCTTTCTTAGTGTCTCCAAAACTATCCTTAAGTGCTTAGTGTGATCCTCTTCGGTCTTGAAATACACCAATATATTATCTATGAACACCACAACGAATTTATCCAAATATAGAAGAAAAATTTGATCCATTATGTTCATAAAAATTGCAGGTTCATTCGTCACTCCGAATAGCATAACTAAGAATTCAAAATGCCCATATCTAGTTCGAAATGCTGTTTTAGAATTGTTCGACTCCTTCACTTTCACTTGGTGATATCCAGACTTAATGTCCAACTTGGAAAATACCCTAGCACCACCAAGTTGATCGAACAAATTATCAATCCTCGGTAGTGGGTATCGATTCTTGATAGTGACATTATGAACTTGAATAGGTGTTGCATCCTAACTCCACGATAGGGCTTGTAAATTCCAGAATGCATCACAAGGCAATCTTTATGCTCCAGCAAAGATCTCAATGAAAACTGTAATAGTGAGGCATCTCCTCCTTTTTCCAAGGGAACGATTATTATGAAAAATCAATGCTAGGTCACCCTTCTTCCCTAACTGTCCGATTGGCACATAAATGAAAGAATCTATCTCCACCAAATCGAGTGGCCAAGAATTCTCATCATATACCCTATGGATGCGGATCTTGACCCTCGTGACAGTTCAACTCTAGAATGATATAACAGATGGTCTTCAATAGTGTTTATCTCATCAACAAGTACCTCCCAACGAAGTCGGGCCAAACAGCTTGGACCACAATTGCCATGAAAACAACTAGCCAGCAGCTAGCTTCTGAGATCCTCCTTTCTCACTTTACTCCAAAATCGAAATATATGTATAAGAAAGGGGAAACCATCTACCACCGGCTAAGAAGGCCCAGACACTGATGGGAGGCTATATGGAAGCTCAAAGTTCAACCAACAAATATGAAGAGATCAATGATAGTCCAACACGGTGAACAATATCGCTTCTAGCGAGCAAGCACTTAGCATTGCGATTAGCCATTAATCTTTGGCTAATGACAGCTTATTCTCCCGTAAAATTGGAAGTCCTATGGGAACTCGGTATTCACCGAGCCACTGTAGTAGAATGCGATAATGGTCTAACATAGAAAATTAACTCGCTACGTACAAGTGCAAACTTAGCGATAAAGGCAAATGTCCAAGGCAAAAAAGCTAAATTTCCCCAACGACCTTGATGATCTAGAGATCGAGGCCGCCTCTTAGGCATAAATCAACAAAGTAACTCTAGTCGGTGAGACTATGAAAAAGTGCAGAGATGGTAACACTATGACGAACCAATTCGCTTCTAGTGGTTGGGTTCCTACCATTACAGTTTAACTATGGCGAGCTCTTTTACTTCTACCGGGTCGATACCAAACCCTAATGGTTAGGAAATAAAAGACACCACACTCAAGGAGTGTTGCAAGAACGAAGAAACCACACTCAAGGCATGTTACTTGAGCACAAAAATAGTTCACTATGGTGAACTCTCGGCTTCAAACGGACGAATAACTAGCACTCAAACCTAACTCCCCACTGACCACGTTAGTCCAAAGTCAAATGCAATCCAAGAGCCATCATTGTAGTGACCGCTTCGATACTCCCAGAGATTGGCAGACCGAACTTAGGAGTGGGAGGCTAATATTAACCCTCACTTTTTATGATCTCCGCTTGGGACAGAAAACTCACTAAGGGCCCATTGCGGATGGAAGCCCACTAGCTGGCGAAACCCACGAGACTAAAGTCCACCTAGTGGTAGAACTATCTGGGATAAAATCACTCACTTGCCAAATCCATTATAATGAATAAAGGGATCTCGCCTATGCACATGTGGAATGAGAGGACCTGGAGATCTGCTAAAAAACTCTGCTTCTACAGGGATGGATTCATATAAATATTCCCATGCCCACTGGGGGAGGGAGGACGATTTGTCAAGCATTAGAAGGATCTGTGCTTTTTAGAAAGAGAGAGCATTTTTGCATGATTGTACTTTTCTTATCTTTAATAAAAGTACTTGCCAAATGGCACTTCATAGTGAGAATGTAGGTCCGAGATCATTTCAATCAAATCTCATTAATATCAACATATTCGCTTACTTTCTCTATACCAACCTTTAGAAAATATAAAGTTTGTGCCTGGTCTCACTCTAGCAATCTAGTTGAACAAACTGGTATCAATATTACATTTGTACAAAATCTTTAATTACACGTCTGACAATGTATGAGACACAAACCTAGAGAACTTACTAGGAAATGAATATTTCATAAACGGAAGAAAAATGATATTTCGTAATTTTTTAATTCCATAAGAATTCACTCTAAATTGTGTAGCACAGGCACTTCGACCATAAGCCATACCATGTCGTACAACACGTTTTACTTCTTGGACAAATGGCGAACACTTCTTATCAGTGTCATCAATTTTAAAATATAGTTTATAAAGTTTTAACACTTCTCGGACAATTCATAAACACATACATACTTCTCCAATCACTTTATAAGATTGAATAATATGTTAGTTTCAATTATATATCAAATGCCATTACCTTTAGGAGCATAACGTGGTAACTAGTGGATGAGAAAGCGATGATGATCTTACATAGATTATGCATTTCAAGATTGTAGTATTAAATGTCACTTTCCCGGATGTGTGTTATATCTATACTGATAAACAGTTGTACCCCTGCAACGTACATTTTGCGAATGTATCATCTCCGGTACCCATTTCCGTACCTTTATCCATGTCCATTTTCGTGTCTCTGCTTCATAGATCCTAAATGATGAATGATGAATCTTCCAGAACTTTGCCAATTAGTAGCTTTTTTATCTTAGACTGCAAAAGTTTTCATCAGTGACTGGAGATCAACTCAGAGATCACTGGCTGAAGGGACTCATGCCTGAATGAATTTTTATCAGTACCTTCCTATTATCTAAAATTCTAAATTTACAAAACAGAAACTGACTATATTTTAAACAAAAAACATATATATAATGTCTATGCTTCTAATCTAAATACCTCTTGTATCATTTTATGTGACATTAGTCTACTGTAAGCCACTCTATCATGGTGTGATAATATAAGTTATTAATTCGATAGTACTTACCAAATCAAATACTTGTATTCCTGTAGGAACCTAATTGCCCTAGAATTCTGAACCTATAAGAAGGCTTCCCATTCTGGTTTAGTTTTTCCAAGTGTCTCTTGTCCCTGAGATTTTTATGGTATACCGCAAAGAGATGTTTACCAATGAGGACAAGTAAACAGCATTCAATCCAAAATTAATTTTTATGATGTCAAAAGAAAATTTTAAATGAAACCTGATTCTGTTCATAATCAATCACAGCAAGTTATTATCTATAGTACACTAATGAAAGAAAAACAGAAAGCCGACTACAACAGAAAAACACCAACAAACATTGCATAATGCTAAAGCTTTTTGATACTGAAAGGCAAGAACAATACAGAAAAAATACTGGTATTAATTTTACTGATAATATAAAAAAAAAAAAAAAAGTGAGCTAACCTTCTAACTTCTGACACACTTGTAAAGGTGATGCTTCTCCAAAGAAGCTTATAATTCTTGCAAACAATACTTCTGTCATCCATTTCCTCATCGTATGGAATGGCACTATAGTAATTACAGTTGCATGTATTTCAAGAGGATAAAGAGGAAAATTCTATATATACACACAGAAATTTACTCTTCACGCATGGTTTTAAAATTTGAAAATAATTACAAGTTTACCATTTATTTTTTTAACTAAGTTACCCTTTTAAATCACAAATTAAGACTTTTTAAAATTTAGAACTACAAATCATCGTCCTCCTCCTCTGTTTTTTCTCTAAAACTTTTAAAAATATTTTTTAGTGGAATTTAATTTTTTTAAAAAAATACATTTCTCACAAACCCATTGATTTGATTTCTTAACCTCTTAAATTTTTTAAAATCATAATTCCTAAATATATATAGAGAAATTTTAAATTCTTCGAATTCACTGTAACAAGTAAAATTAGAGTTTGAAGTTTTAGTTTGAGTTTTTTTTTATTCAAATGGAAAATTCCAACATACAATTGGTGTCGGAAGACAAATCTAAGTTACAATTTAAATTTATTCTTAGTTTTTTATGTTATTTATTTACAATTTATTATTGCTTATGATTTTTTTTTTTTAGGAAGAGGTCGGCTGCTGGTCGGGTTTTAATACCCGACCAAGCGATTCTTTGGTCCGATATTAATATCGGACCAACAAATTTTTAACTTGGAAATTAATATCCGATTCGAAAAATTTGGGATCGAACGACATAAAGATATAGAGGGAAGAATGAGGGTTAAACTTGGAAAAAAATTGGGTGTATAGAGTAAATTGGTGACATTTTAAAATGGAAGTTTGGTATAAAGAACACTCAGGACGTCAAAAGTAAATTGCAGTGTGTAAATAGAATTTCCCATATAAAGATAGCGGGTAACTTATTAACTTTTTCTCCCCACACATGAAAACGAGAGAGGCATATTCTAAAGCTTCAATTCCAAAAAGTTGCAAAATTTCATTCCCTGGACCTTCATTTACAGTAGACAACCTTTATTTTCCAAGTCAAGGCCACATAAAGCAGTCGCTAATTCTCCACTTATAATGACATCGGCTTCAAATGCAAATCCAAGACATGACTTTGAATTCCTAACTCTCGAAGCATAACTATGACATACAACTTTTAGTGACAGAAAGGTACCTGGTAAGCCTTTCTCTAGTAACAGTTGTCAAAATGCGTTTTTATTGTTCAAACATATCACTTCCAATATACATTAATTCTAAAGAGAATCCAGCTTCTGTGATGTCTTTCTTCTCCTTCATGAGTTCATGTACGCACCCAATACCAGTGATTCCATAAAGGTAATTTGTTCTCCCATTCTCCATCTGTTAACAGAGTTATGATGTAATGTCGCATAAATAAAAGAAGATAATAAGTGGGAAATGAATCACAGACTAGGTCAATGCATATCCACTAGATTTTTGGGCACATGCATATGCAAGTCGAATTGAAAACTAAAAGTTGTGTTTTTGATGAAAATTTATTATGTAACAGTTTAAATGGAAAAAGATATGTAATTTGATTGAGAAATGAAAACATAACAAAGTATTTATGTTGTTTGGCCTCATGAGTTTGTTTTTAAATGATAACAAACCAATTTTTTTCTTTAACGCATTTTGGGAGGTCATAAAGGAAGATATGATTGCACTATTTAAGGAGGTTCACCAAAACAAGGAAAAACTCGAAAAAATTAACTACTCACTAGTGCTTATTCCCGAAATTGGCTCACCAACTACGGCAGCAGGATATAGACTCATAGCTCTCCTGAACAGTGTGTTCAAGATAATATCGAAGGTTTTGGCAAATAGGCTGTCTCAGATAATGTCATTATTGGTTGGTGAGTCACAAACATGTTTTATTACTGGCAGAAATATTGCAGACGGTATTACCATCGCGCATGAGGTTCTACATCAATGCAAAGGGTAGAGTGGAAGGTTATCTGCTCAAACTTGACTTTGAGAAGGCATACGATACGGTAGGATGGGATTGCTTGCTGGAGACACTACGCACAAAGGGTTTTGGGCAACGCTGGATACAATAGATACATATTTGGTGTAGCACAGCAAAGGTGAAACTCCTTATAAACGGGTCCATGGGAAGGGAAATTATTTGCAAAAGAGGCCTTAGACAAGGCGATCCACTATCCCCTCTACTCTTTGCATTAGTGGCAGACTCGCTATCTACCATGGTTACTCGAGCAGAGAGAATGTGTGTGTTACGGAGACTACCAGCATCTTCTTCACACAAAGTTAGCATACTGCAGTATGCGGATGATACCATCCTATTTGGCATTTATGATATTAAGGAGGCAGCGATGTTGAAATTCATCCTATGTTGTTTTGAGGCATGGTCGGGTCTGTCTGTTAATTTTCATAAAAGCTCGATAGTATGTCTGGGGATGACAGAAATTAGAGGACAGACGATTAGTGCAATATTTAGATGTAAAAATAGAAAATTGCCAATCGGGCATTTGGGTGTACAACTTAGACAAGGAAGCTTGCTTAAACAAGATTGGGCACCATTGCTGGATAAAATAGAAAAAAAACTCGAAGGATGGAAAGGCAAACACCTCTCGATCGGAGGTAGGATCATCATGATTAATGCAGTATTGACTAGTTCCCTAATGTATCTTATGACCTTATTTCGAATGCCGAGATGGATTATAAAAGCCATCGACAAGATCAGAAGACGCTTCCTTTGGGAAGGAGTAGATACAAATAGAAAAAAATATCATCTGTTATCTTGGGGACAAGTATGTAGATCAAAGGAAGAAGGAGGTTTGGGCATCATCGATATTAACAACTTTAACACATCGTTGTTAAGCAAATGGTGGTGGAAAATCATTAGCAATCCCAACGGTCAGTTACAAAAGATCTTATTGGAAAAATATAGTCCGAGAGGACATACTTTAAGAGCAAGGTCGCGAAACTCCACAAATATGTCCACTTTTTGGAAGGGGGTTAGAAATGTTGAATCATCCTTTTGGCCGGGAGTGGCTTTTAAACTCGGAAATGGTAAATCCATCGCATTCTGGTTAGATAGATGGTATATCACAATACCTTTGGCATCGTTGTATCCTAACACATTTAGTATGGTAATCAACAAGTTTTCAACCGTATGGAACCACTTCTTAAAGGGATAATGGATATCGATTCAAGATGAGAACGTGCTGGGGGCCATGCCACCCACCAACAGCATAACCACACAAGTAAATACTCCTCTATGGAGATGGGATAAGACAAAGATCTTCTCTGTTAAATCTATGTATCGTTTCCTCAACGATGGGGGATGTCGGTTGTGTCACGCTAAGGAAATTTGGAGGACACGATGCCCCCTAAAAATTAGGGTTTTTTTGTGGTTATTAACTAAGAATGCACTACTCACGTGGGACAACTTACAAAAACGGGGATGGATGGGCCCAAACGTTTGTGTACTGTGTGGCCAGGGGGAGGAATCCGGTCAGCATATCGTGCTATCTTGTGAGTATACGAGTGCCATTTGGACGGCCTGTGCAAACGTGGTGCCAGTAGGACATACAGTGCAATGTCTCTGGGAACGGACGTATTCTAGTACAAGAGAAAGATCTTTCGCACACCAATATATAGCCGCTATATATTGGAACATTTGGAAAGAGCGCAACAATAGGATTTTTAGGAACATAACGCATTCTGTAGAAACGTGCATGGTCTTTATTCACTCTGATATTAGTGGTTGGGCATGTATTCTCTCCGAGGAAGAAAGGCCAGACGACTTCTCAGAGGAAGAAGATGTAGACGATGATATACCGCCTGCAAATGGCAACTCACATATGCCAGAGGTGGATGCGCAGGAGTGATCAGCTGGAACAATGGAAATTGTCAATTGTTGACTGCGTTAGTTGCGTTGCTTACGAATGCAATGTAATGGATTTATATTGTAATACGTAGTATGGCTCTCATGCCTTATATTTTGTTTCTTTTTTCTTTCTTTACGCTTTGTACTAAGTACTATGTATCTGTTCTATTAAGCTGAGTTAATAGAACACGGGAGGCATTAGCCCACCGTCTTTAATGAAAAAAACAAATAGGACTGTTTTTTTTATTCTTTATTTTTTTTTAAATTTTTTGCACATATTTTAGACTTTCAATTATAATAGTAGAGGTTCAAATCATTATAGATTTTAAATGCAAGTCAAGTTTTTTTCACCAAACAAAGTCGATGGCAACAAATAATGCTTTTAGACACACTGCCAGATTTTTATGGATGTGATTTGATTAATTTGAATCCCTCTGAAGGAATTATGGTTATCACGGTAGAGAGAAAAACATGATTTAGTTTGATATGCCGTGCTTGTCTATTTCACCAACCAACCATCACCCATCTCTTTGCCGCCAAAAGCAAGAACTATTGTTTCACAACTTAAATACATGGCATTTCCCTCTATTTATCACAAGACATTTAGATTTTCCTTTTTTTCATTTTGAAAAGATGAATGCAATTAGTCTTTGCTTTTTCATTACAAGATCTTTGAGCATATACAGCTAGAAATGATTAAGTTATATGTTTATATAAAAGTTAAATTATAATAGTATAATTCTCTCCAATTTATCTAGTTCCGTTTAGAGCCTTCTCTTATAAATCTACAAGAATTGCTTCGTATGAATCAGTTGTTCTCTGCTATGCTCGATTTGGAAAGGTTACAGTCAGGTATTGGATGATTGTAAGGAGTGGAAGATCGCTTTTGCTTCAGGGGGACATGAGTATTGGACGTAAATTTGGGACAAGGCTATGAGAATGCAATTTTAGCACGAACTGCATACATATTTCGTAATCCACTCCTACAAATATTAATAGGTTTCACTGAATAAAATCATCATTTGAAGTTATTACAAATATATTTTAGGTGCTTTTAATTATATATATATAAACCATGATTATGATCTATTGATAAAGTTAAAGAGTGCAAAACTCTAGATCAATGTATGTATAGTTTCATGTACTAACACCATCTCAATACGGTCCATTTGAAGAATTCTAGGTAAAATTTAATTCAATCCTCATACTCTTTCCCCTCACGAACAGAAAGTATCCTTACTATACTCTCCTTCTCCCTCTCACTCAGCTCCAACAATGACCAACCCCTTCCTCTCTCTAATTTTCTCGACAATGTCAACGTGGCCACTACGTACCTTACCATGCACGATCAGAATTGATATACCAAGCCAAGTTAAAAGCGTACTGCCCTAGCTACCTCGCTCATATAGACGAAGCATCTCACAACTAGCTAGCATGACATTGACTAAAAAGGCATAATATCTCATCAAATACCATCGATAGTGTGAAAGACGTATAAATGAAGGAAGGTAGGTCGGTCAGCCTTCTTGGTATATAAGGTCAGAGCAATAATTCAGTCATGCACATTTCATCATCTTTTTCCCATGACCCATTAAGCTTGCAACAATCTAGTTAGCTTTCTGACCTCCATCACGTTTTGCATAGGCCCTTGTCGAGCCATTAATCCAAATGAATTTGTTAGATTTATTTTCATATGAGAAGATACTTAACTTGCAAGGTCATAAACGTATAATAGTTAAAGAAACAAGTAATTTAGACAATTAATATAGAAGATTTAAGACTATATGAATAAATAGCTTTCTGAAAAATCACACCTCCCTACTAGGAAAGGGGGCGTTTTCAAAGGAGCACACCATTTTTCCTAGTAAGCCCACTTTTCAACTGAAAATCCGAACAAAAAAAAAAAAACTATATAGTGGGCTCACTAGGAAAATTGGTGTGCTCCTTTGGAAACTCCTCTAGAAAAGTGGACAGATAAAATAAATGCATTTTTTATTTCAAGTGAGATTGGGAAACTATTTTTACATTAGAGTTTGAAAATTATTCGTACTGAAAACATTACAGGTATATCTTGGACGGGCCGAGGACACATTATAAAAATTTTAAATTGGTGAAAAGGATTACCACCTGAGTATCAATCAAGTATCATGTACACACGATAGAAAACCCAGGTATGTAAACATAATTAACTAATTATATTAAGTAGTTATTTGAAATGAGTATCTTATATGAATACATAGGAAATTTGATTATTGGATTTCAAGTATCACTGCATGTGAAGGCCAATAGAAAGAGAATACAAATTAAATTATAATTAAGATAAGTTTTCTCCTACTTTTTCTTAACAAATAAATTAGGGAGTTTCCAAATGAGCACATCAACTTTCCTAGTAAGCCCACTTTCAGTGTTTTTTTTGTCCGGACTCAAAACCCGGACAGTTATAAAATGGTCTCAGTAAGAAAAATGGTGTGCTTCGTTGGAAACACCCATAAAGGGAATTTCCAAAAGAGTACACCTTTTTTCCTAGTGAGTCCACTTTTCCTAGTGAGCCCATCCTCTCTTTTGAAAAGAGAGGATTTTTCTAGTAAGCACACCTACAATTTCCTCAACTGTCCTTCTTCTTCAAATCACCACCCTCGGCTTCTCCGATGACCCATTCCTCGCCTCCAAGTTCCTCTTTTTTACCGCAATCTCCGACTCCGGCAACATCGACTACTCCTACTCCCTCTTCAGATCGACCCCATCCACCACTTTCCGCTACAACACCATCATTCGCGGCTTCTCCCGAACCAAAACACCTAACCGCTCAGCCTCCATCCACCACTATAGTGGATCCAGGACTGTACTATGGTGGATCCGGATTTACAATCCCGGATCCACCTTATCAGATCCGGCCTGTCTAGCCCGGATCAAGGAGACAGACTCAGACAGAAGTCTGTCTCTTTGATCTAGGCTAGACAGCCCGAATCCGATAAGGTAGATCCGGACGTACAGTTCCGGATCCACCATAGAGAATCCGGGCTGTCTAGTCTGAATCACAGAGACAGACTTCTCTGTCTCTAGCCAAAAATCTAAACCGTTCTTCGAACCCATTTATATGCTAATTAAATCTAAAATTTAATTTAAAAAACATTGAAATTCGAAGAGGGTAACGGATTCATATTTCCAAAAACTTTTGATCGTCAATTGGAACCAATGCATGTTGGGCTTCTCCATTTTCTTCGCCATTGACCAACCAACAAATAAAATTACTCATTTTTTAGGATTTTTGCCGAAGAAATAGATGATTTAAACCAATTTTCGATGTGATTTACTGAAGGGGAGGAAGCAACCAAAAGAAGATTGAATGAAAGGTTGAAGGAGAGGAGGTTGGAGATTTTCTCCCCTTTTCTCCGTTGCTGGTACGAGAAGAAGAGAAGACAATGAGAAGATGAAAGAGAGGGCAATTTTGGAATAAAATTTCAACGGCAGTTTGGTAAATTTAAGGAAAGATTAAGTGGGCTCACTAGGAAAAAAGGCGTGCCCCTCTAGAAATTCCTTGATTGTTGCGGCCGACTGTGAGACTTGTGGCTTGAATGTTGATGAAAAAATTGATCAGACTTCAATGTGATCGTCTCATAACTGCAGTGACAACTGGGTGGTGGCACTTCGAGGAAGCTTCGAATTTGGTAGATTGGGGTTGACGAGCTTCGATTTGGTGATCGATTCTAAGGAAAAGGTCAAAGACGATAGTGATCGGAAGGATGGATCGGTGATTGACGACCATGTTGATTTATGTGACATGGGCATCTCATCGCACCAATGTGATCTCTCATTCACTTTTAACGAATTCACGAAAAGAAATTTAATGATTGATTTGGCCTCGGCACCAAGCAAATCGATGCTCACTTTCAACGAATCCAAAAAAAAAAGATTTCAAGAACATAATCATCATGTTAGGATTCCAAATTCAACATCGTATCATATTCTCTATTTGAAAATTCTCATTACAAACCTTATTAATCGGAAATAACCAAAATCTAGTAAAATCACCAACAATACATTAAGAAATATCTAATTATAAACCTAAATTAAACAACATTCCTAATTAAATCAGGACCGTTATTATGCCCATCACTTCCCTATAACGTATTTATCATCTTTTTTTCCTACTCCTTCTAGATATTTACAAGTCTAATAGAATTTGGAAGTTACTACCCGAGTCTTTTACCATTATGGGAAGCTTATCTCATGTCCGTAGTTTCCTTGGCTAAGAAGTTGGAGCTAAATGAGAAGGTTGATGTCAGGTTGAGAGTCAGCTGTAGAACTTTGTTAAATCTTATATAGAGCCTTACATCGTAACCAACCCCATCTTGATGGGAAAAGATTTAGGGTGTGTTATCTTGATGGGAAAAGATTTAGAGTGTGTTCGTAGCATGGAAGTAGTAGAGTAAGGCTACTTTCACCATTTTATGTGATTTTTTCCATTACTTCATGCGTTTGTTACCCTAAAAGAGAAAGTTACTTTTTCAATGATGATATGGATATTATGTGGCACCCTCATTTCTTAATTTTACTTCGTATGGTTTTCATGTAGAAGAAAAACTGAAAGTAAAAAGTTAAATATTTTATTATCGTGTGCCTTTTTCCTCCGTCTCTTTGTTCAAAAAAATAAATATTTCATTTATCTTCCATCTCTTGCTTTTTTCAAAAGGTAATAAACAAAATAAAATTACTGGAAACATAATACTAACTCTATTTGGAAGTTACTTCTAGTTTTCTATCTTACTTCAGCTACTTCCTAACACCCAAATACACTCTTAGGTGATGATGATTGTAATGAGTAGCAGACAAATAATATTCCTAAATGCGCTATGTAATACAAGCAAGGGAGAGCACCCAATAAGATATCAATCCATTAAGCAGATTAACACATAAATAATGTTCCCAAATGCATTATGTAATACAAGCAATAGAGAGTATCCAATATGATATGATAGGAGGTGTTCAACACTTTTGTCCATCCCGTAGTTCTCTTTCCCGATTAATCGAAAAAGGATAAGCCACCTCATCACATATTGCTGCCATATCAACGGCATTCAGAGATGCAATTCTTCCTTTAGAGTCCAAAACCACCATCACCGGATCATCGTGAAAATGCCATACTTCATGAATAAATTTCAACACTGATAAACTGATCATCGAAGGTTCGTACAAAGAATACCAAGGCCATGCATCAACTACATGATTAAAATTTCTCTCTTCGACTTTAGGCCAAGGAATGCAGCTCACAACTGGAATCCAGACAATCTCATAACTGTTTTCCGCCTTATTGTGTAGCTGATTCCGTAGCTGATGCACAATAAGGAGAAACTGTTCTTGTTTTATCGATGGACGTGATATGAAAAATATAACCTCCTTGTTTCTCAATTCTGCCACGCCAACCTACACCATCACATTATGCAAATAAATTCACTCATCCCATAAGAAACAAGGATTTCTTTGTTCTTGTATAGATGTAAATGAATTATATGTTGTAGATAATAATGTGAGGATCACTTAGAAGGCCATGATTGTTTTTAGATAATAATGTGTTTAGACAAACTGATTCAGCAGTTTTTTACGCTATTAGGAATTGGATACAGACCTTTCTCTTTGAAGAACCGTCCTTGAAAGGAAGTTCATTCTTCATAGCAAATAACGTACTTAGGATTTTTTGGTTATCTTCATGGGCCTCCTCAAACAAGCGCGAAAGAATTGATTGCATGTTCTTCTCTGCCAAGAATAAAAACAAATATCACCGTTTACAAAATATCAACTGGAAAAAGATTAAAAGTTAGAGAGGAAAGTCATTTCAGAAACATGCATGCAGTACACGAGGAAGCAACTTAAAGGACGCAAGTAGTAGTAATTTGATTTCTAGAAAATAACGAAAAAAAAAATCTATCTTAATGACTTTTTTGAGGTTAAACGGCGAGCAAGAAGCCCTCCGTGTTCTATTAATAAGTCATAACAAAACGGATTACATTAACACAAACTAGAGTGGATTTCATAACCCACCTAGACATAAAGATAACAAAATCAAAATACAAAAACCACTAAAACAAAATCCACTGCCTTCGATGTCGTCATCTGATCATCTTATCACGATCAACTCTACCCTGCTCCTGCGTGCAAGTCCTCATTCTCCAGTCCCTGATCGTCTTCCTCTGTATCCTGTTCTTCAAAAAGGCACAGTTTTTCTCTGTCTGACAGAAGACCTGTCCATAAGTGTATATCAATATACGTGTGACAGAAACATGTAAATATGGAATGCTTTTGCTGTCGGAAAATCCTATTATTTCTTTCTCTCCATACATTCCAGCATACTGCTGCAACCACTATATGACAAATATGAGCACCATAACGTGTATTCTTACTAACTACTTTGTACCATATATTAGACTTCTCGGACCGTCTGAATGTAAGCCCTATAGCTACCGCACACTTCTTCCATAGACAGGATGTGAAACTGCATTCAAGAAATAAATGCGTGATTGTTTCAGCCGCAACACCACACAAACTGCAAATATTCGGTCCCTTCCAGCCTCGTGTTTGGAGATTATCCCATGCGAGTAAGGCTTCTTTGGCGATAAGCCATAAGAAATACCTGATCTTAAAAGGGCATCTAATGTGCCATATTTTTCTTGCATATGCCATTCTGTGACCTCCGTTTATGATGAACTTGTATGCGAACGCAGCTGAGAACTCACCATGTTGCTCCCATCTCCATATGGCGGAGTCCTTTTCTGTTTCCGCATGAGTCTGAACACTAAGTAAGTTCCTAAGCTCCCTGATCTCCGTACTTGCATGGTCTCGTGTGTGAGCTTCCAGTCTCAAATTCCATCTATTACGATGCCACATCGTTTCAGTAGTTGCCTCTTTATCGAATGAACAAGCGAAGGCTTTTGGAAATAATGTTGCTAACGACATGTCTGAGCACCAACGATCATGCCAAAACGAAACCCTCTCTTTCTTGCCCACTTCAAAAGAGATGCTTAATTCAGCAATCTTCCTGGTCGCCTTCATCCCTCGCCACAGGGACGATGAATTGCAGGTGTTATGTGGTATATTTTGCCAACCTCCCTTTCTTGGACCATACTTCTCCCAAATGGCCTTCTGAAGCTGTCCTTCAGGATCTGATAGTAATTTTCACCACCATTTTGAGAGTAGGGCCAGGTTGGACATCTTCAGGTCTTTGACTCCTAATCCCCCCTCCTCTTTAGGTTTACAAACCTGTCCTCAGGACACTAGATTATATTTGGCATTTTCCCCCACACCACTCCATAAAAATCTTCTTCAGATTTTATCAATCCTCTTTCTGACCCAGACTGGGAGTAGGAAAATTGATATAAAATACAATGGTGTAGATGAAAGCACCAAATTGACGAGTATAATGCGTCCCCCTAGTGACATATGTCTAGCCTTCCAACCCTCAAGTTTCCGCTCAATCTTATCAATTATGGGATACCAGTCAGTCTTCCTTAATTTTCTTTCTCTAAGTGGAACCCCAAGATACTGGACGGGGAAGCAGTCTGTCTTGCAACCAAGAATACTTTGGATAATAAAATCCGTTAAAGCCTTTTGGCCTAGTATCACCATGGAACTTTTGGGAAAATTGATTTTTAGGCCTGACCAGGCTTCGAAACAGCAAAGAGTCCACTTTAGTATGATGGCGGTTATAAGGTTATTTTCGCAGAATATTAGTGTATCATCTGCATATTGCAGGTTGCAAACCACAACCTTTCTGCTGGCCGGCAGTCCTTTGAAGAGGCCTGCGTCCACTGTTTTTTTTAAAAGCTGGTTTAAACCATCTGCCACCAAAACAAAGAGAAGAGGAGATAGCGGATCCCCCTGCCGGAGTCCTCTCTTGCATACCACCTCCTTACCTATTTCGCCATTGATGAGCGCTTGCACTTTGGCCGATCTTAACCACTGTTCTATCCAGTTCCTCCAGCGTTCCCCGAATCCTCTCTTCTTTAAGACTTCTAAAATACTCTCCCAGTTTACCATATCGTACGCATTTTCGAAGTCAAGTTTAAGGAGGAATCATTTCTTCTTTCCTTTCCTACAGTGGTGTATCACTTCTTGGGCAAGCGCGATCCCCTCCAAGATATTTCGCCCTTGTATAAATCCTGATTGTATTGTGTCCACCAAATCTGGTAAGATTGCTGCCAATCGGTTTGCCAGGACCTTCGAGATGATTTTGAGGCTGCTGTTCAACAAAGCTATCGGTCTATAGTCACCAATAGTCTGTGGTGTCTCATTCTTCGGTATGAGTACGATGAGGGAATAGTTGATTCTATCAATATTGACTTCTCTTTTACCGAACCCTTTGAGTAAGGCCATTACATCGTCCTTCATTTCTTACCAAAAGGTGCGATAGAAAAAAAGCAGGAAGCCATCCGGCCCCGGTGCCTTCTCCGGGCCGAGTTGCCATATCACTGCCTTCACTTCCTCATCTGTGATGTCGACATGTAGGTTGGATAAATCTATTGACTGTTGTCCACTGACCTCCTTCATCCTTAATCTCTCCGGGTTCTCGCTTCCAAATAGGCTTTTAAAATGGCTATGAACATGTTGCTTAATCCTTATCGCAGAGGATATTGATCCTTCCGAGGATTCTAGCACATGTATAGCATTTTTTCTTCTCCTCGTGTTTACTATTCTGTGAAAGAAGGCAGTATTTGCATCCCCTTCTGTGAGCCATTTATGATGAGCTCTTTGCCTCCATTTAATCTCCTCGTTCTTATATATGACTTAAGTCATTGTTTTATGCCCTCTGAGCTGGATCAGGAGAAGATTGTGCATCAAATTCGTTCATTGAAATGAAAGCAGAACAAATCAGGTGAGACCATGTACAATCCTCATATAACATGGATTATAACTACATAAACCCAAAAAAACATGGAACTAATTAATAAATTAGGATTTATCATCTTTAACTGGCGGATAAGACCAGATTCTTATGGCTTATTTATCATATTTACTACATATTTCTTATCAACATCTCTAACAAACGTTAATTTAATAACTCAATTCCATTTAAGTCTTTGGTCTATACTATGCCACAGAAATGAATTTGTTGCACATTTTAGCATCTAATTCTTCCTTCACATGCTTTCATGCCTAGTGAAATGAAGGTATGGTCCTTTGATGCATGAGCTTAAACTTGAGCTCAGAAAAGGTACACTACTTGGCTTCAAAGTTTAACGGAAAAAGCATCTTTAGGTTACAGTTTTTTTTTTTTTTTTTAGTATAAACGGTGGGTTAATACTCTCCGCATTCCATTAATGAGAAACTAACATAACATTAAGCAGTTTAGGCCACTAATCATCGTGGTCCACATAATAGATACAACCGAAGTCAACTAAAATAAAAGTACATAAATAAAACAGCAAGTTGCAAACTACAATATGAAGAATGAAGGTAGATCCCTTTTCGACTATCCCTGACTTCTCCTCGCCATCTGTCCCCACTAGAATGAGGGTATCCTTGGGTTACAGTTGCTTAGAAAGTCAGCAACAAGGCTTGATCTTATGTAAACAACCAGAAGGAAAACTTTTGCCAGTTCCTGAAGCCTTCTCAATGTTATGACTGTGTTGTTACCCAGAATTATTAGTGTATCCCAGTGTTACCTAGTGTACAGATTGTTTTGGTATGCGGTATGAGAACGGTTACAGAAAACATGTATAGCCCCAACGCTCAAAGTATCGGAATGAAAAATATTTATTTGGAACACAAAATGACTTTGCATATCATGCATTTAACAATAGAAAAGGTCATGCTTATTATTTTCAGTATATTTGTATCCTTGCATTTGTACACGCCTGTATTTGTGTACGCTAGTTTAATTATGAAATTTAACGAGGATGCATTGGTGTGTTCATCAACAAACTCTTTGATGTTGGTCGGGCTGTCTTACTATGAAACTGTAGCTTTTAATATATATGTATTTGGAATAGTGTCTGCGGAACTATCCTAACAAAAAGAATCCTAGTTTCCTTCTCTTCTTTCAAAAGAATTGTGCTTGTGTCCATTTTATCTATTTTCACTAGCACTTTAGTAATAGAAACAAAGGGCCTCATTACTAATGTCAAAGGATTGCCAAGAAAAAAAAAAATGGTTTTCAAGGATCTGGAACGTTGACATCCTCATTCCAAATAGTTACTGTACACAATTTGGAACGTGCTTGCTGGATCGCGGTATGGAGGGGGACTAGCATTTTACGGTAAAACTGTATATCCTTCGAAACATGCACAGATATACTAATTCTGCTATTCGAACACTAGTGGCATCAAATTGACCGAAGCTGTGCTAGTAACTCAGTACCGCATAGCATGTGTCAGGGTGACTCAATATGTGTTTGGGACAAACCCAGGACGACACAACCTAATGTCACAAATACTCTATCTAATGCATCTAGACCATGGAAGATCCACACAAATTTGCTAATCTGACTCTTTTTAGCATCTCCAGGTCATACTGAAATCTGAATAAATGTATATCATTCTTTATGAGGTCTCTTAGGGTTCCCTTTTAACTAAGCCTGCTGCTTCAGATCTTATTGATGCGAGTCCACCTCCTGACCATAGAGATCAAGGGGCCTAGGGGCGAAAGAGATAAACAACAGACCCCCTGAACTGCCTAAGGGAGGTCACAGAGTCCCGATCACATCCCGGAAAATGAGCTCTCCAAGGCAGCTAGTAAAGGGTCCCAGTCATGCCCCCGCACGTGAGCTGTCTATCGGAGGTTGTAGAGGGGCCTGAGCTCGCTTCTACCTAAGGATGGTAATGGACGCGTCCATGGGTCAATTTTTGGCCTGTTCTATACAAAATTTTCAATTAAGAATGAAAATTTTATTTTTTTAATTCAAAATTTTATACAGGAGGGCTAAAATTTGGTCCGTGAATGCGTCAATTACCATCTCTACTTAACTAGCTCGACTATGAGAAGGATAACAACAACAACAACAGTCATCACAACTGTCCCACAATCAAAGTAGAAAATTCAAATTTTCTATCATAACCAGGATCAAATCTTTGATCCATACAGCCTGGGCAACAGTTGCATACGAGATCAATGGGCCACAATAATGATCTTTCTATATAAGAAATGATCTCAAATCTAGGTCTTGTAAAGGCTAAGGCACCCAGTTATAAAAACCCGCATTCAACCGATCAAATATGTGCACTAGATAAACCGTAGAATTCCACCTGCGATTTCAGATCTGTGCAGCATCACCTATGCATATAACTCCACAAGACGATGACCGATCCTCCACCACCCATTACGAAGAGCATCTCTATCGTCCCCATCTCATTATGATCATTTAACTGTTCATGAATCAAAAAGCAAAAAGTCCTAGGTAAGTAATTAAGAAGTGGCTCGACTTCGATGATGCTGCACTTGTCCAAAAGAATTTTGTCGATGCATCTAAACATCCTCCAAAACTGAGAGAGTGTAGCTTAGAATGGGGACTCCATGAACAAATATGGATAGACACGTTATAGAAATTGAGAAGAGAAATAGACATACAAGTAAATTATAAGCTAACCTGCAACACCCCAATACCCATCCCAAAACCCAGAAAGTAAGAAATGAAAAGTAAAATTCAGTAGATTATAAGCTAAGCAAACGTGTTGATACATATACAAGTAAATTAGGGAATAAATTGAGACTCAAAAGATTTAACTATCAAGAAATGTGTGTGAGGCAACATGGAAGCGAACTGGGATTTGATGGTAGAAGATAGTAGAAGAACAAGGGTGTTCATGCCTTGGCATCAAACCGAATCCATGTCCACTCTCAATGAGTCCAAAAAGAAGGATTTGATGAGCCAGGACTTTTCATAATTTCAATGTCATATCATTCTTAAAAAACAAGTTTACAAACACGCACACACATACTCACATACACATATATATTGAAAACCAATTACATGCACAATATGTGCAAATAAACTAAAATCCAATAAAAATAAAATCTTAATCAAACTCTCACTAGAAATCTCAAATAGACTAAAAATCTAAAAAAAACTAATAATACTCCCAAACTAATCTGATCTGTTGTCCACGCCAATTTTATGCAGCTTCAAATTATTCATCTCCAAGCATGGTCCAGGTTATACTAATTAATCTCTCGAACAAACCACCTCATCAGGCAATGGTGGAGACGGAGGAACTAGCACACGTTCTTCTACCATAAGCTGAGTGGTAGAGGTGGAATTGGCTTAACATGGATCGGCTAAAATAGAAAGTGATTTGGGAAATGTATGTTTATCATGCAGTGTCAAGTCAATCTCTAAATCAGGCCATCCTTTCCAACAAATTATATGTAGCTATCAAAGTTATTTCAACCTCTACTTATCTATCTTATCTATCGGATGTCTCCATGGTAGTCCTGGTGGCAGATGTAGAAGAATAATTGAAAAGCACTATGCATCTGCTGCTACAAAAGATGATTGGCTTGGAATCATAGTCATTATCTCATTACAACTGAAGCTTCATGGATTCATTCATGTAACTTTGCAAAAAAAATTTTAATTGTCATTGTTAAATATAATTTGTCGACATAACTTCTTATGGAATATGCAAGAGATGGGAAAGTGACTTAGGATTGTGTTAAGCCAGTCTCCTGCAAGAATATAGAGTACATTTATAGGTTTCTCTGGTTCTACTGTTAACAACTATCTCACAGGGGTTCAAACTCTTTGTTAGCAAAAGATAGCGGAACAATACTAATGCAACAACGAGCAAAATCAAATAGTTAACCGAAAAGAAAAATAGCAGAGACAGAGAACACGCAGATTTAACATGGTTCGCCAATATGTTTACGTCCACAGGACACGATCGAAAACTTCCACTATATCAAAAGAGGATTACAACTTTCTACTTCTCAACCACAAGAGAATTGACAAAGAAATCACACAAGATTTTGAAATTAAACCCTAATATCTTGTTGCAGTGATTTTCCTCTTTGTTTCGGCCGCCAAAAAAACCCAAAGAAAGCCCCCGCCTTTTGTTTTCTTGTTCTGTCGAACTCTACAGCCACCGAACACACAAAACAGCAGCTTCTTTGTTTGTTTCAAAAGCACAAAAGAAAAAAATCCAAGCCGCCTACTTTGCCGCAACAACAACAGCAAACAAGAGCAGCAACTACCATTTTTCTTTGGCAAAAATAATTGCTACCCACCACAATTATTTTCCAGCAGCCGCCTTTTTTTCTTTTGTTTTTCGGTTTTTTTTCTTTTTTAATTTCGGCTCCTTTTTTCAGCTCATCCAAATCCTAGCACCACACCATATATATATATATATATATATATATATATATATATATATATATATATATATATATATATATATATATATATATATATATATATATATATATATTATATCATAACGGATTTGGGCCGGTTTTGGAACCGTTTCGGTGTACCAAAACCCATTGCGGCAATGTGCTCCATTAGCAACAATCTCCCACTTGGAGACCAATTGCAAAAATTGTAATCTTTATACATGATAATCCTAGTGTCCAAAATTTTTACCTTGATCGTTCAAAGTCCCAATCAATATTGAAAATAACGCGTTATGAAACCCGTTATATTGCGTTACGTAACCTAACGGAATCTCAGCGCTACGTAATAACTTGAAATAACTCAATGCACCGTAACAGTATGTTTTTTATATTATTTTACGTTATATTACATAACGTTACGTTAAATTACGTTATTTACAATTATCTTTTAGTAATTTCTATATTGTTGTTGAGTATTATTTTAATTATTAGCGAATTGTATAATTTTATTACCTGATTAGTTGTTTGTTTGATTACTTGTGGAATTACTAACTTGTTAATTTGCGATTGTTTCCTTATTCGCTTGTAATTCCTCTCTGATTGTTGAAATATCTTACTTATTGATTGTATTGAATTTTTAGTTGAACTAAAATCAACAATTACAAATAAGATAAATTGAACATTGTAAAATATAAATTATAACAATGATAATAACTGGAATTGAAATGAAAAATTGAAATATTGTTTTCTTGTTTAAATGATGACTGGAATTATGGTTGCATATTTAATATAATTTATGAAGATAAATGTGTAAACTATTATAAAATTTAATATAAAATTAGAATAGATTATGATTATAAAATAGTTTTTATATTATTTTTTTAGATATTTTAAATTTATATTTCAATTTATAGAAATTATTTTATACAGTTTATATTTATTTTTATTAAATAAGTAGGAAATTGCATAACCTACATTATGTGTTACGTTATATGCGACATAAACTAACAGAGACAAAATGTTACGTCACCGTTATCGCTATTTTAAACATTGGTCCCAATTTCAGCATTCAACACAAATGCACCAAAATTGAGCAATAGCTCAACTTTTTCCCATCAACTAGTTTTACATTCTTCATGTTGAATCTCTCCAACACCTTCTTGATGTACCCCTCCTGAGATAACCACAATTTCTTTCTTTTCTTATCTCTGGTAATTTGCATTCCAAGAAGTTGTTTAGCCTCACACATATCCTTCATAGAGAATCTCCTTGCCAACTTCTTTTTCAGATCATTGATTTTCTTCATGCATGTACCTGCCACAAGCATATCATCTACATACAAAGTAAGTATAATAAAGTTACCATCCTTAAACTTTTGTAGATATACACAATGATCTAAATTGCTTCTGGCAAAATCCGAATCCAACATAAACTTGTCAAACTTCAAGTATCATTGCTTCGGCGCTTGTTTCAATCCATACAAACTCCTTTTTCAGTCGACATACCCAATTCTCTTTTCCTTTAACTTCATATCCCTCTGGCTGTTCCATGTATATTTCCTCCTCCAAATCACCATGAAGGAATGCAGTTTTCACATCGAGCTGTTCTAAATACAATCCTTTCACAGCCACAATACTTAGTATTGTTCTGATAGAAGTCATCTTGATAACAAGTGCAAATATTTCATTGAAGTCAATACCTTTTCTTTGACTGTATCCCTTCACCACAAGTCTAGCCTTGAACCTTTGTGTCCCTCATGCCTCATGTTTTACCATGTATACACACTTGTTATGCAATACTTTCATCTTTTCCGATCGCTTCACCAATTTCCATGTGTGATTATCCTCCAAAGAAGACATCTCATCAAGCATGGCTTGCTCCCACTTAAAACGAAATTTATCCTGCATAGACTCTTGGTAACTCTCTGATTCACCTGCATCAGTATACAAAATATGATATAAAGAAAGACAAAGTTTTTGGATTAGCTTCCTTATCCTCGTGCTCCTCCTCAAAGTGGGAACACTCTCTGATGAAGTAGTAGAACCATCTATTTCAGTCAGTGGCTCTCTCTCCTGTTCGGTCTCATCTGAAACTTGTGTATTCTCATGTGTAGCCATTTCTTCTCATTCAAATGTAGGTATTTCTTCCTTTCTTTTATCCATACGATCCATCCCATCCTATGGCTCATCCAGCTCCAGTGCTCTTTCTCAACTGTTTTCTCACTCTTATTCTCCATTCGGTCTTTATACATACAGCCCTCATTAAATACTACATCTCTACTACGAATTACCTTATGCTCATAATTCCATAAGCGATAACCATATTCGTTGCCACTGTATCCAATGAATGCACACTTCTCATGATCCACATGTGCATATGCTATACAACCGAACACTTTTAAGAATGAATAATTCACAGTCTTACCAGACCACACCTCCTCTGGAATTCCTCCATCTAAAATACTAGCTGGACTCATGTTGATCAGATAGACAGCCGTATCTACAGCGGCTCCCCAAAGTTGCAAAGGCAAACCTACATGTAGTCTCATACTCCAAATTCGCTCCAAAATGGTTCTATTCATCCTCTCAGCCACGCTATTTTGCTGCGGTGTCCTCGGTACAGTCTTTACTCTCCTGATCCCGTGGGTAGAGCAATAGTCATTGAACTCTCTACTGTAAAATTTTCCACCATTGTCTGACAACAGACATTTCACCTTCAAACCTGTTTCATTCTCAACAAGAGCTTTTCATACCTTGAAGATCTTGAAGACATCGAATTTCTGCTTAAGTGCGAATACCCATGTTTTCCTACTTGTATCATCTATGAAAGTGACAAAATAAGAATTACCTCCAAGAGATTTTGCCGAAAAAGACCCCCATACATCTGTATATACCAACTCCAATCTCTCGGTTTTCTTTTCCTTACTATCCTTCATAAAACTAACTCTTTTCTGCTTTCCAAACATAGTTCTCACAGAAATCAAAATTAGCATCTTTCATATCTGTCAACATATCTCTGCATTGCAACACCCTCATGCTGCTCTCGCTCAAGTGACCGAGCATCTAATGCCATAAGGTAGCCTTCTCATTCTTCACGGTGGCCAAAAAAACAACGTGATCTATCGAGCTTGAGAGTAAATATAGAGTTCCCACTCTCTTATCCTTGACCACTACCATTGCTCTTTTGCTGATTTTCTACTGTTTCCTCTCAAATGAGATTTGATAACCTTCGCTATCCAACTTGCTAACAGATATCAAATTCTTCTTCAAATCTAGTATGTGCCTGACCTTTTGTAAAAGCAACTTTCCACCATTGTGCAACTTCAACTGAATTGTCCCCTTACCGACAATTTTACATTCATACCCATTACCAACAGTCACATGCCCAAAATCAACTTGGATATAATTATCAAACCATTCTCTGCGAGCAGTACAATGGAACGAAGCCCCTGAATTCACAAACAACAAATCTGACCTTGATTCTATATGAGCAGACAAGTACAAGTCATCATACTCTTCACTTGGATTCACCACATTCACTCCTTCCTTTTCTTTGTTTGAACAATCCTTCTTCATATGACCCTCTTTTTTACATTTTCAACATACTAACTTTTTCTTGAATTTCTCCTTAGATTTTGATCTCCCTTTTTATTTCGACTCCCTACTTAAATTTCTATTTCTTTCTTTCTTTCAGTCATTATCAACAGACAGAGCAGTACTTGTAGAAATTGTGCTCTCACCCATTCTCTTTTAAATCAATTCATCATTCATGATTGTACTCATAACATCATCAAATTTAAGAGCAGTATTGGAAGAATTGCTGATGGCCATAACAACATTACTCCGTCTATCCGGTAACGAATACATAAACATCAAAGTTTTAATGTCATCAGTAAAAACAAAATCTAAAGATTCAAGTTGTGCCCATAATGTGTTAAATTCGTTCAAATGATTAACAACTGAACTATTAGAAGGCATCCTCAAGTTGAACAATTTTTTCATTAGAAACAGTCTCTTTGAAGCAGACGGTTTCTCATAAAATTTAGCCAACGCTGACATCAAAGCTGAAGTGATCTTCTCCTTGGAGACGTTGAATATAACCTGCTTTGTCAGGCACAATCGAATCTGCACCAAAACCCTCCTATCCAACAATTTTCACTCCTCATCTGTCATCTTTTCTAGTTTTTCTCCGAACAGTGATTGATATAAATTCTTTTGATATAAATAATCTTCCATCTGTAACTTCCACCATTAGAAATCTGTCCTATCAAAATTTTCAATCTTTTCCTTCCTATCTTCCGTCATAACTCCCACTCAAAATCAATACCCGTCTGAGTGAAATTTGACCCGAACCAGTGCTCTGATATCAGTTGTTAGCAAAAAATAGCGGAACAATACTAATGCAACAACCAGCGGAATTAAATAGTTAACCGAAGAGAAAAATAACAGAGACAGAGAACACGCAGATTTAACGTGGTTCGGCAATATGCCTACGTCCATGAGGACACGATCGAAAACGTTCACTATATCAAAAGAGGATTACAAATTTCTAGTTCTCAACCACAAGAGAATTAACAAAGAAATCACACAAGATTTTGAGATCAAACCCTAACTTCTTATTGCAGTGATTTTCCTCTTTGCTTCGGCCGCCAAAAAAACCCAAAGAAAGCCCCCGCCTTTTGTTTTCCTGTTCTGTCGAACTCTACAGCCACCGAACACACAAATAGCAGCTTCTTTGTTTGTTTCAAAACCACAAACGCCTACTTTACCGCAACAACAACAGCAAACAAGAGCAGCAACTACCCTTTTTCTTTGGCAAAAATAATTGCTACCCACCACAATTATTTTCCAGGAGCCGCCTTTTTTTCTTTTGTTTTTCGGCTTTTTTTTTTTCTTTTTTAATTTCGGCTCCTTTTTTCGGCTCATCCAAACCCTAGCACCACACCCCATATATATATATATTATATCATAACGGATTTGGGCCGGTTTTGGAACCGTTTCGGTGTACCGAAACCCGTTGCGGCAATGGGCTCCATTAGCAACACTCTTTTCATGAACATTATTATCATCAAGATCTTTTATGTGCGTGTAAAACTTCTTCGTTAGTTCTACTGAAGGATCTCCATAAGTCATAATTAGGGGCTCTTCAACATATATGGACCGTAAGAACATTTCTTCTAGCATCAAGAATCTCTGGTTCTGACCCTTCAAAAAACCAAAACATCTATCTTGATCTTATGGGGAGTTCATTAATGTCATCCCTATACCAATGACTACTTTCAACCCTTCTCTCATTATGATTGATTCGACAATACATACGATTGAGTTTTTCTTTGATCCTATCTAACTTTAGATGAAGTTTCTAGCACTCCTTTAGAATAAGTTCAGGTGTTGCTTCCATATCGATTTGGCTAGGGCTAACGATTTACGTTGCGAAGGAACATGCACTAACCTTGCAGAAGATTCTTCTACCTTAAAATTGTACTTCAGTCGCAAGAGCTTGGGAGCAATCCAAAGAGCACAACACTTCGAAAACAGCTTGAACCGAGCTTGAAACTACTTTCTAAATTATAAAATATCCTTAGCGGGCCTGTTCTGGTGTAACAGGTTAGATCTACAGTGAAAATTAAATATGCCTCCAACTTTTAGTTCGGATTATACTAGAATCCAGGTTAGGCCTAACTGAAGCTAAAGTGTACCCAAAGTTAAATCAAGTCAGTTCTCCACTAATGGGCTTCACCTGACCCAGCTGTCAGTATCTACTCGTGATATTGCCTATCAAGGAAATGAATCATTCAACCAAAAATTCAGCAAGGATGGGCGATTAAACAAGAAGGCTGAGGGTGGTGATCGATTTCGGTGGTTGGAAACTGAGTGGAGACGGTAATCTACTTCTATAATTATCGGCAGTGGCATTCATGACTTCGAAGAGAAATCAACATCAGAATTGGAGCGAGGCAGGGAAACTCAGATCTAAGCCATGGCGAGGGTGAAGCATGGATTCGATCCAATTTGGCAGGGAATAAGGAGATTCAGACCTTGGCTCTAGGTGTACCACGCCCATTCTCAAGAATCATAAAGAAAGATTTGATAAACTTTAGCAAAGTAGCACGCTAGAATTTTCTCCAAATTTCAATATTATATCTTTCTAAAAAACAAGTTTACATGCATATAATCAGAAAACCAACTATGTGCATAACACATGCAAATAAACTAAAATCTAATAAAACAAAATCATAATCAAACTCTCACTAGAAATCTCAAATAGACAAGAAAACTAAATAAACTAATTCTAATCCCTGATTAATCTTATCTATTCATAGTCCCCAGCAATGTGCCTCTTCAATCCTTATGGTTGCAAACAATGTTCATCATTCCTTACCAAAAGAGACTATGTTCTCTCCTACCTCTAAACGTCTAATCAAGGTAAGTGAAGATCAAACCACACTGGCTTCTCTAACAGGTACTTCCTAAATAGCCATTCGTTTAAGAGCCTATCTTCAAAACCAATTACCTAGTGAAGCCACACTGACATCTTTCAACTCAAACTTCAAAATGCCCATGCCACCATATTCCTTCTTCTTGCACACCCTCAACCAAAAGATGGTTAACCTTGTAGTAACACAGCCACATCTCTCTAGAAAAATGGTTCATCTCTTCAATAACCATGCAAGGATAAGTAAGAATAAGAAAAACAATGGTATAGCCGTGAGCACGACATGGCGAGGTTGAATCTTTCACCCCATAAAAACGAGTAGAAATGATTATGAAGATAGTCTATGTTCATTTTTGGATAACAGTTTATCAATTTGATAAGTTGAATTTACCTATTCCATAAAGATAGTAATATCACTTTCGGTGAGCTCCATTCCTATGAATCATGGACACAGACACGTGACTACACAGCATAGAGACACAACAAATTTTAGAAACATAGGACACTACAAACCCTAAAAAAAATAGGACACATGGACACAATAACATAAATATGTGCATTAAAATTCATAATCATTTAGACATATTTTCTTGGAAGTGGAAAGAAAAGAAATCTTGATTTAAAATATTGGTTCCAATCAAGTAATATTTTAAAAAAGAGTCTAAATTCAATCCAATTAACCAGTATATTAAACAAAATATTTGCACCTTTATCTTTGCAAGGAATTTAGGACTTATTAGCTTTGTATCCATTTTATGTCAAAAAAATCTTTTCATATCTTTTTAGGGTTTGAATGAATCTATAGTGCTCAAATGCATTCTTGGTAACTTTTTTGAAAGTAGATACAACCATGATGCTTAATCTGTATGACTTTTTGATATGCAGACGTGACTCCAACATACAAGTTCTTGGATTTTTAAAATCGGAAACGGATTCGGTGTGTCCGATATGTATTGGCAAGTGCCGTGCAAATATCAATGTCATATATACCTTTGGAAACGAATATGCACTCATTTTGAAGGATCTATGCTTCAAAGCTTCATTCTATTTGGACTCCTATAAGTCAAATTTTAAGTTACATTTCACTTGTAGACTTGACATAGGAAATGGAAACCTTATTGCGTGGATTAAAAGGTTATGCATATTTACAATTGAAGCAGTCCTTTCATAATTTAAATAATTGATTCTGCACCTAATATTTAGATTCTTCTGACCTTATCATAACTTTTCATTTGGTGTTCATCCAAATATTTTTGAAGCTTTTTACTGTTTTTGCTATTGACTTAGATCATTGCTAAATACAGAAATTTTATCCTAAAGACATTTGAGGCTTTTGTCCTCTTTTTGCATAAAGCTTCCTATAATGCTACCTTAGATGTGCTCCATAAGGGCAAACTAAGAGGCCCATCAACTTGAAGGGAGTGATAATTTATCTCAAAAGGAAGAAACTGGCTTTTCACCTATGTGGATAAAAAAATAAGTTTGGATGGCAATCAAAGAAAGGGGGGACCATATGATATCAGAAGGTTTGATACACCTAAAACTCAAACAACAAAAACGTGTGCAGTGGAATAACAAGAAAAAATTTCACGTTAGAAATAAGTTTCCAATATCACCTCGGATACTGATTAATTTAATGTGTATTTGTTGAAATACATCTATTGTGTTACACACATATAGATATATAAGAAAGTGTACCTAAAATGTCCCCATTGAGAACTTCCTATAGAGACGCCCTAAAAATAATCTTAACATAGAGGGTGTATATGAACCTCAAAGCCATTAATTATGATTCCATATTCAAAATAGTTGGTCTATAAAAAATCATATAATTTTGTCATTGATCAAGAGGTCTTATTTCTTATATTGTTGAAAAACTATTCATTTTATACCATCCAATATATGGTCAAAGAGTATCCAAAATATATGATTGTCTTTTGTATACCTCCATTTTTTGATTAGAAGATCACAACTAACAGTTCGAATCATCTAGATAAATTCTCTATATTGAAAGATAGATTCTCTATATTGAAATTTAGGAGGCACCTCCATAGGCAACTCTCAAACAAAGACACCTTACATAGCCTTTCTATATATATTATATATATATATATATATATATATATATATATATATATGAGAATAATGTAAATGAGCTGATGTCTAACGTAAGTTATCTAACCTGCAATTCATTTCCAATATCTCTAATAAAGTTTTTAAAAATTTTCTTAGGATTATGATCTCAATCCACTAGGTTCACTCATACCAAATTTCTTGGGTTTTACTTTTGATTTGGCCTTCAATCAAGTAGATACAAAATTAACAGTTTTTAGTAACTACAACATTTTGTAACCATATCATGAAGGGGCAAATAAACTTTAAAATCCATAAAATTTGATCCTAAAAATGCTAAGAATGTAGAGATCATTACCATAAAAAGCTTAAAAATAATAATAGGATCATTACTTTTTTATCTAACATGAGCTGGCTGCTCATATATATATATATATATATATATATATATATATATATATATATATATATATATATATATATATATATATATACGTACGTATGTATATACAAATATATACATATATACATATATATGTATGTATGTATGTATGTACGTATGTACATACATACATATGTACATATATATATATATGTACATATGTACGTATGTATATACACATATATACATACATACATACATATATATATGTGTATATATATATGTATATACATACGTACATATGTACGTATGTATATACATATATATATATATATATATATATATATATATATATATATATATATATATATATATATATATATATATATATATATATATACACACACACACATATATATACATATATATATATATATACATATATATATATATATATATATATATATATATATATATATATACATACATATATATATATATATATATGTACATATGTACATATATATGTGTGTGTGTGTGTGTGTATGTATGTGTGTGCATATATATATATATATGTATGTACATATGTCATATGTGTGTGTGTGTGTATATATATATATATATATATATAGGTACATATGTATATGTATATATATGTATGTATGTATATATATATATATATGTATGTATGTATGTATGTATGTATGTATGTATGTGTGTGTGTGTGTGTGTGTGTGTGTGTGTGTGTGTGTGTGTGTGTGTGTGTGTGTGTGTGTGTGTGTGTGTGTGTGTGTGTGTGTGTGTGTGTATGTATGTATGTATGTATGTATGTATATATATATATGTATGTATCTATATATATGTATGTATGTATGTATGTATATATAGATGTATGTATAGATATATGTATATGTACATATATGTATGTATATGTACATATGTGTATATATGTATATGTACATATGTGTATATATGTATATGTACATATGTGTATATATATATATATATATATATATATATATATATATATATATATATATATATATATGAGCCACCAGCTATGAGCTAGTAGCAAAAAGATAGTTGTTCAATTATTTTATTAATCTTTTTTGAAATCATAATCTTTATCTCCTTAACTTCTTTATGATAAAATTTCATGGGTTTTGAAGTTCGTTTGTGCTTATAACAAGTAGAAACAAGATGTTATATTTACTGAAAATCATTAATTTTGTATCAACTTGATAGAAGACCAAATCAAAACAAAATCTAAGAAATTAAGCATGAGTGAACCTTAGGGATTGATATCATAATCCAAAAGATTTTTTTTTTAAAAAAATTGAGACAATAGAAATGGGCTGCAATTCATGTAACTTATGTAAGCTATCAACTCATTTTTATTATTCTTATATTATATTATATATATATATATATATATATATATATATATATATATATATATATATATATATATATTGCAACTTCGTTTAGCTCCTACAAATAAAAGCGGCCCATGTGCTCCATGAGACAGGCCTAGAGGTCGGGCTTTTAGTAAAGTATAAAAGCTACAAGCATGTTAAGCAATTGATCTCCAAACCTGTACCTTTTGCAGTACTCTGGTATCTCACAAAATATACACAATATAGCTCTAGAGTTTGTCAATCGAATTATAGTCCCCAAAAAAGAAGACATTTTGAAGCTTGAAGATGCCAATTTTCCGTGAATAAAAACTAAATAATAAGGCCACTAAGGATAAATTACCTGTTGTTACATAAAAATTGGCGAGTTGCTTTGCTAGGCAATGGTGAATATCGTTTGTCTTAATGGCTGAACTCCAAAGCTCCCAGATTGCAGTTACTGAGACTGTGTGCCTGAAAAGATTTGTGTCAGCAGTCAGAACACATCCAAACTGATTTCCCTGGAGTTCATCTACTTGTACAGATTATCATGACATCAATTAAAGCAATTGGCCAGTATTCCCTATATATGTTAACATTCTCTTAATGTGTGGATAGACAAAAAAACAAAAAAAATAGGAAACTCTAGCGGATAAGATAGAGAGACATGCATTTGCTCTGAATTCATCGCACACATGCTAGTGATTTGAGAGGCACATGCCACTGAACTTCTGATTACCCAATAGGCAGCCATGTGCATGTAAGTCTTAACTCCAGCCATCGCCTCAAAATCTAGCATTATGTATTGCTCTGGCAGGATTTCAAATTCGACCATGTTTTTTGCCACATCCACCATTTTATCAAACAGATATCTCAGAGCCTTAAATCGGCGTTCAACTGACTCCACAATGCGCGAACTGTTTCCCAGTCCTCTCAACCTTGCTATTGATAAGGCCAGAGGGTTGCCAGCAGCACAAAGCTGCAATATTAGCCAGAACTCCCCATAGCACTTTGCTAATGCCACAAGAACTATAACAACTTTTGTACCCCATGAGTAGCTTCCCAACAGCTCTAGTACACTAATTGCTCTCGCATGTGAGGATCTATCTCTTGGATTATCACGCATTATCTGCTCAACATTAGAGTCATAAGAAATTTGTTGATCAACAACAACATAGAATTTATGTACACTGAGTAACACTACTTCCTATACCTCGCTTGATATATGATGGACCGTGCGTCTCAATCCAGTCTGCTCATCCACCAGAATCGCCTCTATGTCATCTGCTAATTCTGATCCCTACATGCATGTAAAGGACAAATGTGCTTACTATTGCTAATGAATGATCAACCAAACTAAAAGCAACAAGGGTTTCATACAATTTTTGCTGTGATGCAATGAATGATATTTTCAGCAAGTTGGAGCATCGGGCGAGAGTCAGAACGCTCTTCCGGTGCATGTGTCTGCAGGATCTTCTTCAGCAGCGCGTCTTCATGGGAACTCTGCAGTTGCACACGAGAACTGCTGCTTGTGGGCATCATCATTTGAACCTCTACTACTTAACAAGCTCACTTTTTGTGTTTGGACTAAGTAAGAAACTCACTACCATGGCGATATATTAACATAAGCCCAGAAAGAGAAAAATTTGCTCCGAGAATCCGTCTGCGTACCTCCACTTGCTTTCCTCTTTCCAAAATCCTTGAGCCTTCAATTGGACAAAAGGGAACAGGCCACTGTTATCATAATTGAGCACTTTTGAAAATTTCGCTGAGCTGATGGCTTTGTAGAAAACAAATTTGAAGAGGCAAAGAAACAAACACTTGGTGTGCAGAGTGAATAGCGTTTTGGGTTTACGGAGCTCTGAAAGATTCTAAAAGCGCCTGCTTTAGCGTGCACACTGAATCTGAGCTTCACCCTTTGCCAAGGCAAGGTTTTAGAAGAAGCAGAGTCAAATAGTAAAAGGAAAAGATTAAAGCAGGGGATTTTTTCTTTTTCTTTTTCACTTTTATTTTTGTTTCTCTCTCTCTCGTGGCTGCAGAATGATATTTTCTTCTTGATTCCCTCCTACCGGGGGAACTCCCGTACTGGCCATTGGTAGAGAAAATTTAGGGAGTTTCTAGATGGGAACAGCATTTTTTTTTTCCAATGAGTCCACTTAAAACTTCTATCAAATTATAATCTTGCCATTAAATTTTTTAGACCAAAATATCTATGTCTTCCCCTTTCCTTCTCCTTCTATTCTCAAATTAGAGTTCAGTTAATTCAAAAAAAATAAAAAATTCTAAAACCCACAAGAAATAGCATAAGAGGATCAGCGGTAGCGTTGTCTGGACCGACGTCGACGGTAGGCAAAAGAGAGAGAAGAAAGGTCGGATAGTGTTGGGTTTAGATAATAGAATAGGAAGAGCAAGGAGAAATTTGGTATTTAGGTTAGAGAAGATTTTTTTTGAAGAGAGGAAAAGAGGAAGAGGAAGGAGGAAGAGGAAGAGAAAAGGAAAGGATCAATCATTTATTATTCAGTCTAGACAGTCCGGATCAACCAGTATGATCCGGGTTAAGAGTCCCGGATCACTTCAAATTGATTCGGAACGGTTAGGTTGGATCAAGTACGTGAGAGAGGGGGATAGATAGAAAAGTATTTTGGGAATAACAGTATGCTCCTCTTTTCGAAAGGGAGGATGCGCTCATTAAGAAAACTGGGCTCACTAGGAAAAAAGTTGTGCCCATCTAGAAATTCCCAAAATTTATGAGAGGAGAAACAAATAAACAATGAAATAAACAAAACAAACAAACTATGCAACATTTGCTTTTGCATGGATAGCTACAAGTTTTTGTCTCTTTCAATTCTTCTAATAATCAAGCTTATCTTTCCTCTTCTACTTATTAAACAAAAGCGGTAATCCTCTCCTCTTATTTATTTTCTTCATGGAAAGTCGAAAAGTTTTGAACTCAGGGTTTATGCACTAAAATCCATTCTATTAAATTGCTCGGATGGAACTCGACACAAATTTCAAAGTAGTAACAGGAAAATAGATAAACGATGAAGCAACACAAAGAAATAATGAAGAAATAACGAGATTCGACCGCGAGAAAGATCTCGACATACATACTCGGGTGAAATGGCCATTTGGCGAATATTAAATTAATGAGGAGATCCTCTCTCGCCTCTTATCAATCCTCTCTCTTTAAGTGGTAATAGAAGAGTATTTATAGCTGAGAATATTTGAATGAAAGGAATTATAATAGATTCTAAAAATCTTTCCTTCCCATATACGTGAATATGGGAGATGTAAGAGCTAATTATTCATCAGTAGATAACTGAGTGGTTGGATGATGTCTGATAACACAACTAACCTAATAATTCAAGCATAGTGAAATAAATAAAACACAATAATTTAAAATAATTACATTTGACAGGAAAAGTAACTTTTATTTAAACTATAAAATGAAATAATCTTTTCTTCATTCCATAATAAATTAGGATATTAAGATAAATAACTTATAGAAAAATACTTTTATTACAATTCCAATGACTAAAAATAAGTTATAAAATTACAATATAATCTCCACCTCAAAATAGAGTCCAACTATTCATGTAGAACAGTTTGCTCCTCGAAATACGCCATGTTTTCTTTGTCTTTCGAGAGTCGATAACAGTCTGATCATGCATAAGTAACTAATAAAAATAAACAATAAACCAATAAGTAATAAACAAAAAGAAAAAAATTGATGAATAATAAATAAATAAATCATGGGAAAATATCATGATAAGGAAACCGCACTTCAATATGAAAGAAAATCATACGAAAATAGTATTGATCAGGTGTATCCATATGCGTGATGCCCCAAATCACACTGGTATACCCAAGTGTGTTCCAATAATAGGTAGGTGTCACAGGCGAGCACTTTCAATACCTGAGTACACGAGGCCATTACATCATATAATTATAGGCAAGAGATATGGAAATGCTCAAATATGATATATATATATATATATATATATATATATATATATATATATATATATATATATATATATATATATATATATATATATATATATATATATATATATATATATATATATATATATACGTACCACATGTCTGAATCTATTTGCCACAATATCATAGGTATGAATATAGCAATGTCAAAAAACAAATATAAGGAAACGATAAGTAACATGCACATTAAAAGGTTACTTTTGTAGTGTCCAGCACAATATCATAATAAAGCAATATAAGTACTAAATATATACAAGAGTGTTTAGATACTACGGACAGAACTAAGATGCAAGATACATATATACATACAAACCTAAATGATATATACACAAAAGGGAAGAAGATTTTAAGGTATATAGTATATTGGCGCTCAGCCTACTCTTGGACGTAGGCATTCTCGAGAGGTGGGTCCTCCTCCTCAAGCACCGTAGGCACGGTTGCTAGACATGGAATGTGATAATCTTAGGGGTTAGAATTCAAATAAGAATACAAACTCAAGCTCATATAATGCTATGAAAATCATATAAAAGGGTGATGTGTGGAATGCTAGTAGAAGATAATGTAGAAGATGTATGTGCATGGCTCATGAAGTCATGGTAAGCATAATATAGTATGAATCATGCAGTACATGATATGTATGATATAACATGGCCATATACATGAATGATGAAGTACAAGGTATGCAAAACATAATCCAAATAACAAAGTATATGATATACATTCTATCTTATTAATTTTGAACTAAATGGTAAGAGTGTCCCTGTGTTTTAGGAGTGTACCGTGCATATCTGGTACCATGGTCCCAAGGTCGATCATATACGAATTAGATTCCACACTGCTAGGCACACTGGATATCCCATGCATACCCGGAATTGCGGCCTCAAATGCCGATCTCCACTTAAACTAGATGACATCCCGCTAAGGACACAAGAATAAGAAAACTGATGGTGTCAGTACACAACTCGGTAGATGCATTTAAATAAGATAATAACTCCCACAATACGTGTTTCCTTCCACCATTTATTTCTACCATATCCACAATGTAGTAAATATATCATATATAATATTATGCAGGTATCAATAGCATGTAAATATAAAACGTCACACACGGCAATACTGGCAAGTACAAGCTTGTTACTAGCAGGTACAAGAATTATGAACAAATTCATATGTATGAGGTTTCATTTCTAAACAAGAATAACATGTACAAGTAATAAAATGCATAAAAAAACTTGTATTCATATATATATATATATATATATATATATATATATATATATATATATATATATATATATATATATATATATATATATATATATATATATCATATTTTAAATCAAGTAGTATATGCACGAACATGGCATGTATACCTAGACATGAGGTATGGAAGGTCTAAAATTAACATGTGCTGGTAATAAAAAAGAGTGATTGAATATGTGCACATGTGTAACATATAATTAATCAAGCAGTGTATGCATAGACATGATATATGTACTTACATTGCTACAATTCAGTGAACATGTTAGACTTCCAGATCTTGTTTGACTACCAAAAAAGAAATTAGAGGCCAACATTTTGTACAATTATAGAAAATTTAATTATCTTTCTCATGAATATTAAATGAGCTTAATTGGAGTTCTAAAACAAAAATTATATTTATTTTACTATGGACCTGCTGCATAGACCTGCTCTAGCAGCAAGGGAAAACTTTCAAATTTGATTTGACCAGAATAAAAATTAAATTGGAGTTTAAGATTTATGATAGTTATAGATAATCAAATTAGCTTCCCAATGAAACTTGAATAAACTTAATTAGAGTTATAGAGCAAAAGTTATGCCATTTTACTATGGCTTGCTATTGCTGTACTGCTAATCTATACAATATTAAATAACGATCTTCCAAGCTATTTTTAACAAAGTAAATGGCTAAATTAAAATCTGCTGTAGTTAATAAATTGTATATTAGTGAATATTTTTTCTAATGGAATTAGAATAAGGTCAGTTAGAGTTAAGCTACAAAATTTATAATAGCTCTAAAATGGACTTTGTGTATTTATGGATAGCGATATATTTTAAACATGTATAATATGTATAGTGTGATACTTATAATGAAACTCAAAATAAATACAAATTTGAGTATCTATAATCTTGAAAAATATTTGATAATACCTCTGATATCATATATGAGGTGATCAAATTAAGAAATCACAAATTTAAAGGATTTAAAAGTATATTTTTGTCTCTTGTTAAGTCTAAATCAAAAGTGAACCGATATTGATGCAGCTACCCTTCAAAAATGGAGAATTCTCCCAAGAATCATACTAGAGAAAAAGAATAGGTGCTTGAGAGGGCTTTTCCATATTGATGGACAAGTTTAGAGCTAATTTGAAGAAAGAAAAATAAAAAATAAACTCATATAACTATTTTGTGGATTTTTCAGCCCACTCTGAGACTGAAACTTTGGCGACTTATTTGAGGAAAATGGAGAACGAGTTAGAGTTTGAAGTTTGAAGAGAAAATGAATAGGAACATGAGAGGAGGTTGCTTGATTTTTTTGTTTAGCTTTTTCTGAATTTATTTGATGAGTCAAATGGCTATTGGAAGGTGATTATTCTGCCTTGATAAAAACACTTAAATTTTATCTTAATTTTAATTTTATCATTGGGTCAATTCATTCCAAATTTATTCAAGAATTGCTGCTAGACTAAAGGAGATAATTCTAAAGTTGAGAGAAGGTTAAAATTTGAATTCTTAATTTAATTTATTTATTTTAATTCGATATTTTCCTAAAATTGGCCAATTCGGAATAATTTAAGAAAAAATAAAAAATCCAAAATAATAAGATAAAAATCCTTGCTATGAGGATTTGAAATTGAAAATTAGATTGAAAAATATAATTAATTTACTCAGTATCAGCCCGTACAAGTATCTGGGCTCCTGAGCTAATATATATGATGCGGAATAAACAAATATAAGGACTTAAAGATTAGGATCGGTACATTTTACCCATCTAAAAAAAAATCGTCCTCGAAATTTAAATCTAGAACGAAAGTCAATAATACGGTAAATGGAGAAGTATGGATGAAAAAATAATAAATTTTAATAGATACCTGGATATCATTGATATATATATATATATATATATATATATATATATATATATATATATATATATATATATATATATATATATATATATATATATATATATATATATATATATGGATATGGATAGTTCTCCCAAATATTATCCTTACACTTCCAAGTGGACTCACCCGAAGAACGGCTATCCTAGGAGTCATGAATAAGAGGGATATGCGGTTCTTGAGTTCATCAACTATCCAATCTGCAATAGAAATCGGTCTCTGCTCAAATAATAGGTTTAGACCTAACTCAACCTTAGATACATTTGGAATCAATTTATCCTTGCCAAAATATTTCCTCAATTGAAAGACATGGAAAACATTGTGGATGCCCACCAATGTTGGGGGAGTGCAAGTCTATATGCCATAGCTCCCACTCTTTCGATGATATCGAAAGACCAATTGTTTTGAGGACTAGGCTTCCCATGTCAGCCAAATCTGATAATCCCCCAAGTCGGTGATACTTTCAGAAATATACGATCACTAATCATAAAGTTAAGTGGTTTCCGCTACATGTCAGCCTACTTATTCTGTCGGTTTTTCTGACCTGATCTCAAACCACTCAGATTTTCTCGATTGATTGAGCAACCAAATCTGGCCTAATATAGGCCATCTCTCCAATATCATCCTAACATAGAGGTAATCGACACTTTCTGCCATACAGTGTCTCAAATGGTGGCATTCAAATGCTGGTTCGATTGCTATTATTGTATGCAAACTCTATCATGTAGAGATGCTCCTCCCATGAGCTTCCAAAATTTAGCACACATGCTCCCAACATGTCCTCTAAGATCTAAATTGTTCGTTCTAACTGACCATCTGTCTGAGGGTAGAATATTGATGACATGTCCAACTTCATGCCCAGAACCTCCTGCAAGCTATTTTCAATAATGCGATGTGAATTGGGTATCCCGATCTGAAATGATCTTGACTGGAATCCCATGCAACCTAACTACCTCTTTGCATATACTTATGTGCTAGAACCTCAGTAGACTGACCAACTCTGAAGGGGGTGAAATATGTAGACATTGCGAGCTGATCCACTATTGCCCATATGGTGTTACTACCCTTATGACTCCTAGGAAGTCATGTCACGAAGTCCATAGTCACTTTCTCCCACTTCCACTCAGGTATCGGTAGCGATTGTAGAAGTCCAGTTGTCCTTTAATGCTTTGCTTTGACTTGCTGACAAATTAGATATCTGGCCACAAATTTTATCCCATTTTTCATCCGTAACAACCGAAAATGCTAATGCAAATCCCTATACATCTTTGTGTTGCCTGGATGCATCATGTACCTCGATCTATGTGCTTCTTTAGAAGGTCTTCCTTAATGTGCCCCTCTGGTACACACAGTTTGCCGTCAAGTCGAAAAGCTTAAAAAGTTAAGGTTATTCCTTTTTATCTCCAAATGCGGATCTAAACAAGCAGCATTAATTGCTAAAACACAAAGTATGGATCCTCATCCACAGAGATCCGCATGAACCTCTAGCATCATGCTTTGACTCAAATACAGTTCTAACCCGTGTTTCAAACATAGGGTTGCGTTTTGATTCTAAAGGCTTGTAAAATTTAAACTAACCTTGTTTTAACATAAACGTGGGCTAATCAAGAAAGACATATTGCTAAAACCTGAAATGTGAATCATCAATCATAGTGAGATCTGCGTTCTAAGTTAAATAAAGCTATCTAATGGACCCTATCAAAAGTACATATTTTGAGCTAAGTATAGCTAAAATATGAACTCTGTTGGGTAGCATTTTCACTCCAAAACCTTAGAGGATAAAAACTATGCTCATTTGGATCCAAATACGGGTCTAATCAAGAAAAACATATTACTAGGAGCCAAAACATGGATCATCAATCACAGAGAGATCCGCATTCTGAATCCATATTTAGAGCTAAATACAGCTAAAATGAAAACCTTGTTGGGTCGCATTTTCACTTTAAAACTTCAAAGGATAATCCTTATTTTCACCCAAATGTGGGTCTTAGTATGGCACATGAGCTGCGGAGACCTAAAACACGAATCAGAGGCTGAGATCCGCATTCCAATTATAAATTTAGAGAATTTAAGATTCTAATTACAAATCTAATGGATTAAAAGCAGGAAATTAATACTCAATTAAAGATGCTATTAATTGAATAGTTATACCAATTCAAAAGGCTCTAAACTCCTATAAATAGCCACGTTCTGGACTGAAGAAGGGTTGGATTATCTCTACTTTGAGTACTTGTGCTAAGAACTAGAGTTCTTCTTGCTTAGAGCTTTTTAAGAGTTGCCAACTCAAGAGTTCGTATTCGGATCGTCAATAGAGGGCAGGATCATCCTCCACGACACAAAAATCCTAGTTTTAAATTAAGAGAAAACTAGATTTCTCATATTCTGTAAACGGAAAATCATTCTTATTGTAACTTTTTTTCAAGTTTCAATAAAATCCAAATTTATAGCAAACAGAAAATTGGCGATTTCGTTGGAGAGTCCAATCATCTCCGATGTTATGGTCCTAGTCCAATCTGACAAGGTCGCTATCGGCACCATGGTCGAATACTCATCATCAATTTCGACTAAGAGAAATATGAAGAGTTTCTCTCTCATGGCTCCATAAGTGATGAATAACATATATTGTATTTTTCCTCTCATACTTTATCTATTTTTGTATATAAATAAATGCTACTCAGGTATTTTTAGTGTCTTTTGCAGGTAATCCGAATTATACAAGGAGAATGCATGAAATCAGAGTCAGAGTCGGAAATCAGAGTCCGAAAAGTTACTAAAGTGGGCAAGACTACGAGAATATGATTCTGTAGAGACCAAAAGTCGAATACAGTCAGGAATATTAAAGATAGAAGACAAGATTTACATGTGTACAAAATTTCATGAATTTATCTCAAATTTGAGACGCTATTTAGCGGGTTTTACTGCCATTTGGCGGCCCACTTTGGGCCCCATGCACCGAGATTTTTCCTATGGCTTCCTTGTAATTTTTCACTTTTAGGTTCGGCTAGAAATAGGGTTTGGTTTCCGATGCCTATTTATTGGCTAACCCTTGTATTTTGACGGATATACTGAACGCTGGAATTTTTGTATTGCGATTTTGCTGTTCAATAAAGTTGGGATTTTTACTGAAGGTCGACGGCCACAACACCGTGTCCAGAGGTAACCCATTGTTTTGAGATTCTTATTTTCTTTCTGCATAGATTTGATTGTATTCTATTTAGGGTTTACTGCTTTCTAGATTAGGGTTTACCGCTTTCTAGATTAGGGTTTATCATTGTATGAATTAAAATTTGATCTTCCTTAGCAAAAATCATGAGTAGCTAATTAGATCAGCTCTAGGATGTAGATGAAGCTAAGATCCACCATGCAATTATTTTCTAATATTTTTCTTCTTAAATAAAATTAATAAAGCCATGATTTTTCAAATGAAAGATTAAAATATAAGGACCCGAAGTTTAGAACTTTGATAGGTTATACTTGAATTAGGATTCTTGATAATCTATGCTTAGTTAGGGATTGGGGTTGCTGGTTTTGTTTTTTTATTTGAATTATCTAAATTAATTAGTTTATTTTTATATGAAGTAGCATCTTTTGATGAGCTATACTTGCACAACACTTGATAGCTCATGCTTAGGGCACTTTAAGTAAAAATTAAACTAAAAAGATTAAATTTTTATGATAGAAGAAAATAGTAGAAGTAAGAACATGGTTGGAAATTAGTGGATTCTATATGCTAGGCTACTTAAATTAATCCGACCTCAACCTAGAACTTTTGGTTAGTCCGGTGAACTATAGAGAAAGTAAGAACGCAGAAACACCCTAGATCCCTGTGAGACGACCTGTACAGCGCTACAACGACACTGTGCGCTTGCAGTAAATATAACACATCAATAAGCACAAAATTTTTGTGAAAATTCCACAAGATTTCAACAAACTTAGCCTCTAACGAGGCTCAAAAGACTACAGTCCAAGGCAACTTGCCTAAGGACTCTCTAGACCTCTCTGATTTTAAAGGAGAAATTTTCTCCCTTTCAACACAAGGCTCTAGGTCTGTTTTACCTAAGACCCGCACTGATCCCAAAGAGATGGATCGGAATCCCGGTAATAACAAAGGAAAATGATCATTTCCTGATTACAAGGAGATGATCCTAAAGAGAAGGTCCCTCTCACTTGCACCATAAAGAGAAACCTGAGACAAAGCAAGGCTCGTGCTTGTGGCAGAGCCATGAAAGAAAGATCTACTATTGAGCAACCACGCAAAACTCCAATTCGCATATGGAGGCCAGAAAGCAAAGTGATGGTCCCCAACAAGAAGCTAAACCAAGACGCGGATGGGTTCATTAGCGTTTCTTATAAGAAATGTTGCTCGTCCATCAAGTACATTTTTGACTCTAAACGTCGATCTTATATTCGTGTTTCACAAGTCAAATGCAGACCTCAGTGTCGCATTTTTGAAGCCAAATGCGGGCCTCAAACCTGTGTTTCATAGACAACACGCAGACCTCAAGGTCGCATTTTTGAAGCTAAACACAGCTCTCACACCCACATTCTCAAAGCGAGACGCGGATCTTAAATCCACATCTCAATTGATAAACACGGCTTTCAAGCTTGCATTTCTGAAGAAAAGTTAGTCTCTGAGACTCATGGACTTCTAGTCCCAGCCACTACAGCTTCATCAGAACCTCATTCTCCAATTGTAATGGCTAAAGTGAGGTTTGCTTCGACAATCTTCAAGGGGGTAGATACTTGTGTCCTGAAAATCATATTTGGAAAGAATATTGTTTCTACCAGCAATCCTGCAAGTTCCAATGTAGGGGATCTTAGAGAATTTTTTAACCATAAAAGAGAAAATCTCAAGTTTTTACTGTCATTGCGAACTGTTAACCAATGAGGTGCTATCTCATTGTCACTGTATGACTCTAACAAACCCGTCTGTCTTTAATAGACTCGCATCGTCTCCAGCCTAAACAACATAGTGAAGATGACGCAATGAAAAATAAGAATTTTCAGAACCAGAATACCCTGAAGTATCATCCAAATATGTTAACTTTGGGGAAGAAGACGAAGAATAGTTTCTCGGTTGGATTTTTCAGATTCAGAATACTCTTCCGATTTGAATAGTATTCTAGTGATATTCGTGGTGCTTCTAAATTACTAAAAAATAGTTGATCTTCTCCGATGAAACCCAGCTGAAGTGAGCGCTCGACAGCGATACAACGACACTTGCGGGAGAGCAAGCGAGTGAGGGCGGGGGGTGAGGAAGGTCAGTTGTTGAATAGTATAGTTGAGTTGATTTGAATCGGGCTTTCTAGAAGTCTGACGTCAAAAAGGGCCCCGTATACAGATCGACATTGAGTAGGGGGAGAAACTACATATACGTCATATCATTGAACGAGCAACCAGAGAATTCCACTATAGTAGAATTCTAAACTTCTGACTCAGTCCTGGACCTCTACAAACGTGACGCAGGAAAATCCAGACGAATTTATGATGAGGATGGATGAGCATGAAAACATCATCCATAAATAACAAGTGTATAAGTGAGATTAGGGAGATGCTTCAATTCCTGGTCAAAGTTCCCACATCTAGAAGAAGGATAAAGGAAAAAGAAAAGAAAATGAACCTAATACTCCTACTAGGAGCTCCAGTGGCGAAGAACATGAAGAAGACAATTGTTCCGAATAGTCATGTCATCAATCTAAAAATTCAGAACAAAAAGGCAACCCACATGCTGATGGAGAGCGTCCAGAACCAGCTCAACGCTCTTGTCTACAAGAATGATTTGCAAGAGCTGGGAGTTATAAGGCCATATCTGATAGCATGGAAAAACATACTATTCCTGGATAATTAAAAGCCTTTGAAGCTCAAATCTTTTGATAGTAACGGATCGCCGAATCAACACCTTTAGTATTTCAAATCACAGATAGGATATCTAGCTAGGAATGATCCTATCATCACATAGGTTTTTATTAGTACCTTTATGAGTCTAACATTTGAATGATTCCATAGATTGGAGCCGGGAATTGTCAACTAGTGAAATGGCATGTAAAAAGTATCTTAACCAGATTTTATATAACATGGAGATCTCGATACCAACACTTCTTGTTATAAAACGAAAGAAGGAATCAACTTGGGACTTCATCAAAAGATTTTGCAATATTTCTTTGAGATGTCCACATGGAATACCAAAGAAGTCTTTTGTGGAAACCTATAGACATAACCCTTCAATCAAAACTTTTGCAGGGATGGGGGCTGATGTGATAAATCTACTGTAAGGGTGCAACATCAGTTGTAGTGCAAACAGGTCGTTACCAAGAGAATCTAAAGTATTTTGCTATCTTACTAATCATATTATTCTAATGAGCTAACTGTGCGTTCTAAGTTGATATTCTTGTTATTCTAATTAGCCTAGGATATGAAATCCAATAGTTCACAACTAAATATTATCTATTTCATTTTCTTTCTTTCATAAAACTTTGATCTTTTAGTTTAATTTCTACTTAAAACATCCTAAGTATGGACTATCAAGTTATGTGCAAGAATAATCCATCAAAAAAATTACTTTTCATAGAAATAAACCAAATCATTAGATAAATTCAACAAAACAAATAAAAACCAACAACTCCAAACCCTAAGTAAGCATAGTCTATCAAAATAATTAAATTAAGTATAATCTATCAAAATCTTAATCTACGAGTTCTTGTATTTTTATTATTTTATAGAAAAATTATATTTTTTTATTTTTATTTTAGAAAGAACATAAATAGATTACTATAAAGTTGATCCCTAGTTTCATCTATATCCTAGAACTAAGCTAATTAGTTAATCATACTCCTAATTAATAAGATCATATTTTTATTCATGAAAGCAAATAAAAATCTTATTTTTCCAATAAAACAATTAAAGATTTATATTAGAAAATAATTAAATTTGTCTAAAAGGCAAAGAAAAATATCTCTACTCACTAAAAAGTACTGAACATAATGGAATTATCTCTGGAGCTCGGTATGACAACCGTCACCCTAATCTTTATTAATCACAAAATACACAAAATTATATAAAAACCCTAACTTACAAAGATATGGTGAATATATATGTCTCGGAGTATCAAACCCTAATATGAGTACAACTGATTACCTACAAAATTACATCGAAGACCCTATAAAAATATCAGTATTTGAAGGTCCCACCTTACTGTCAAATGGCAGTTATTGGCGCCAATTGGTGGTAAAACAATAAGTTCTGGGCTTCAACTCTCTTCTGCAGCAAGCACTAGCCTTGCTTCTTTAATTTGAATAACTGTATTTGACTTTGGCTCTCTGCAACTTCATATTCTTATAGTTTTGTTCACTTTTAACTCTTTTCGGACATGGTTTCCTGAACCGTCTCTGAGTTTATATCATCTCCTTGTAGGAATAGGTATAACTTGAAAAACACACTAAAAATATCCGAGTAGCATTATTTACATTAAAAAATAGATAATATGGAGGTTATAAATGTGCAATATATAACACTTATCACACTCCTACACCTATCTTTTACTAATCATCGAGCAAAACCTAGACCTTAAAAGAAAAAGAAAAATTCTAACTCACTTTCGTAGAAATTGCGGTTGTACTTAGCACGTGCAACAAACTGTTAAATTCCTAGATTAGCCTAGTGGACAAATTATGTCTCGTGAGCATTTCCAGCGATGTTACCCACAAATATCATGAAGAATATAGATTAAGGAATAAAGAAAAGAAAAGAAAAATAAGGATAACCAAAATTCATGAAAATAAAAATTTATACGAAAAAAGAGAAATCTTTTTGATATTTTCTACAATTAATCTCACTAATATACAAACTCAAGAACGCATTTAGATTATCAGTTTTCAAGTCAAGTATCATATCAAATGCACCTATCATTTTAATCAAAAATTCAAATTCTATCTTTCAATACCTACTAATAAATAATTCATTGGCTCCTATATATCTACATGCGCATGTGATAGTCTATTTCGATTTTGAACTCAAACTCTAATTCATGATTCATCTCTTCTCTCTAAATATTTTTTTCTCCTTTTCTTACTTTTCTTTTTTTTCATCTTTTTTTATGAATATTTTACCTTTCATATGAAGATTCCCACTTGCTTAGGTGGAAATAATCGATTACTCGGATCATACTAAATATTTCACTTTTCATGTGAAGATTCACGCTTATTTAGGTGCAAATACCTAATTACTCGGATCATACTCTATCTTTTAAAAATACTGTTCATGTGAATATTCATGTTTATTTAGGTGAAAATACCCAACTACTTAATAATTCTTAAAACATAAATTTCATTTCTAAAGGATCATTGCCTTAAATACCAGGCTCATCTTTTTATTCTCCTTTTTTCTATTTTTTTCTTGTTTAGAGAGAAAATACAACTCAATTGTTATCATCTTTGTCCTTAATCTAATAAACTATTGTAAAGTAAAAAATAGATGTATACTTACCTCAAAATTATCTCAAAATTACTATTAGCGATATTTATATTTGGGATTTTAAATTTTTATAAAATTCTAAGTGTATTATCCAATCTACTTTCCTATCAAATTTTAAATCTAAATTTATTTTTTTATTTGTAATTAGGTTGATTTATTGAATAAAATAAATATTTTTTTACTTTTTACTTTTTCCCCTCTTTAAGATTTTTTTCTTCATTTTTTTTGTTTTTTTAATACCCTAAAAACTAGCCAAAGTGTAAAATAAATAAACCTAAAAATCTAAAAATTAAACAAAAAACCTAGCAAAAAACTAAAGATCTTAAAAAGTCACAAAAATCTTTTAACCCACTCTCTCATAGCTAAACTCATGTATACCCTTATACACAAATCATTGGTGTTGTCCTTTCTGTCTTCTACTCGATTCACTAGGTGCACGACGTGCACATGCAATGGAACACCCTCCATGGTCAATTATGCACAACGTGCACGTGCAGTGGAACTTGCTCCATGATCAATTTATTTCAATCAATGCCATATTTTTCCAAGACCATGCCAGACAACATTTATTTGTTTAGTGGGATCCGCTGGCAAGTCTTGGTCAAAAAGGCATCATCTTTCTCCTTTTGTGTTAAATCGGTGGCATATATATTTTCTTCAATCGTGCTTTTATTCCAATCCTCTGGAACAGCAGTATGATATATCACCAATATGTGCTCCATAGCTATGGACATACGTGAGGATGCATATGCATCAAATTCTGCATCAGTTATAAATCCATGATACAACTATGTAATCAAACACGATAGAGGCAAATTAGTCCTCGATCGCATCTTGACATCTATAATGGTGTCAACTAATTGTGTGCATATACAAAAATAAGTATCCTGACGCATGATACAATCAACAATATATAACGTGGGTGTGTAAAATGAAGACATGTGTAATCCCCATTACATTGTTGTTGATCCAACGACAAGTAGCGTGTATGTTATGATAAAGTATTTTATTGCTAATCCCTCTATTGCATGTCAATATGCAATTGGGGCCTATTCATGTAAGATATTCCTCAATCACATACGGAATTTGATTCCCAGGATGAAAGAGGATACCAGTAGATGCTGAGATGGTCACTACGTGAACATCACAAATTTTTCCATGCCAGTGGAGTTTAATTATTTTGCGATCCTCCGAAATATTAGATTTTGCAAAACTCGTATAAAATTCTTCAACTAACTCTGAGATATAAAATGATATGGACATGGACAACAAATAAATCCAATCCAAAGTTCCTATGATAGACAAGAAATATATCGAAAAAGTAGCAAATATCTCACCAAAATACTTCAAACCGTGTCATTTTACTAATGCAGAGACCACTAAAATTTTTTTAGATTTAACAGTAAATGTATCAGTAAGAAATAGTATCTCCCCTAAAGTTTTAGGAGAGAAGTCCTTGTTTTGCCACTAATTGGCAGTTTGAGCCGCTATTTGGCGGCACTCAATAGGCTGCTAGGGCACGACTTCTTGGAGGATGAAGCTGGGGAGGAGAAGAGTCTTATGAACACTCTTGGATTGAACTTGGAGTTGAGAACCACTGCAGATCTGAGAGGGTAAGGAAAGAGGAAAATGGAGGTTTCGGGAAAGATGAGAAAATAATATGGAGATGGTTGGTTTGGTTGAATTTATATGGAATACAAATTTTGACCAGCCCCTCTCCTTCTTTTAACCTTGCTTTGCAGCTCTCAGCTTCTCATTCTACCCTATATCTTGTTAGAAATACATAATATACACTCTAATATATAGATGAATACATGCCTCTACGCATAGATTAGGTCATGAAGTATCACGACCTCTACATTATTGCTCGCTCAAGTTTCTAAAATGATTTTAATCTTTAACCATTTACTTTAAATACATTACCATTTTTAGGGTTATCAAGATCAATGGCACCGTGATGGTACACATCCTGTACTATGTAAGTCCATTCCATCGTGACCTCAATTTTCCTGAGAATAAGTGTAGTCTCGAATTATATAAGAAAGCTTACTACCCTAGTATAAATGACTTTACGAATAATCGCATTGTCATGAAACACTTTTGTTTTCTCTTTATAAATCTTAGCATTTTCATACGCATCCCTCCTAATCTCATCTAGCTCATTGAGCTATAGCCTTAGCTGCTCATCGGTTTTTTTGAGCTCAAAGTTATGGAAGTTCATGGCCCATAAAGCCTTATGCTCAAGCTCCACCGGTAAATGACATGCTTTTCAAATATTAAACGATAGGGAGACATGCCTAGATTAGTCTTATAAGCGGTACGTAAGCCCATAATGCATACGCTAGTTTGCATGACCAATCTTTTCTTTTGTGTTGCACTGTCTTCTTCAAAATCAGTTTTATTTTGCGATTGAAAACTTTCACTTACCCACCAATTTGTGGATGATATGTGTAGCAAACTTGTGGGTAATGAAATATTTCCACATGAGCGCCTCAAATGATCGGTTAGCAAAATGGGTACCGTTATATCTAATGATAGCTCAAGGAATGCCAAATCAAGAAAAGATATTCTCTTTCAAGAACTTGACAACAATTTTATTATCATTCGATTTTGCGGCAATTGCCTCAACCCATATGGAAACATAATCGACAACGACCAATATATATTGATTTCTAAATGAGTTGGGTAATGGTCCCATAAAATGTATACCCCATACATCTAACATCTCGACTTCAAGGATAGGTTGCAGAGGTATCATATTGCGTCGTGAAATTTTGCCTAAGAATTAACATCATGTGCAAGTTTTCTTAATATTACACAGTGTCTTTGAAAAAAGTTGGCCAATAAATACCACTCTGCAATACCTTTTCAAATGCTTTTTTGGGACCAAAGTGTCCTCCACAAGTAAGCCCATGACAAAAAGAGATGATACTTTGTATCTCATCATCAGGTGTGTATCGACGTATGATCCGGTCTTGAACAAATATGGTTTATCCCAATAAAAGAATTTTACTTGGGATATGAATCTATATCGGTCCTTCTTGGACCAATGGGATGGAATATCTTTGGCCACAAGATAGTTCACAATGTCAGCAAATCACGGTTCACACGTTAATGCAAACAATTGCTCATCAAGAAATGATTCATTTATGAGGTAAGAATTATTTGGAGCATTGGGCAGGCTAGACAAGTGATCAGCTACTACATTATTAACATCTTTCTTATCTAAAATCTCAAGATCAAACTCTTGTAACAAGAGGATCCATCGAATGAGCCTTGTTTTTGCGTCTTTCTTGGTCAACAGATATTTCAAAGCAGCATGATTAGTATATACTATAATCCGTAATCCAGTCAAGTAGGAACGAAACTTTTCAAGTGTAAAAACGACTACTAGAAACTCTTTCTCTGTGGTAGAGTAGTTCAACTGGGCATCATTAAGTGTCCTACTTGCACAGTAAATCACATGTGCTTGCTTATTAATACGTTGTTTAAGGACGGCACCGATAGTATAATTAGATGTGTTACACATAAGCTCAAAGGGCAAACTCTAATCTGGCGCATGAATAATAGGAGTGGTAGTAAGCACCTTCTTGAGCTGCTCAAATACTCTAAGACAATCAAGTGTGAAATTGAATGACACATCCTTGGCCAGTAAATATGTCAAAGGCCTAGTAATTTTGCTAAAGTCTTTAATAAATATTCTGTAGAATCTAGCCTGGCCAAAGACGGATCGTATATTTTTCACTGATCACAGAGGTGGAAAATTCATGATGAGGTCCCCCTTAGATTTGTCAACCTCGATACTATTCTTCAAGATGACATGCCCTAGCACTATTCCATTTTTGACAATGAAATGGCATTTTTCCCAAATGAGTGTCAAATGTTTCTCATGACAGTACGTAAGGACTAATTCTAAGTGATGTAGACACTCTTGGAATGAATATTCAAAGATGGAGAAGTCATCCATAAAGATTTCTCAATCAACTACGTTGAAGAAAATACTCACCATGCACCTTTAGAATGTGGCGGGCACATTACATAACCTAAAAGGCATTCGTCTACATGCAAAGGTGTCAAATGGACATATGAACTTGTTCTTTTCCTGATCCTACGGAGCGTTGGGAATTCGATTGTACTAGAGTATCCATCAAGAAACAATAGAACTCATGTCTGGCTAACCATTCTAACTTCTGATCAATAAAAGGTAAGGGAAAGTTGTCCTTTCTAGTTGCAGCATTCAGCTTTCTATAATCGATATAGACTCACCATCCTATTTGCAAGTGCATCGGGATAAACTCATTTGCATCATTCTTGACTACAGTGACTCTGAACTTCTTAGGCACTACTTGAACAGAGCTCACCCATGCACTATCAGAGATAGGATAGATGATTTCATTGTCAAGGTACTTAAGAATATCCTTCCTCATAGTTTTTTTCATTACTGGATTTAACCTACGCTGAAGATCTCTTGTAGGTCATGCATTATCTAGTAAATGAATTCTATGTTGCACTATAAATGGACTACTCACTTTTATATCGGCCATACTCCAACTTATGGCTTCTCTTTGTGCTTTCAATACTGATATAAGTACTTCCTCCTAAGCTCTAGTCAAATTTGCAGAGATAATAACTAGTAGTGTATCGTGTTCACCCAAGAAAGTATACTTGAGATTACTTGGAAGGGTTTTTATCTCAAACTCAAGTGGACACTCAATAGATGGTTGTAATTAAACTCGTGGTTCAGTCATAAATGCATGTGGAAGTTCCTATCAAGTGGAAGATATATAATTAGATGATTCGTCAAGCGTATCCAAAGATAAGCTCTCATCAACTAAACCATCTAACTCATCAAAGAATTCCTCCTCTTGGTGCTCACTAGACAATCCTTGCATCATATTCACCTCTAGGGGCTCGTCATGTGGATCACTTGGTTGGTACCCTAAATTGAATATCAAGTCAAGTGTCATATTTCTAAAGGAAAGTCTCATCGATCAACTTCAACAAATAATAATAGCATTAGAAGTGGCCAAGAATGGTCATCCCAAAATAACTGGGATATAATATTGTGGATCCATCACAGGTTGAGTCTCGAGAACTATGAAATCGATAGGGAAAATAAACTCCCCAATCTTAATCATAACATCCTCAATCTCTCCTATAGGCTTCTTCACATACCTATCAGCTAGCTGTAATATAATTCTTGTAGGTTTCAACTCTCACAATCCTAACTGTTGGTATGCTGAGTAAGGAAACAAGTTGACACTAACTTCTAAATCTAGTAAAACTCTTTCAATCACTGTACTTCCTATGGTGTAGGAGAAAGTAGGATTTTCAGAGTCTTTGTACTTCTCAAGTACTGTCTGAGAAATGATACTAGAGATGTTAGCAACTAAGAAGACTTTCTTTGAAGCATTTGTCATTCTCTTCTTCATGCATAAATCCTTTAAGAATTTTGCAAAAGCAGATACTTGCTGGATTGCATCGAGAAGAGAAACATGGAACTTGCTTGAATAACTCAAGCATGTACTCAACTTGAGGAGAATTTTTTTTAGTTGATTTGGATAGGGAGCCTTCGACTTGTGAGTATGGTCAATAGGAGTGTCAGATTCAGAGGGGTCAAGCACTTCTATTGTGCTAGTGGGTGGATCGTGGGATGATCGTGATAATGATGGTGTACTATGGTGTGATGATTGAATCGTGGATCAGAGAGTGTAGCCTACTGTGCACTAGGAGTGGAATCAGGTGACATACTTTCATGATTGTCAACCAGCTTGCTAGAGCAAAACGTGTGAATGGCATTAACTTGGTTGATAAGCGACTGATTGGATTTAGAGGAACTGACATTAAGCTTAGTTAAGGGTTGACTTGGGAAAGTATCATTGCCATGTTCGTTCATTTGACTAGCTAATTGTCCAAGCTGCTGCTCTAAGTTCCTAATAGCCTAAGAGTTCACGAGCAAGTGCTGATATGTCCTTTGAATAAAATCAGTTGACACTTTCATGAGATTTTGCATATGTGTGTCAAGATTGGATGAAGATTTGAGAAAATTTTTAACGTTCTTCTCAAGTGACTGGAGTCGCTTTTCTTGATTATTGTTAGACTCTACTGTGGATATGATTGATTGTGTGTATGTGGTCTATTCTACTTGTTCCCTTAATTTTAAGCATTTGGATGTTGATAAGCACCTACATTTAGTCTTGGGAACTAACAATTGACTGGAGAATAAATGTTAGGGTTGGGGGTTCTCTATAATGCTCCAGACCCCATGAGAGATTTGGGTGATTTCTCCAATCCAGATTGTATGTAGGAGCATATGGATTAATCATGGAACTTGGATATAAGGCGTTCGCCTACTCAAGTGTTGTACCTATGGGATTCATCCTCCATAATGTGATTTGGAGTTCTGCAATTAAAGCATATGCGACCTTGTAATTGATTGACTTGACCCACTGGTGGAGCATTAGGAATCTCCAACGCCTCAATTCTCATCATAAGGTAGCAATCTTAGCTTCGCAACTATAGAGCTGTCGACACTATAGATCCCAACCTTATGTATAGAAGTTGATGCATTGGATTTCTCAGTGGGACTCTCCCACTGTATAGTTTTCCATGATAGGTTTTCAAGGAAGTCCCATGCTTCCTCCTCATTCTTTCTTATGAAATCGCCCTGACACATGGACGCAAAAAGAGTTTTGGATGTGTAATTGAGTCATTCATACACGATTTGGCACAACCGCCACTTTTCTATTGCATAGTGGGGTACTGAGGTAACAAATTTTTGAACCGTTCTGAGTATTTACAGAAGGGTTCTCCCTGCACTTAACGGAATTGATTAATTTAATTTTGAATTTTTGTCATCTTGTGTGTGGGATAATACTTCTTGAGAAAAACTATAACGAATTCATCCCAAAATAGTGATTGAATCAGTAGGTATACTGTATAACCACTTCTTAGCGTTATCTTTGAGAGCGAATGAAATGAAGCAGAGCTTAATTGCATCCTCCGATAAGGTTGCAGTTTAATCATCAAGCATACTTCCTAAAATTCACTGATAAAGAGATATGTATCATCAGAATCAGAATAAGTAAACTTAGAAAGTATGCTAATGTACTGCAATTTTATTTCATAGCAATTACCTACTGTGTGTGGAAGTTTGATGTATGATGGTAATGATGTGCGCAACGAGTAACATCAATCCTAAAGTATTGGGATTAGTTAGTCCATCTTGTCTTCCATGAATAAATCTAATCTCACAAGTCGACCAAACTGATCATAGGTCTAATATGGCATGAACCAACAACCATGAGTGGATGCGTGAGTTTTTTAAACTAATGCAAGAAGTGGAGTGTAGTGAAGATGAAACGGTAGAAGAAATATGATAAAAAAAATGTGATGTCCTAATGTTTCTATCGTTTTTATTTTTTTTAACTTTTTTACAGAACCAGAGACCCAAAACACATAACTGGAGAGAAATTAGGAGAAGAAATCACCTGAGCTGCTGTTATTTGGTAGTTCTTGCTATGCAACACAGAAGCTCCTCTTATCCCTTTTGCATTTTTGTATCAGTACTTCCAGATCGCTGCACACTCAACACATGCTATTAATCCATAAAATGTTAGAAAAAGTGAGAAAACACCGTCGATCAACAATGCCAAAAACTTAATGTGATAAATCTACTGTAAGCATACAATGTCAGTTGTAGTACAAACATGTCTTTCCCATGAGAATCTAAAGTGTTTTTCTATCTTGCTATTGCTATTATTCTAACGAGCTAACTATGGGTTATAACTTGATGTTCTTATTATTCTAATTAGCCTATGATATAGAATCCAGTAGTCCACAACCAAATATTATCTATTTCATCTTTTTTTCCATAAAAATTTGATCTTTTAGTTTAATTTCAACTTAAAGTATCTTAAATATGGACTATCAAGTTATGTGCAAGTATAATCCATAAAAAAAATTACTTTTCATGGAAATAAACCAAATCATTATCAATTCAACAAAACAAATAAAAACAATAACTCCAAACCCTAACTAAATATAGCCTACCAAAACACTTAAATTAAGTATAACCTATAAATGTCTTAATCTATGAGTTTTTATATTTTTATTGTTTCATAGAAAAATCATATGTTTTTTATTTTTATTTAAGAAAGAACACAAATATATTAATATAAGGTTGATCCCTAGTTTCATCTACATTGTAGGACTAAACTAATTAGTTACTCATACTCCTAATTAATAAGACCCTATTTTTATTCACGAAAGTAAATAAAAATCCTATTTTTCTTAGAAAGCAACTAAAGATATATACTTGAAAGCAATTAAAACTATCTAAAAAGCAAAGAAAAATATCTCTGCTCACTAGAAATCACTGAACACAATGGAATTACCTCTGGAGCTCGGTATGACGGTCACTACCCCTTCGGCAAAATTCTAATCTTTATTAATGACAAAGTGCACAAAATTACATAAAAACCCTAATTTATAAGGATACGGCCAATATATAGGACTCGAAGTACCAAACCCTAATCTGAGTACAACTAATTAGCTACAAAATTATATCGAAGACCCTATAAAAATATCAGCGTTTGAAGGTCCCACCTTGCCGCCAAATGGCAGCTATTGCCGCCAATTGGCGGCAAAACAGTGAGTTTTGGGCTTCAACTCTCTTCTACAGGAAGCTCTAGCCTTGTTCCTTGAATTTGAATGACTGTACTTAACTTTGATTCTCTGTAGTTTCATGTTCTTATAGTTTTATTCATTTTTATTTCTTCTTGGACTTGGTTTCGTAATCCGTCTCTGAGTTTATATCATCTCCTTAGAGGAATAGGTCTAACCTGAAAAACACACTAAAAATACTTGAGTAATATTATTTACATGCAAAAATAGATAATATGAAAGTTATAAATATGCAATATATAATACTCATCAGGGGCGGTGAAGTCCACTATCTGGAAAGAACTATCAACACAAGCCGAAGAAGCTAAAGAAATAGCACAATGGCTTGAAGCACAAGAAGTAGGAAACCCAAAAAGAAATAATTCAGGAACACCTCAGTCGTCTCGACCTAAAGCGAAAGAGACAATAGTAGTGGATGCTCTAGATCCAGCCAAAGCTCTTTCTACAAGAACTCCTCCTCTGTCAAGAGTTTCTCAAAAACAATATTCCTTCAAGGATGAGCATACCATCACTATTTTCAACTTGCTCGTGAAAAGGAATATGTTGAAATTACCTGAGGTAAAATGCCCTGAAGATGTAGGAAAGATTGATGATCCTAATTATTGTTTATTCCACAGGATCATTAACCATCCTACTAAGAACTATTACATCTTAATTGATAAAATACAAGCCTTGGTAGATACAAATGTTATCAAGCTACTGTCAGAACAAAAGAAGGTGACATCAAATATGTTTTTTTTTTTTAATTTGGAAAATCTCCAGATTGAATAGAGTCAACCATACAGGACAAAATGAAATTGATTCGCAAAGGCACTATAAGAATTGTAAACTATGATCCTCAACAAGAAAAAAAAAAAGGATTATCTCCCTTCGAAACACCAAAAGGGAAGATAATGTGGGTACATCTAGATTTTCTTAAGAATGAATACTAAACCTCAAGTTCATCCAAAAAGAAGTCTAAGTGGAAGGCACACACCTCCAACACTATCACTGTGATCCTTGAAGATGAAGTAACTGTTCATCCTCTTACGGATTTAAAAGAGGAAGTGAAAGAATGAATGGCAGTGGATGAAGACCAATAGCAGCAACTCACTGGAACTCATTCAAGGAAAAGTTATCTGAAATATTATAATCAAGTGGTTGAATCTCAACTTTCAAAAACGAACAAGCAAAAAGAGTTTAAATTTGATAAAGCTCTTAAAAGTAAAGACAAATAAGTCATGAAGAATCCAAAGAAATCTTTTCGATTTGATGTGATAGCGCAACTGGCTAACATCCCTCTAAGGGTTACCTTGTATGATCTCCTAAGACTATCCAAGTAAACCATGAAAGGCTTAAGAGAAGTTTTACAAGATTCAGAAGTGTTTCTGGCCCAGATCCCAGAAATACTAGAAGAAAGAAGTTTGTCCAGCATGTCATTAAGTTTATAAGAAAATACCTTGCATAACTTTTACTCCAGAAGATATGCAAGTGAAGAACAACAAGTATCACAACCCTCTATATTACAAAGGCTACATATGATCAATAGAGATTGACTGAATTCAAGTCAATCATGGATCTGCTTTAAGCATAATGCCAAAAGGGTATTATGGTATCTTAGAGTCTCCATAAACAAGCTGGTATCAACAAACACAACTATTTTCAATTTCAATGCAAATAGTTGTAAACCTTTGGGAAAGATAAAGTTAAAATGCCAGATTGACGACCTAAACACGGAATCACGTCCTATGTAATAGATGTTGATACGTCTTGCAACCTACTGCATGGAAGGTTGTGGATTCACCTCAATCTCATTATTCCTTCTACATTTCATCAATATATGAAATACATAACAAAGAAGGGAATGTGAAGACCCTGATAGCAGAGAAGTAACCCTTCGAAGGGGTTGAAAATTACTTTACAGATGTGCTGCTATATCAAGATACTTTTGAAGCAACTGAACAACCTGTCCCGGAAGAGTCAGATAGCAACAATGAGGCTAACTCCAAATTAGGATTTGAAGATTCGAGATCCAAAGATAATGAAGACTGGAATGTAGAACCGATTGTAATAAGTCTTGAAGACCTTGATATTAATGACACTGTCAATCTTGATGGTGAGTGGGTTATTAATTAAAACATAGAGTTTGCTTATTCTTCTGGTATTGATTATGAACCTTCAAGTATAGTATTAACGCCATTAGTGATCAACTAGATAAAATATATTCCTTAGTATCATTTCAAGCACTCATTCTTTCATCCTTCAATATACAAACTGATGACATTGGAGATGCAAGTGAAGCGATTTTTGAAATCCCTTCCTAATATAAAGGCCAAAAGCCTACTTTATTTGGAAAAGCAAACAACAATAATAAGGAAAAATATTTAGATTCTGAAAAGGAATAGGAAATCTTGAGTTCTTCCATTATAATAAGAATATTCATAAAATGATGAAAAAGATGGATATAACTTAGTTGAAGGCAGAGATTTAAACCTTGGAAATGGGAGAAGGACAATGCTTTAACCGTTTGTTTCAAAAGGAAAATACCAGATTATTACGATAAAACTGGTAGGAGGTTGAGATATGTCACAACTTCTAAAAACCTTTCAGGAACTAATTCTGAAGAAATCCAATATAGTCATTCTTCTGAATCTTTATGCTAGGGTATAGACGTAAGTGTTGGAGTAATTTTTCAAGAAGTTCCTATCAATATGGTCTCTACATATCAAAAAGAAGAAGATGAAGAATTGCCACTAATCAAAGATGATTCTTGGGCAAAATATCTAAATATGAAATGGAAAGCTGAAATGGAAAGCTCAATTTGAACAATGTGAATCTCCAATAGAAGATAAAGTGATCCAAATAAATATGGGTAATGAAACCAATCCTAAACCTTTATTTATAAGTGAAAATTTATCTTCTAAAGAAAAAGAAGAGTTGATACTCTTGTTAGAGAATATATTGACATTTTTGCCTAGAATTATAAAGACATACCAAGATTAGATCCAAAAGTGGCGATGCATCGGTTGAATATTCGATCAAACACAAAACTCGTTAAACAACAATAACAAAGGTTCCGTCTTGAAATAATGGAAGTCATAGAAACTGAAATTAAAAAGTTAATTGAATCTCGCTTTATTCGTGAAGAGCAACACCCTAATTGGATAACAAATATTGTCCCTATGACTAAAAAGAATGGAAAAGTCAGAGTCTGTATCGATTTCAGAGACTTGAACGAAGCATGCTCAAAAGACGAATTTCTATTACCTATCATAGATGTCATGATCAACAATACTTGCGACTTTAAAAGGATGTCATTAATGGATGGATTTTCGGGGTATAATCAAATTAAAATGTATCCCGACAATGAGAAGCATTCGTCTTTCCAAACACCACTAGAAGCATATTGTACACATTCATGCCCTTCAGCCTAAAGAATGTTGGCACCACATATTAACATGCCATGAACACCATATTCCAGTAGCATCTTCGAAAATCGTGTAATACTATGTGGATGATTTAGCTATCAAGAGCAAGATCAGAGATAATCATTTTTAGGATTTGAGAATGGTGTTTGATCTCATGCGGAAACACCAACTTAAAATGAATCCAACCAAATCATTCCTGAGGGTCTCCAGTGAAAAATTCTTTGGATTTGTGGTTACATCTCAAGAAATTCATCTTGATCCGGACAAGATTAGAGCAATCCAAAATATGCAACCACCAAGGAATCTCAAGGAATTGAGAGGATTACAGGCGAGCTTGGCATATATACACAGATTCATATCAAACTTATCCGAGAGATGTCAATCATTCACACAGTTTATGAATAAAGAAGTATCGTTCGTCTAGAATGATAATTGTCAACAAGCTTTTGAAAGAAAATCAAGAAATAATTTACAAAGCCACCAGTCCTTATAGCTCCAATTCCAGGAGTACCCTTTCTATTATATGTGAGAGTCATGGACCATTCTTAGTATCCTTATTAGCCCAAGAGAATGAACTAAGACATGAACAAGTCATCTATTATTTGAGTAGAATGATGGTCAAAGCTGAATATCAATATAATCCAGTGGAAAAGGAATGTCTTGCTTTGGTGTTCACAGTAAAGAAAATGTGACACTATCTGGTGGGACAAACCATCTATGTTATATCGAGAGTCAATCATTAAGAATATTAATGACCAAAAAAGGATCATTAAACTCAAAATTATCTAATTGGGCTATCTTGCTATCACAATATGATATGCACTTAATTCCACAAAAATCAATTAAGGGTCAAGCTATAGCTGACTTTTTAGCTGAGTACCCAATTCCAGAATTTTTGAAATTGTACGAAGGGATCCCAAATGAAACAATTGAAGAAAGTGCAGTTCCAAAAGATAGTGCTCCACAAGAAACCGCTCAGGCAAATGCCACTTTAAAAGAAGTTTGCAACTTTTTTTTTATGGTGCCTCGAGAATGGGATCTAAAGGAAAAAATGATAGCAGAAATTGGGTTGTCTTTGTCTCCCCGCGAAACTCTATCATTCTCGAGCTTATTTGTTAATAGAATCATGCTCTAACAATGTCGCCGAATACAACGCCTTAATGATTGGCCTAAAAATAGCCAAATAGTTGGGGGTGAAATATTTAGAGGCGCATAGAGATTCTCAACTGATCATTAACTAAGACAAGGAAGAATATGAAGTAAAAAATGAAGACCTCTTGCCCTATTACTAGACAGTCATGAAGATAGCTGATAGTTTTAGTGGCTTCTACATCAACCATGTACCACGCCGTAAAAATAGCTATGCATATTCATTAGCTTCCTTGGCCGTCACATTAGCGTTGCCTAAAAGCACCAATAAATGCATAATGGTAGGTAGTAAAGTATAATTCTGCGCAAAGTATGAACATGAAATTCAATTAAACTCGGGCAATAAGCAAGAAGCGCATGAAATACATGCTGTTGAATTTGATTTTGAACCAAGAGATTAGCGATTTGCTTATATTGACTATTTATGGAATATTGCCAGATGATCCTAAATAAGTAGCAATGATTTGAAGAAACGCTATTCGATTATATTATAATACCAAAATTTGGACATTATACAGAAAATCTTATGATGGAATCCTATTTCGCTGCCTTTCAAAGAAAAAAGCCCAAGAACCACTTGAAGAGGCTCATAGCAGCATCTATAGAGCACATCAGCCATGACAAAAACTTTGGGATAGACTACGAAAAATGGGAACTATAATGAAGATGGATGCAATTATATATGCCAGAAAATGCAGAGTCTGCCAAATACATGCCAACTTCATATATCAGCCATGGCAATATCTCCACCCAACGGCTACATCATGGCCCTTTGAAATGTGGGGAATGGATATTATTGGGTCGATTTTTCCAATGTCAACAAGGGGTCATAGGTTCATATTTGCCATAACAGTCTAATATTCAAAATGGACCGTAACCATTCCCCAAACTAAAGTAAAGACATTAGATGTGATTAAGGGGTACCCAGGAGAATCATTCATGACAATGGACATCAATTCATGCATGAGTTAGTCATTCTCTAGATTTTGCAACAAGTATCGGATCGATAACATAACATCATCCGTACTATCCTGCAACCAATGGTTTAATAGAAGCCTTCAACAAGACTATTGTGAAACCTCTTAAGAAGTTTGTTTCATCCAACCAATATGATTGGGATAAAATGTTTGGAGAATGCCTTTGGGCGTACCGAACTACTATTAAAACGCCTACAAATGCTACACCCTTCTCTTTGTTAGATGGATCTAAAGCAGTACTTCCTTTGGAGATCTAAATTTCATCATTACAAGTTGCATTAGCAACTAAAAATACAAGAAGAAAAACATCAACAAAGACTCTAGAGTTAGAAACTCTCGATGACAAGCATCTTGAAGTAAAACAGAGCATTGAACTTTATTATGCTGGGGTCAAGCAGAGAACCTCCAAGATAGGTGATTTGGTGCATTCAGTAAGGAGACCAATCATAGCCACACAGAAAACCAAAAGAAAGTCCAGCCAAAATGGGAAGGATTTTTTGTCATCGACACAGTTTATTCAAATGGTGCATATCGATTGGTGAAATTAAACAATGACAAAATTATGATGCCAATTAATAGAAAATTTCTAAAGAAATATTACTCTTGATGTAATATTCGGGAAGTCCACAGAAATACCCAATGGTGGCAATAATAATAGAAGCCAAAAAGCACAACAATGCTTCTAATTTTAGTCAATTGCCATCATTTTTCTCTTCTTGTAGTTCACCTTGTAGCACATATGCTTGAATCTACTAGTCTTCTTTTCGCTGTTGCATGTCCGGATTCCCTTTTCGGCATAAAACATACCTGGAAATTCTAACAACTAATTCCTCTAATGGGAAAATCCACTTAACTCAAAGTGATCATGGCTAAGCCAGTTATCTGATACCCGACAGCCACCGAGAGAGAGAGAGAGAGAGAGAGAGAGAGAGAGAGAGGCTCCAATGGTATCAGAAGAATCCTGAATTACTAAAACGGAGATTCAATGCAAATCTAATCATGTACAAATAGCTTATGAATTAGTATGAAGCAATCAAGCTAAATATTAAGCGATTTGAGATATACATCCTCTTCTATAATCCTCTATTGCATCTTAGACCGACTCGGTGAATCCCTAACTGCTGTTTGGAAATATGGTAATAAGAAGATTTCAAAGAAAAACTTCTTGTAGTACTCTTTCCGAAGAACACGACAAAAAATTATGCATTTTCCTAAGTGATCCACAAGATAACCTAGTGAATTCTTAACCGCTGTCCGAAAATGTGATAATAAGAAGATTTCATAGAGAAACTTCTTATAGTACTCTTTCTGAGGAACGCAACAAAAAATAATGTTTTCCTGAGTTATCTACAAATCACGCGCCGTATCCCCGACCAATACTCCAGAAATGTGAAAATAAAATTATCAATTCATTTGATATACATATTTGAATTCGTCCTCCAACAAAATAATTCAATACTATGTTTTGATCCTCAATGCGAAAAATCTACCTCGACACCAAAGTGCATCAAGAAATACCGAATCACGTGGTGTATCTCCGACTAATACCCCGGAAAGGTGATAATAAGGTTATCAAATCATTATATATATATATATATATATATATATATATATATATATATATATATATATATATATACTTGAATTATTCCTTCAACAAAACAATTCAACACGATCATTGGTATTAAAGATATGCCTAGATGCTGAAGCGTATAAGGACCTTGGTGAACTACATATTCTTTCTTCAAAGTTTGCAATATTAACACTTTGAATGAAAAGATATCGAACAAATTACAAAAAAAAAATATTAAGAAGAAATACAATGATTCTTATTTTACTCCTTTTTTGACTAATGAATATATCTAGTTCTTGACACTATTATCTCCAAAATAGAACCAATTTGTCCACCAATCAAATAGAGCTCATCTACAGAAAAAAAAAAATTGTCCGTTGTGCGTATTTCCTCCCAACCCTGGCAAAACCTTATAAAATCGAGTTCATTCTGGAGATTCCGCAATAAGGCAAACTCTGCACATATAGTCTTTCTGACATTGATTGACACTATAGTCAACATGTTGTCACCCGTTATTTCATAATAACAATTTCCATAGCATAGTGAATAAAGAGAGAACTCGATTCTCTCAAAATTCGTTTCCACCAAATTTGTCAAGTTGAAAATTATCTCTGATAAAACTAAAATCTATTTTCTCTAAATTTGTCAAGTTAAAAATTACTTCTGACAAAATCAAAATTTATTTTCACTAAATTTGTTAAGTTAAAAATTATCTCTAACAAAATTAAAATCCATTTCTTCCAAATTTGTCAAGTTAAAAATTTTCTCTGAAAAAATCAAAATTTATTTCTGCTAAATTTGTCATGTTAAAAATCACCTCTGACAAAATCAAAATCCATTTCCTCTAAATTTGTCAAGTTAAAAATTACTTCTAACAAAATTAAAACTCAATTTCACCAAATTTTGTCAAGTTAAAAATTACCTCTGAAAAAAAATGAAAACTCATTCTTCCAAAATTTACCAAGTTAAAAATTCCTTCTGGCAATTCAAAAGTTGTTATACTATAAGTCACTGTATAGCTGAAACTACAATATGCCCAGGAAAGTTAATAATTACTTCTATTTTGCACAAGAAAACTATTCATTCGTTGCAGATATAGTTGGACGTTTGAATACAGACTCTATATTGCTAAGTTAATAATTACCTCTAAACAATATATAAAAGAGTCAATGATGTATTAAGTTAACAGACACTTATCACCATCAATATCAAATACATTCATCAAGTTAACAGTCACACATTTGAATGAAAGACAATAAAAATTTTAATTTACCAAAATACATTATAAGATTGGATTATCGATTCAGCATTAGAAAAGAGTTTCAACAAAATATTCAAGTTCATAAATTCAAAGAGATACAAATCATTGAGTTAGAAGAGATTTAATTTTTTCCTCGATGTCTCTTATCTCCAATTGAATAACTTCGTATGCTTGGACGATAGCCTGCTTGCGCAGCTCTTCCTCGTGATTCAAGGGCTTCTAATTCTGCCTGGTTACCAAAAAAGCCTTATTTAAGATCATCTCGTTGTCTCGACAGCTCAACGATAGCTTTCATAGTTGATTTGCATGCCTTGAGAGTCATCTCAAGATAAGCCTGAGTCTTAGCAATGGTTTTTAAGTGTGGACAATGTCTTGATCTTGACCCTTAGCTAAGGCAATGATGCTCTCTATCTCAGCACATAAAGAATTGCTAATAGATTGGATCTCATGGATATGAGCTTGCTGAGCATTTTTCCTCTTCTGAGCCTCTTCAATGATTTGAGTTGCTCCACCAACAATCTCCTAAAAGTGGCTTCAACCATTTCAGACTTATCAGTATTGCGAGTTTTCGATCAACCTTCAGCGTAATTTTGAAGTAGAGCCATTATGGTCTTATAAGGAGCTACTTTTTCTTTCCCACCAATGCTTTCTATACTAGCAACATAATGGTTCAATAAGAAAGCAAAAGAAGCGAAGGATCTCCCATTCAAGATGGAAGTCACACAATGCTCTAAAAAAAGAAATCGTTAATAGCATATTGAAGCAGCTCCTCAGCAAACATATCAACTTCTGCATCCCTCTATAATGGCATTGACGAAATTGCTGGCACTGATGGATGAACGATATATGTAGATACAACTGTGGCAGTTTCAGCAACAAAAGGCAAGTCAAGAAGTAGACTAGACAGAAGTGTAGAAATCTGATATGCATCCCATGTTGAAGAAGAAGAAACTTCTGCAGGGGGAACTTCGGTTGCCATCACTGAAAGCGATACTAGTGCTAAAGAGGTTGTAAATATGAGTTCAGAAGCCGGAGTAGGTGATGACAATCCTACACAAAGGTGGAAAAGAAGTTAGAAAATAACAAATAAAATTGAAAATGTATATAATAAAGCAATTAATATTATATATATCACTCGACGAAGAACTCGAGGGTTGTGCACTTGGTTCCCTAGGGCCGTACACCTTAGTTCTCTCCTTATCCGTCAAGTAAGTATGCTTGCTGTGATCAAGTGGTGACATTGAGGAACGAAAATCATCGTCGTCGTCTTCATCATCATCATCTCCACCTGAATAATCAAGTTTCTCAAGTGAATCAAAAGAAGAGACCAACCCCCCTTACAAGTTCATAAAAGTAAAGTCATAAATCTGATAAGCGAAAAAAATGAATGAACAAAAAAAGGGAAGGGAAAAAGAAGCCTTACGATTTTGAAGAGGTCCAGTGATAGGACTAGCAAGAGGAACTATGGTAGTTGGAATCATAACTGATGGAGAACTTGGTTTCTGAGTTTTTTCGACAATTTGTACTTCATCATCATCAGTTATTTTTGTTGCTTGCTGGGTTGGGGTTTCAACTTCTACTGCAACATTTGCAGGAGCAACATCAACATTGAAGAATTCATTGCAGAAACATCAGCTGACACTTGAGTTTCAACAACAACTTCTTGAACAATACTTGGATTGGGCTTAGTTGCAGCTGTGGAAGGTACAAAAGTTTCCTCCTCAATTCTGATTACTGGCCCGATGCTCCTACTCGGTTTGACAATATGAGGGCGCAATTGAGAGAATCGTTCTTCAGAGTCGTCATTCCCTGCAACAGTATCTGTTTCTTCTTCTTGAACTGTAGGAGTTGAAGTAGCTACACTGGAAGTAGATAACTTTCGACTCTTCTTCCTACCTTTTTCACTCGAAGAAGGAAAAGTTCTGGTGCACTTAGATACTCTTCTTCAAGGCGAAGAAACATCAACTGTAGAAGCTACACCTTGGGTAGAAACATCAGCAACTTGCGTATTAGGGACTTCAACTTCAGGAATGTCTTCTTGCTCCGATTCAATAATCTGAAATTCATCCAAACCAGGCATTCTACTGGACCCAGCCTGTCTCTTCTAGGCATACCAAGATTTGATATACCTAAGACAAGTGCTATTCACATTAAAATTTCGAGGCTTCAAATTAACAACAAAATACTAACCATAGAAGCCAAAAGAACTATAAGAATTAGAATATCTCTGGGATAAACTGAAATGGGCTGAAGTACATCCTCCAACAAAATGGTACCAATCCCCTACTCCCTCAAAAACGTTTCCCACAATGTTGAAGCTTGGATTTGGATTCCCAACATATAATTAATCATACCTAAATTGTCGAGCAAAACAGCAGAGATAATACGGCGCTAAATGGCAAGTATTATCTTGACGAAGTACGAGATGCCCTGAACTGATATTGATCAACCAGCAAAAACTTCTAGTAGATAGAGAAGTAAATTGATTGGAGCCTGGCAAATCTGTAAATTCCTCACCGTATTCTGCATTTGGAAAGTACGAAAAATATCTGTACAAATAGAAATTGCCATGGTGCTGAAAATGCTTTTGAATCATCGCCATATAATATTCCTAGCATTGTGACTTTTCGTAATATTGGACTTTTGGTGCAAATAAATTAATAAATTGGTGGATTGGTGTCATCAGCAAAGGGCAATGTAAAGCAAACTAGGCCATTAGATAGTTGTACGTAAGTTCAACTCTTAAATTGGGAGTTTGATATTTGTCATTGCCTTCCTTAGCCTAAAACTTCTCTACTTTAAGAAATCAAGTCATTAATGCTCTAAGGCCACTCAAAATATCACAAGACATGGCTGGCAGAAGACCCAATGAGTAACCATATGCCACAAGAGCGACATGATAAACAACACTAATGGACAAAGCCTCCCGCGGAGTGAGGGAACTATGCAGCATTTCAACCACAACATCAAGAAACCTACAAGTAAAGTCATATCAGATAAACGATATTTTGCCTGATGATGGAAACTCTTGAATGAAGTACCGGCTTTAAATATGTCTTCTTTAGACTCTGCAATATATGCTTGAGTTCCAAAATGGGCTACTCTCCTTCCACTTCAGCATCAATGCAAACTGCAAGGATCGAGAGATTTTCACCATCATTATACAAATTCAAAAATAAATACTCGGCCCATGCTTTTTGCTTGATGCCATGATTCCTCAATTTAGTTATTTGGCTGCAGATGTGAAAATGACATAGTAATTCACAATATGTGTCATAAATCATAGGATGTTGAGGCTTTAGCAAAACTAACTCCTTTCCTATTTGGACATATTCTTCAAATTGGGATTCACCCATAGGCAACCCAGAGACCTCATACGGTTCATGAAGAGCTAAGCTCATTTACCAACAGGAGTAAAAAATATCTCAGTCTCTGGACTGAAAAGCTCTAAAATGCTAAAAAAAAAAAATGGAAACAACAAGTTTGTATCCCATACTGTACAGCTCGGATGGCACAATAAAGCCCTATTTCTAGTAATTGTTTTTAAATTTTTTCAGAATAAAAGCTATCAAAATGGACCATCATCCTTTTGCTGAAGAGTGAACCCATCTCAATGGTCAAAGGACATGACAGAGAAACTCACCATGCACCATAGTAAAACAATTCAAAAGGATGTTTGCAGTCCTAGGAGATTCACCCGCTGGGTATTCCTTCTTCATCAGATCAAGTAATAAACCAGTAATATACTTACCCCCGCTAATGGAAAATGTTGAAGTGGTCCCAATGCTTCCAAGATCGACTCCATACTGAGACTTAGTCAAGTGCTAGTTCATTTTTCTAGGCACTAAAACTGCTTGAAGATAAGAAAGGAGATATGAATGCTCCATGTTTGGCAAAAACATATATTGCCCTTGTACTTGTCTCAGCCACTTATAGTTTCCATCAAAGAGGAAGTCCTCAGAAAGCTCAATTTTGTCACCAAATAAAAAGTGTGGTTTCTTCATCTTCTTCCTATCATTCCCTTCAAAGGCAGCGTTAGTCATAATTTCCTTCACAATTCCAGAATTCGGACTAGGTATCTTGTTATGACGATCTTGACTAGGGCCTAGACGACATAAAGGAAATCCCCCCGAACTTGGACGACATAAAGGAAATTTCCCCCTGAGCCAGAATTGGATTGTGCCATCATAGCTACCCACATGTCCGAAGTAATTAAGCTTGGATGTAGGGTTCAAAGAATAGTTCACTAAAAAAAAAGAGTTAACATTTCAGTGCAAAAAAAGAGGATGAAAGGGAAGACATTTAAAATTAAAGATCATAAAGTGATCTGTTGACTAAGTCTCAAATGCGAATCACCTTGTGGAGACCCGCATTTCAAATTAAAGTGTTAGATCAGACAATGATCTATCGACTAAGCATCAAATGCGGATCACATAGTGAAGACCCGCGTTTCAAATTAAAGTGTTAGATCACAAAGTGATCTATTGACTAAGTCTCGAATGCAGATCACATTGTGAAGACCCACTTTTCAAATTAAAGAGTTAGATCAGATAATAATTTAGCGGCTAAATGTCAAACGCATATCACATTATGGAGACCTGCATTTCAAATTAAAGTGTTAGATCAAACAATGATGTCAAATGCAGACTACATTATGGAGACACGTGTTTCAGTTTAAAGTGTTAGATCACATAATGAACTATCGACTAAGTGTCAAAACGCAGATCACCTTGTGAAGACCCTTGTTTCAAATTAAAGTGTTAGATCACAAAGTGATCTATTGACTAAATCTCAAACGCGGATCACATTGTGGTGACCCGCTTTTCAAATTAAAGTGTTTGATTAGACAATGATCTATCCACTAAGTGTCAAACGTAGATCACAAGTGGAGATCCACATTTTAAGTTAAAATTAAATATCACAATGAGATCGATTGAGTAATTGTCAAATGCGGATCACAAGTAGAGGTCTGCATTTTAAGCTAAAATTAAAATCCCCAATGTGATATGTTGACTAAGTCTCAAACACGGATCACATAGTGGAGATCTGAATTTCAAGCAAAAGTGTTAGATCACAAGCTGATCTGTAGACTAAGTGTCAAATGCAGATCATACGATAGAGATCCATGTTTCAAAATTTTGAACGCAAAGAACTGCGTTTTGTGATCTGAAATCTCTAAAAGATTATAATTTCCTTTAAATAAATTCATTAATTAATTCATTTTTAAGGTCCATGGGGACGAATCGCCTATCAAACCAGTTCAACTCATTAAACCCATCTGAAATTGGAGGCTCCTCTTGGGCCGGTGCGGGAAAAAGCCAGAGGCATCCGAAGGTCTACTTGAGCCGCTAGCAGCTAGTGTAGAAGAGGAAGCTCTCTTCGACATGATTAATGAATTGATAAGTTTGAAAGCTTGAATGAAGAAAGCTCGAAAGCTAGGAGATGAGAGATCGAGGACTTGAAAGCTTGAAAAAAGCTATAGAAATCTAGAGTTGCAGAAAAAGCAACTGTTGAGAAGACTTGATGTCTTTTATAGAAAAATCAACAGTCGAGATCCACAGTATGAATCTCGATGAGATCTCTCATCATTAAGAGCATAGCAGTGCTTCAATTTCCATGCCAGAAAGGCGGCAAAACAACAGCGACACTTCATCTGAACAGCTGAAAATGCAGATTTGATCTGCATTTTGAAATTTCAAACGCAGGGTTGCATTTAAGGGAATCAAACGCAGGGCCACGTTCATGCAAATCTGCGAATCAAATGTAGGGTCGCGTTCACAACACAACGTTGTGTTCCTGCAAATCCGCGGATCAAACGCAAAGACAATATTTAAAATCTAAATCAAATGTGTTTTATACCCAAAGTGTTTCAAAACACTTTCAAAGTTGGGGAATTTTGAAAACTTTGAAAAGGATTTTGTTGATGAAATTTTTATGAAAAGAAAAAAGGGTTGACCCGCATTTTTGAATAAATGAGAAGATTAACAAAGGAAACCCCTAATAGAACTTAAACGTGGGCATCCTATGATCGCATTTTGCTTCCATAATCTCAAGAGATAAAAGATTTATCCAAATCCATATAAACGCGAATCTCAAAAGCCTTAAAAATGACTAAGCAATTAAAACGTGGATTCTCATCCAGAGGGACTCGGCATTCTAAGTTAAATGCTGACAAAAAACCCATACTTTGAGCTGAGTAAAAGGTTAAACGCGAGCCCCTTAGGGTCGCATTTTGCTCTCAAAACCTTTAAAAGTTAATGTTATTCCTTTTTATCGTCAAATGCAGATATAAACAAGTAGCATTAATTGTTAAAAAGCAAAGCACGGATCCTCATCCAAAGAGATCCACGCGAACCTCCAGCGTTGCGTTTTGACTCAAACGCAATTCTAACCCATGTTTCAAATACAGGGCTACGTTTTGATTCTAAAGACTTGTACAATTAAAAGTAATCTTGTTTTAATATAAATGCAGGTCTCGTCAAGCAAGACGTATTGCTAAAAGTTAAAATATGGATCATCAATCATAAAAATATCCGCATTCTAAGATAAATAAAGTTATCTTATGGACCCTGCCAAAAGTCTATATGTTGTGCTAAGTATAGCTAAAACGCAAATTCTGTTGGGTCATGTTTTCGCTTCAGAGCCTTAGAGGATAAAAACTATTCTTATCTGGACCCAAACATGGATCTAATCAAACAAGACATTGCTAGGAGCCAAAATATGGTTCATCAATCACAGAAAGATCCGCATTCGAAATCCATATTTAGAGCTAAATACAGCTAAAAAGCGAACCTTCGAGGTCGCGTTTTAACTTCAAAACTTCAAAGGATAAAAATTATCCTTATTTACACCCAAACGCGAATCTGAGTATGACACATAAGTTGTGGAGAGCTAAAATGGGGATCTGAGGCTAAGATTCGCATTTTAATTACAAATCCAGATATTTAAAATTTTAGTTACAAATCCAATGGAATAAAAGCAAAAAAAATATTCATTAATTAAAAAGGCTATTAATTGGACAGTCAAATCAATTCAAAAGCTTTTAAACTCTTATAAATAGCTATATTCTAGACTGAAAAATTGATTGGTTTATCTCCACTTTGAACATTTGTGCTAAGAACCAGAGATCTTCTTCCTTAGAAATTTTCAAAACTGCCAACTCAAGAGTTCGTGTTTGAATCATAATGGAGAGCAGGATCATCCTCCACGCTACAAGAGAATCCTATCTTTAAACAAAGAAGAAACTAAATTCTTCATCTTCTGTAAACGGAAAACCATTTCTATTGTAAATTTTTTTCAAGTTTCAATAAAATCTAAATTTATGGCAAACAATAGGCATCCGACTTATAGTATCTAGCACCAGGTTTACTTTCCCTGGATAATATAAAATGTCCAGATCACAATCTCCTATAAGCTCAAGACACCACCTCTACCTCATGTTCAACTGTTTCTAGGTAAAAATATACTTTAAACTCTCACAATCTCCTATAAGCTCAAGACACCACCTCTACCTCATGTTCAACTGTTTCTAGGTAAAAATATACTTTAAACTCTTGTAATCAGTATAAACATGTACTTGATCTCCTACAAGGAGTATAAACATGTACTTGATCTCCTACAAAGAAGTGCCTTCAGATCTTCAAAGCATGAATCTTTGCTACTCTGATCACCGGTCACAAGCAAATAGCAAAGCCCATAAGTAGAAACAGATTGCTCACAGTGCAATAGTTGTTGAAGAGGAAAGAAAAAAATTGCTCACGGTGCAAGTTTTCCAAACTTAATTTCATTGCGACTTTCTTATGCTTGGATGGCGTTCCCTACTCATTATTTTATCAAAACTGTACATTCATCTCTTCGCTTCCTTTTGAACTATGCACTACGGAACGAAAAAATATATAAAAGGGAAACACATTGGGACATTTACAACCAAAGTTGGACCAGACTATAATGCAGTAGATAAAAAACAGGGCATAGAGGCTACAAGACTACATCGCCAACAAATCAAGGACAACAATGCAAGTAGATACAAACCAGGGACAGAGGCAACCAGACCATATTACCAACAAAGACTCTTTCAAGTAATTGTATCCACAAAAAGGCTGTTTGATGATAGCATGATCATTGGCTACATATCACTGGACTAAAAAGTGGTAAGCATATCTCAAGTATCAATTCCCAGGACACAAGAATCAGGAATGGACTCAACAGCCAACTCACTGTTTTGCAATTTAGATGTAGAAGTATAAACAAATAAGAATAAAAAAGGATGCAAACTGCTGCTGCTATTTTTGTTTTCATGAAAAAGATAAATAAATAAAATAAATGAGCTTAATCTAGCAGGATAATAATTTCACATTCCATTCTGACGAGGTTAGGTAACTGAGAAAAGAATGAAATGTTTTAATTAGGTAAAAAGCATAAATGATTTTACAAATTGATTGAATCAAGAAGAACGATGTTTCAAACTGATCAATTGCTTCTAAAATAGAAGCAATTTTTGGGAGCATCTTTTGACTGACCTGTAGCTAACAACTGCAGTCATCTTCTCTTTGCACTCTATATCCGGCAATGAGATGTTCACCCTCACAATCCCTAGGTTTTAAGCTATGTTCTCCAACTCTTCTTCCTGCAACAATCCTCATTTGCACGCATGCACACGCTCGTGCACCCCCCCTAGAAGTGATCTATTCTCATCCCGCTTGGGAACTCTCAAGTATATGAAACAAATTGATATGACCTCATAATTTACATTAGAATAACCAATAAAGAAATGCACCACCTTGACAACAAGATCCACTTTATGGGTGAAAATAAAATTAAAAAAATGTTAGCAAGGACAAGTTTGAGCTTATACCAGCAAACGAAGTCAACATGCAATTAAATCAATATCACCACTTATTAGCAAAACAGTAATATCACCACATAACACGAAAAGCTTCGGCATTGTTAATGTCAGATTATTCATTAGTAAACAAACAACTAGTAACTTTGGGTACAACACAAATCCTTTACCACCAAACTTTGAGAAACAGGAACAAAGATTCTAATCAACCCCACTGTTTAAGTTAAAAAAAAACCCATTACTACGCTTTGCCCAAGGTTTAAAATATTGGTATCGGTATTGGGCACCGACATATCATCTATGGTATCGAAATCGGCAACAATAGGAATACTTATAATATCAGACTGATTTTATACGGTATATCATGTATCAAGCACCATTAAATTCAATATAATAACAAAATGTATATCAGTCTCGGTTTTGACATTCAGAGTACTCAAATTGTGTGTATATATGAAGAGCCAAGAGCCTAACAACATAACTTTGAAAAATGTACAATCTTAAATACAAAGAGCCAATATCCTAATAATGTTACTCTGTTAATTGTGTAATCTAGAAAGTACATCATCTTGAAGAAGAATGCAAACACCATTATGGTAAACCACTTTTCATAAAGGAGAAGAAATTACATAACAGAAGGGAAAACCAAAGCAAGGAAACAAAGGACACAACCGTCAAAAAATCCATATAACTAAATCTCCATCTTTAAACATTTAGTTTTCATCAATTCCTTAATAGAAAAATGCAGAATGCTAATTCAATTTAAACCTGAACTTCATATCCAACTCGAATCCTAAGAGGATAACGAGACAAATCCAGATTCCCACAAAAACGAATATAAGAAATGTAGCCTCCAAAATTTTTTACACAACATTCATTTATTTATTTCTTATTTCTAGTCTCTAAAAACATTGCTACAGGTCATATAGTCAAAATGTAATTTTATAGTGAACAACTTCTGATGGAAGGTCATCTTGGTTGCATTCTCGGTAAAGTACATGAGCATACGGCAAGCTGTCCTTGCAAAGCAGTATGTTTTGCATACTCAAGAACTCAAGCTAGTTACTCTTCTTAAAATTCCTTTGCTGCTTACCATACAAATCTATACAGCCTTCAGGGTAAAGACAGTAAACCAATTCATTCAGCACATGGTTACTGTAAAGCCTAACAAATTTGATACACCCTTCAGGGCAAAGACAGTGAACTAAATCATACAGGGCATAGTTACTCCATTCTAAAGCCTATGAAATTTTTCATCATATATCCTTCTTATCTGGAACAAAAAGTTAGGATCATAAACTTCAATTTTCGACAAGAAGTCAAAAGTATAGACTGAAAAAACTGAAGCATTCTATAAAAGGGTTTTATTTTACAGAGAGGAACTTAATGGTAACAGGATTCAGCTTATTAGCCTCAGTGAGATTAGTATGGGACCTAGGAACTGTAGTATCGGCGAGATCCCCAGAATTAAAAGTCAACTGTTTGTTTCCAAATCAGCAGCTGTAACTTAGATACACGATACAACTTATGTTAAATTATCAGACATTACCACAAATATTTACCAATTTCTTATAATGCTATCATATAGTGTAAATTATGTTAAAAACTTTAAAGTGCCATAAACTTATCATTAAACCCCACTTACACCAGGCTATGACCTATAAAGGTGGGGATTGGAATGAGGACCGCTAAGGCATTGTTCCTTAACCAAAAAACAGAGAATTCATGGATAAGTACCAGCATTCAGCAAGTTTTTCTTCAGAGAGATTAATATCAGCAAGCTAGTTGAACATGCAGTTCCTGTGATACAGTTATTGTCTGAAATACCCTTGTCGTCTATACTATCCGCCAGATAACTTTTCCCATGTCTCTTTCTAAGCAGCAGATCAACTCTTATCTCATTTTCATTCTTTTTCCCTTTTGCCCAAACTTCACCGCTTCCCCTAATTCATAAAATAGTACCACCTCCATTACTGTCACTACTTTCACACGCACCCCCATTTTTTAGTCACTCACTAACTCTCTTATTTCCTTGCCTAGCATGCAGCATTCGAGCATCCTTCAGTTGAACGAAGGGCAATATCAGAGAATCAGCCTTCATTGGGGGATTGCATCCTGAAACTGGGAGAAAAAGATAGTTGAATGTCTTAAGGTGATAGGAAGAATGGAACTCCCATCAATTATCCTGCTTCTTTATGTAAAGGAATGAAAATAATTTGTAACAACCTAATTTCATCATAACTTACATTCTTGATATCAGATTAATCCCAAAATGAATGTGTTGTATTTGTCTCATTTTTCTATATTTTTGTGATTTTCTTAAATTTTTAAGATAGTCACTTAAAATAATATTATTTTAATCATCAATGAGTCCTACACATATTTTTACTAGTCTCTTTTTTTTTGACTTGTAAATATGAAGTTTGACTTTTTTTTTGTTAGTCTAATTTGAAATTATAACCTTAAACAACTCTAATAACCTATTATTAGTATTTATTTGTCCTATGCCTATTTTGTTATATTCACCCATAGCTTACTTTACCATGCTTGTCTATTGGACAAGCATGACAAACCATCATCTAATCCCTCATATCCCTCCTTTATTATATCTTTTTCTTCCCTTCCTTTCATTTGTTTTCTCTCATTCATTTTTCATTCATCTCTTCCTTTTAATTTTTTACTCCAACTCAAGAGAAAAAGAAAAGAGAAGAAGAAGAAAAGGAGAAGAAATTATTTAACCTCAAAATAGGCTTATCTTTCTACCCATCAAGGCAAGTAAAATCACATCCACTCTCATGTTTTATTTCTAACTCTAATTGTTTATGGTTAACTTAGAATCTTGATTTGTCTATACAAAAAAATCTCTATGATTATTCTAGAAAAATAAAAATATGATTTTTACACTTTACTCTATATTTATGTATCGAATTTATTATTTTATTTATAATCTCTTATTCTTAAACTACAAGTTGTAAAGTTAAACTATATGCTTAATTTTTAAATTATAAAAATGTCACCTTTATGAATGTTCATCACATTGGATATAAATTTGAAGTTTTCTACATAAATTCTTTGTGTATAATATAATGATTTAAAAATCATTTTCCACTTGTCATTAGAAAATAGGTATATATATGTATTCATAATAATATTTTAAAGAGAAGATTTCAAATAAGTTTATATATTAAATTGTTAAAATATTTCTTTTATACAAGATATTATGTTATGTCATAATTCTTTTTATGCTAATCCATGTTTACTTGAAAAATATATATATTAGTAAGATTTAATAAATTTGCTACTTTCCATACCATGAAATCATTCTAGAATTTGGAAAATTCATACATTGTTAAAGCAATCATTATAATAGTGTTAAGCCTATTTAATTTCTATTTTTACAATTTAGTACCCACTTACCTAATATATGTTTATATGCATAATTGTATATGTATGATTCACATGCATGATCATCAAAGATATTTTTACACCCTAATGCCCACCTACATACATGTTTATATACATAATTGTATATATATGTGGTTTACATACATGATCATTATTTCCATAATACATTCTAGTATTTTATGACTATCATGCTTGCCTTGACATATACATACTAGTCACTTGTACAACATATATTAAAATATGTCAAATTTTTCTTATTAGTACATACACATATCTTGATAATGTCATGGATTCTAACTTGTCTGTTAACTTGATTTTGACACTCCATCATACTTGTCTTGACATATATATATACTAATTACTTGTACAAGATATATGAAAATATGCCGGATTTTCCTTGTTAGTACATACACATGTCTTGATAGTGCCATGGATCCTGACTTGCCTGTTAATTTGATTTTGATATGAACCACATCTTGCTTGTTACTAGACATGTATATGTATTAACCTTGACATGATTGGTTCATCATATTCCTGATTGATTTCCATGTAATATAACTTGAAACCTTGGATTATGGGAGAACTAAAGGGTGGACAAATATTGTATCGTGAAAGGTTTAGGATAGGTTGCGCAACCGAAATAGGCACTCATCCGCGGGAGCGCTTGGATGGTACTGAGTCATCATCTCTTGTTTAGTCCATGTTGATGGGACGACCGATTACTCAGTAATCGGTATCTGCTTGAGTGCTTAGCGGTACGGCTGGTTCAGCACTAGCATCTTGGCCGGGTCCCGGGTATCCACGGGTACTTTCACGATACAGGTTTATTTCTTCACCAGTTAGTTCAAATATAAAATAAAATATGATATTAGGTTAGACTTGATATGCATGTATATCCCTGTTTGATATTTTTACTTAATCATTATTATTTCCCATACATGTGCATATGAATTTTTACATCAATTTATATTTTACTTGTTAGTACATATTGCACACCCCCTATGATACAGGTTTATTTCTTCACCAGTTAGTTCAAATATAAAATAAAATATGATATTAAGTTAGACTTGATATGCATGTATATCCCTACTTGATATTTTTACTTAATCATTTCTCTTTCTCATACATGTGCATATGATTTTTATATCAATTCATATTTTATTTGTTAGTACATATTGCACTCCCTATGATACAGGTCTATTTCTTCACCATTCAGTTCAAAATATAAAATAAAATATGATATTAAGTTAGACTTAATATGCATGTATATCCCTACTTGATATTACTACTTAATCATTACTGTTTTCCATACATGTGCATATGCTTTTTTCATCAAGTCATAATTTACTTGTTAGTGCATATTGCATACTCCCTACGATAAGAGTCTATTTCTTCATCATTTAGTTCAAAACATTAACTAAAATAAGATATTAATTTAGACTTGATATGCATGTACATTCTTCCTTGATATCATTACTTGATCGTTTAATATTTTCCACACATGCGCATACTTTCATATCCGCACTCATATCTAACCTATTTGTTTATATTACACGCTCCGTACTTCTTATTATTTTACTTGTCGGGTTTGACTCTCAGCTCCCCCACACGCTCAGATACTGAAAATGTGAGCGAGGATCCGCCATTGCACGATCCATACTTTCTAGAGCAGGTTGAGCAGCAGTAGATTTATAGGCCTCCGCTTTTGTATTTTTGATTTGGTATGTATCACCCTTTTGGGACTTTATTTCTAACTTTTATATCAGTATTGTACTTGTTGCTTATTATGTTAGACATGTATATCTTCTCTTTTATATGGCAGTAGACTAACTTTCAAGATCCTGCTTGATGACTAGTATTCAGTTCCATTCATTTCTTCTTTTACATACTTATAGGCCTCGTGCACGTCGACTTACACGTGCCCGTCGGTAACGCACTCCGTTTTCGTATCCCTCCGGAAAATGGGGCATTACATAATTCAAGAATTTTGTTGAGGAAAGGAAATGCATTAAAATGAGCTTGTAAGAAGACCAAAAAAATAAAATATAAGATTATTACTGTCATTGACAAATATCTATGAGAACTGACTGCTCAACAAGGTTTTTTTTTTTTTTTCCCTCCCAATAAGATTTTTAAGGGCTACTAGATCGGTTATTCTGTTATGATTTAGTCCCATCCTCTCACTTTACTAGCATATAATAATATAATTAGTACCCACAATGATGTACTTTATCCATTGTCACATGGACACGAGATACAGATATCAAGTGTTTAAGTGTCCTTAAAGTGTCGAACACAGCAATATGACATGGCTCTACACATCAATATAGAGATAGCTACACTATCACACAAACATTCCATACTTTGAAGAGCAACGATCTTCCTTTAGCATCACTTGTTTACCTATCCCACGACATTAAGAATGAATTCACGGAAAGGTATTTGAATAAATAAAGAGGGAAAGATACTATCATGGTTTTCTTTTACAATGAATCAATAATAAGCAAATTTCTATTAGTTAAAAGCTATGATGCACGGATTTGACTAAACGGATCGTGTACCAAATCTGGTATGTATCAGAGTCAGGCAGATTCGTACACATCCACATTGGCTACATATAGAGCTAATCCAGCGCGAAGCCAACCCAATAGAGGCAAATCCCTACAAGAATAAGTAGGCACGAAGCACGAATAGCATCCGACCTGGTAGCGAGCATGAAGCCAACCAGAACAAGCCCGTGGAGCACAAACATGAGCAGGACCTGACTCGATTATTGGGACATGGCCGGCCCACCAGGTAGCCCACGGTTAAAGTTTTTATAAAATTAAATTCGTTGTTGACAAGAATGAACAATTAGCCATGCGATCCTTTGTTATATTTCTTGCCTTGATGCATATATTATTGATATGTAAACATAGTGAAATACATAAATAAATATTATTTAATTAAGTTTTAATGTATCCATTACGAATTGCATCTGTCAAATTTTGAAAATTTACATATCCATATATTTGAATCATGTTGTATCAGATACTCGTACCATATCCATGCAACATAAGTTAAAAGTATATTCTTTCATTTATTTAAATAATTTTAACTCTTATAGTCTTTTTGAAGAATATTTACATATATAATGACAAAATAAGGGGTTTCAGCATATACATCCCAAGATTTTGTATAAATAACATACTTATCTTTTCCTAAATAACATCTCTTAGTGTATCCTTGTGCTTTGAGTTAGTCCATAACTACACCCTTCTAACATGACAGCTGATAAAAATTGAATGAAATAAAAAGTTCAATGACTAGGAGCATTTATTTTTAAATTACTCATTTCATCCGAAATTGCTTAATATTATCAATTTTAGTCATTTTCGCAAACATAACCCTCTAGGCCTAGCTCAGCAACAAGATTCATAAGTTAAAACCATGGTTCCACATGGTTATGAGCCTAAACCAAAAAAAATTGAAACCATGGTTTATTTGGAACCAAAATAGGGTTTACAAAACCATAGAGTGTGGAGCCTGGGAAGAAAATGAAAAAATGGATTTGAAAGCTACACTCTTAAGAAAGTTCTGTAAACCACAAAAAAAAACATGGTTGCACAATTTCTTCCCGCTAAAACAAAACATTAACGCAAATTAGGCCTTAATGTATCAATTTTGATGCTAGGTTAAAACATATTCTCATTAAAGTTGTGAATAAATTGATAAATTAAAATCAGTTTTATCATATATATTGTCCAAACCAAACTACTGAGATTGTAAAATAATCATTGGTTCAATTTTGATATTGCTAGCTAAAAAGACATGTCTACAAAATACAAAAGGATGCATAGGGCATCTATGCATATCTCTAACCAAAAGGTGTTTGCTAAATTTGTGCCAAGTGGCATACTGTCAATTCAAAAAAAAAACTATGATTTTTAAAAAAAGAAAAATAAAGGAGGGCCAAAGAAGATAACTTACATGTTGTAGAGGCCTCTCACAACAGCACCCACCCGGCCCCACCCCTTTAAATTCAAACCAAACATTTCTCTCTCACCCACATTTTAAACATCAAAATTTCTTCCATCATCACTGATTCAAATTTCACATAAAATATATTTCTTTTGCAATGGAATTTACTCTTTTTAAAATAAAAAAACTGCATCTACATTGTAAAAGTTGATCATTCCTATGGCTTATGGCTGGATGTTTTTCTTTTTGGGAGATGAAATGTTGATTGTAATAGAACATTAGTCACTTTGCTAATAAGTCAGCTAACATATGGATAAGTGCAAATGTTTCTAGGAAATTACAAATATGATAATTATATTTTTAAATATGTAAAATACTATTATATCTTCACTAACATAAGCTTTTTCACTTATAATTTACAAGAACTTTGCCACTGTATCATAGTGTTAAAACCTCTCAACAAGTGTTTTAAGAGGTCAAAGATTCAAATCAGGGATGAACCCAGGCATCCGAATCTAGGCATCCGAATCTAGGGGGCAGAGTTATTTAGGGGTTGAACTTGAGCTGTCTTGACAGTTTGTCGAGGGTCAGGGGGCGAAGCGTCCCTACCAGGATGTAGGGGCGAAGGCCCTGATCCAAGAGATATATCATGTTTTTTTGTTTTGTATAGATTAACATAAATTTATGACATTACAATATTAACCTAGATGTTTATGTTCTATAACTCACCTTTTTATTATATAATTTTATGCAAATTTAAGACACTACAAAGCAAACATCATCTTCACGTGTTTTGTCATTGATTTTCGGAATTTAAAAATAAAATAAATATTTTATTCAATCCAAAAACTAAAAAATTATCTTTGCACAATCATTAAGCTATTCATCTCTCATAATTAAGATCTTTATAATTGAAAATTAAAATTTTAAAGGGGCAAATTTATAAAAGTGAGGATTCACGAGAAGCGATCTTGAGATTTTTTTTTAATCAGTAAACATAATAGGTTATACAAAATATTTCAGGGTGGGTGGTGCACATGGGTCTGCCCATGGTTCAAACTTCACTAGCATCATGCTACAATCATTTAGGGGAGTTTGGGCACAAGGACTACTACATCTAATCAAAAATATATAATATTAAAACAAAATTAAAAAGACCTATATATTGATAAACCAACTCAACATTTTCCTCATCTAAAACCAATCTAGACAACATTGAGAGGCTATATATCATTAGGAACCCAATAATATCCTAAATTTAACTCTAAATCTAACCCATCTTTGACATGGTTTATATTCTTTAGGTAACCATCATTCAGCTTACGAATATCATCAAAACGAACGATTTAGAATGAATCTAATAGTTTGCTCAAATTTGTAAACAATGGGTTTTTTATTTATATGTGAGGATATGAATCGTAGTTTTATGCGCAGAATTAAATAACCTAGAGTATAAGAGGCTTTGAAGAAAATGAAATAAAAAAAAATTATTGGTCCAAATGAAATTCCTATTAAGATATGGGTGTGAGATGGCTGACAGACCTCTTTAACAAGATTTGGTAAAGTAAGAAGATGTCAAATGAAAAGAGGAAGAGTACCCTACTACCTCTATATAAAAATAAGGATGATATTCAAAGTTGTTATAACTACTGTGGAATAAAACTCGTATGTTATATTATGAAATTTTGGGAAAGGGTAACTAAACATAAATTGAAACAGACTGTTAAAAGATAGAACCAGTTTAGATTTATATCAGGCAATCGATGACAGAAACTATTTATTTACTTCATCAACTTATTGAGCAATTCCGAGCGAAAAATAGAAATTTGCATATGGTCTTTATTGATTTAGAAAAAACCTACGATAAAGAACTACGGGAGGTGCTTTGCTGGATATTGATGAAGAAAAAAGTACCATCAAGTTCTTGGACATAATTAAGGGCATGTATGATGAAATAGTTGCCAGCGTCAGAACTTGTGGTAGTCTAACAAGTGATTTTCAATCACAATTAGATTGCATAAGGATCTGTATTAAATCCGTTCTTATTTGCCATAGTGATGGATGAGCTTACTAGAGTTATTCAAGATGAGATACATTGGTTGCATGCTATTTTCTAGTGTATTCTCTTAACTGATGAGACGAGCAGAGGTGAATGCCAAATTAAAGTTATACAGACAAACATTAGAATCTAGAAATTTTAAATTAAGTATGTCCAAAACAGAGTATATGAAGTGTATACTTTCTAAGCAATGGACCCTAGACTCTAGTGTTGTAATATTGGATGAGCAAAAGATACAAATGAGTAGTCAGTTTAGATATTTGGGTTCTATTATTCAAAATAATAGAGAGCTCGATAGTAATGTCGATCATAGGATCCCTCCTGACCGGTTGAAATTGAAGAGTGCAACAAAAATTTTATATGACCGTAACATTCCGTTAAGGCTCAAAAAAAATTTATAGGACTGCTATTAGGCACGGAATGATGGGCTATAAAGAAATGTCATTTATAGAAGATAAGTGTAATAGAGAAACATATACTTCGTTGGATATGCGACAACACTAGAAGAGATAAACTGAGAAATAACGATATTCATACTAAAATAGGTGTAGCCTCGATCGAAGAGAAGATGCAAGAAAATCGCTGACAATGGTTTGGTATGTGCAACGTAGATCTACAATGCACCAGTTCGACAAGGAGAGCTTTTTAATATAGGACAAGTTAAACGAGTAAAGGGAAGACCGAAGAGAACATGAATAGAGGTGCTATGAAAAGATATGGATTCCTAAGGTTTAAATGAGAACATATTACTCGATAGAAATGGATGGAGAAGGATTAATAGTGTGATCACTCTGACATGATTCTCTTTTGTTCATGTAGCCTACCCCAAGTACTTGGGATAAAAGGCTTAGTTGTTGTTAGGTTTTTTATTTATGTCTCACAACCATATATAGCAATTATATGTCTAATGACCATGGATATTTTAATAATGTTTATTTATTATAATTTTGAAACGTAACGCATCATCTTATTTCACTTTCTTGGCCTATAAGTTATGTGCAGTTCTTAAGAAAATATTTGATTTCATTATTTTTTTAGGACAAAAAGATATTAAAATAGGAAATTTCAGATTTTTTTCCTAAGTAAATCATGAGGAAGGTGGGCTGTAATATCAAAAGGAACATGTCAAAAGATTGATCCCATAAATGCTCTGAAGGCTTCCACTACTTAGTATTATTTCTCAATGTAAGGTTTGCATTATATTCATTATGAAAAGAAAAATAAATAAATGAACGAAATTTAGAGCAAAAAATTTGGAACTCTTGCATGCATACGTATGTGCATCCCCCCATTTTGTTTTGTCCGGTGGAAAAGAAGCAGTAGAAAAATAATAGTGAAGAAAGTGAGAAGGACTTGGTGGAAAAGAAGCAGTAGAAAAATAATAGTGAAGAAAGTGAGAAGGACTTGGACGGTAAGAGAAAGGTTAAAGGTAGAGGCAAAGACAATAAAGAACATTGGAAAATAAAATTGACATAACATTAATGGTATAAAGATGAAGAGAAGAGGATCATCATCAATCATCAACTTACAAGGGATGGGAAGTGTTAAAAAAACAAAAAAAAAAAAAACAACTCAGCAAAGTGTGAGGATAGAGATGAGGAGTCACAATAACCTTCACCATAAGTTGAACCCTTCATCTGTTTAGAGTGTTATATACCTAAAACTGATCCTACTTATCAATGTTTAAACTAGGCTTGGTCAACTTTAATTGGTTTTGACCGAATCTGTAAGTGGTTATGCTGAAATAAAAATAATAATAAAAATAAAAAAAAGAAGCAGTTTAACTTATTTGACTGTTATTACGCATCGATTTTCACTAAGTTTGTTATATAAATGATGGTTAAGAGATCTGTCAAAGGGACCAAGTCAGAATATCCATAAGCATAGGCCAATATAAATAGAAAACTATGAGATCAAAACATAATTTTGTAAAAGTATTTTTATATAAAATCAGAACCATGAAAGGTGGTGGAACTTAGTTTATATCTTTACAACCGTCCTCACTCTCATAATAGGTTGCAGCGAATTGGACATGGATATAAAACATAAATCACTCTCTCACAGGGCATATTGGATATGAACCGTACACTTTATGTACATTGCAAGCAGACTTCCTATTGAATGCTTGAACTATAATTGACTACATTTATTATATTTAATAAGGCTATATATGATAAACCCCACAAATGAATATTAATTATTTCGCTGCAACGATTCAGAACAAATTGCTTTTTATGGTAGGATGTAAGGGGTCTCTTGCTATGCAGAAGGAAGAACAGAAATCTATTTCTCTAGTTTATGCTTTTATTCATAGCAGCACCCGGCCACACACAGCTTTCCCCTAATATTGGGATTTCAAGAGTTAATTAATTTATGATTTCGACAAAGCACACTCCATAGAATAAAGAAAAATGCTCTAAGCTTGTTCCCATTAGAATTATAATTCTATTAATTCATTAGCACAACCAATAGAATAAGATCATTATATATATCCGACAATCCCGTTTCCATATACCATCCAGCACAGCTCTAATACCATTCAAAGAACAAGAATGAACATCGAACTCATCAAGGTGGAGAGAACAAGGTATATCATATGGTTGCCAACGAACAAGTGATGTAGAGTAATTGAAATGGAAAAGAAAAGGAACCCTTCAAGACAAAAATTTAATGAAAATCCCCTATAGCACAAGTACAAAATTAAATGGATGCATAACCCCACATCAATAAAACTAACCTACAAGATTCAGAAATTCTGCTTTATCCGAATCAAAAGCGTCGAGGTCTTTCCTCAGCAACATTCACTCTAAGGGCCCGACCATCCAAACTCTGTAATCAGCAAAACAAGCAATTTAGCAAAAATATGATTACTAGAAATTAGGATATTCAATACAATAAAGATGAAAAGTAAGTGGACAAGCAATTCCATAATTTTAAAATAGATTTGAAAATTTTATTTTAAAACATTTTTCCTGTATTTATTTAACTGCCGATTGTTTCAGACTTTAGAATTTTCTGTGTATTACAAAGTCATGTGAATATGAGCAAAAAAAAATAATGAAATAGCAACATGAAACAAATCAATAAGTTCTAAAATTCTCGCATTAAATTTTCCAGTCATATTACCAGGAGTTTGGTTATTCTAAATTTCAGATACTATTCAAATGCACACCAAGTTAAAATTTTAATCATTAACTAAAAGGGTAAAACATGATGACCAGTGGCACTATAAGAAAAAAAGAATTAAGGATTTCTAAAAAATTTAAAATAGAAAAAACAGAAGGTTAAAGAATCAATAAAAATATGAATAAATTTTGAGAAAGTAAAGGATTCGAATGACTATCAAATATATAACAGATAAACTCAAGCCTGTAATGTATAATCCCACTAGAATTTAAGAAATTTTCAACTAATAATGCAAATAAGAATTAACATTAAGATCTTCAAATTACAAGCAGCACAAAAAATGAAGATAATAAATAAATATATAGTCAAAAACCAGGCGGCAGATGCTTCAGATTGGCTATGCTAAAGAGGGGGCCAAACGGGGCTTTATGGTTTTTTTTCACAGCATTAATAACTTGTGTATATCAATAAGAAATACTTTGATGCACTCATAGGAGAATACATGCACACCAATCCATGAGCTAACACAGAGGTCCCTTGCATGAAATCTTGTTCTTGGGTGTGCAGGCCATTAGTATATAGTATATAAGCATTATTTATTTAATATTTCAATGTTTGTAACCAGCACACACTTTATTATAAAAAAATAAAGAAATAAGAATAAGCTATTAGAATTTAGAACCATAGACCTCATCTGTTAACACACCTGTCCATCAAGAGCAGCAATTGCGTCATCCAGTTCAACTTGTGTGGCCATTGTCACGAATCCAAACCCACGAGAACGCCCAGTCTCTCTGTCATAAACAACCCTTGCACTCAATACTTTACCATGTTCACTGAAGACTTGCTCCAAGCGACCATCATCTACTTGCCACGGCAAATTCCCAACATAAATCCTGAAAGAAGGCTCAAATTCTTGGGGTGGTCTCTCTGGACGGGCCCCTCTGGGAGCTGCCTTGTTTACAGTCAGAAGTCTGCCATTGACATCCTGCCCAAATGCACCAAGAATTTCAATTCATAATCACAACTTTGGATGATTAAAAATGGATTGAAAGAGTACCATGCTACCTTCAATGCACAAACATTTCAAATTATAAACATAATATACTATGATTATAACTGAATAGCAATAATAACAATTCACATGTATTGCTAATGGATGCAGAACATGAACATGTGATATATATTAAAAGAACTGACACCAAAGCTGGAGGTTCTCAGATGCAAACAAAAATAAGTGAAGTTTATATATTTATGTAAAGGCCTGAACTGTACATGTGCTATCCATTTGCTTGCGACAAACATGCTAAAACTATATGATGAGTGATGACAACAAAATTAGCATGCTTCCACTTTTGCCAGATTTACATCTAGCCAGACAGTAACCCAGTTACCCAAAGAAGAAAAATTTAGTGCATTCGTTTACACCCACCAAGTCATGCCAGATTTCCCATATCAGAAGAAGATAACAGATTAGGAGTCGTCATATTTGTTTTCCTCTCAAAATCAAGAAAATTGTTTGTATATCCAATTGAACACAATTTTTTAAAAACTAATACAAAGAAAAGTAAGATTATAAGTGCAGATATAAATGAACAACAATACATAACAGGAACAAAAATAAATATAAAGGTGAGCAATTATAGTCCATTCCTAATGAGTGAATATCCAGAATTTACTGTAAAAAATAAAACCCTGAATTTATTTAATTAATAATTTTTTCATGCGAAATGAATTCATGTGTCCCATTACTTCTGTATATTAGGAACCGTCCTTGTGTCAATAAACAGAATTCCTTTGTGGTAAATAATAGAAATTTTTGGTGCCAGTGGTATTGCTTCATGCTCGCTCAACCTAATTCTCCTCCTGTTAGGGTTAATATTAGTTGTATATCCTTGAAAGAGCCTCTCCACCAAAGCAGAAGTAAGATTGCATATAACTGACCCTCCTCAGAACCTACAATACAGGAGCCTCGTGCATTGTGTTGCCCTTTTTTTCTGCTGTATATCCGGATAATTCTCATGAGTCTGGATGTAGAAACAGATAATTCTTAAAACTGAAAAAACATCAATGTTTAGGAAACGCTTGTGGAACTAGGCATGGCACCCAGAACTAAAGTCCTCGCACTTCCCATGTCATCTAGATGCTTTCCTAATGGACAATGCAGGAACTAAGCACCCACACCCCTTCTTCCAACTACATGGAAAAAAACTATCTATGAATTGTTTTTTCTAATTTGTAGAAGGAAGGCTGAGTGCCCTATTCACAAATATTGTAAAACATGTTTTCCTTGTACATTCAGCTGGACAATGCATAATACATAAATATTTTATGTGTCGCATAAATGGATTATACAGAATTACACTACAACAACAACAACAAAATCTAAGCCTTTTATCCTAAGTATTTGGGATAGGCTACATGAACCAAAAAAAGAATCACGCCGGATCGATCACTTTGATAGTCCTTCTCCATTCATTTCTATCAAATAATATCTCCTCATTTAAACCTCTAGAATCCATATCTTTTCATATCACCTCCATCCATATTTTCTTTAGTTTTCCCTTCGTTCTTTTAACTTGTCCTACATTGATAAACTCCCCTCGTCAAACTGGTGCATTTGTACGCCTACGTTACACATGACCAAATCATCATAAGCGATTTTCTCGCATCTTCTCATCAATGGGAGCTACACCTAGCTTAACATGAATATCTTCACTTCTCATTTTATCTTTTCTAATGTTACCGCATATCTAGCGGAGCATGCGCATCTCTGCTACACTTATTTTCTGTGAATGACGTTTCTTTATAGCCCAACATTTCATGTCATATAATAAAACTGGCTTAATAGCAATCCTATAAAAAATTTCCTTCAATCTTAACGGAATATTACGATCACATAAAACTCCCGTTGCCCTCCTCCATTTTAATCAGTCAGCTTGTATCCTATAGTTAACATCATTATCGATCTCTCCATCATTCTGAATAATTATACAGAATTACACTAAACGAAATTTTATATAAATACATGAAAAATATGTCTTCATTTTATATATTAATCAACAATTCTCAATCAATTAAAAAACTAAAAAAATATGCCAACATCATTATCTAGACACTAAACACCAATAGCTTTTTTTTTACTTCTTTGTGAAGTATTGAGTGCTAACAAGTTTTACTAAGGGAAATGATTGGTGATTGAGGGAAATTTGCAAAAGTAGAAGTCCTACCAAAGAACTGTAATGACCGGACATGATTCAAGAGATTAAGGGGAAATGGAAAAAGAAAAGAATCTTGTGACAGCCTCACCATTCTTCTTCAAGAGGAGATGGATGAGTTAGATAGTAAGATTAAAGTTTTATCGTTTTAGTCTACTTCTACGATTTTGTCATATTAAGTTTTTCCTTAGGTTCAACTTGGAAACGGACTTGATTAGAAAAAATCAATACAAATTGTTACCCATATAAGTATGCATTCACTTAATTTGTATGGACCTGATTATTCTAAATGACCACATATTATGTATGTATAATCCAAATCGGTTTGGTCCAGGAGTGCACAAGCTTATGTAGCCGTTTAATGGCCTTGTAAACCTTTTTTCAGAAAAACGACTATTCATCAATGCTTGCACACTAGTAACACACAATTAGATGGTTTATGTACAACCTACAAAGTGAAATTCCTATAAAAGAAGTTAGCTGGATTTCAACAGATTTACATAGTTCTCTATCCATTTATATTATCAATTTCTCTTCCAATGAATTTGATGTCATACAATAGGACAAGAAACACATACAATATCTAATGTATCTGTGACATACTTAGGGTTAAGAAAAATTAGGTGAAAAGAAGTTGACTATACAGATGAAACACGTCATGTCTAACCATGTACTTGGGCTAGCTTCCTGCCACTTGTTTAAGAATGGTTTAAACTAAAAAGTTTTGTATTGACATAAAAAAACAGCCACCTAAGAGAAGGCGGCCCCAAGACCATCCTACTTCGGTCGAAGGGCTCTACCCAAGAGCAAAAAAGAAAAAAAGGAGGAAGTATTTTACCTATTGCTAACATCTTCATCTTCGTTCTCGTCTTCCAAAGCTCTAGGGGCTCCCTCTGTCGCTGCTAGCATCACCCTGTCTACCTCCTTTATTGTCTCAGCAAGATAGGGTGAAACCATATACACTTTGTTTACGATGACTAGGAATGGTACCTAACCATCCTTTTGCCCATGCACTCTCATTGAGATGACAACAAAGGAGGGGTCGCAAAGCACTAACAATCAGAGAAGGAATAGTCGAAGCTCCAAAAGGCGATAGTGGCACCAACTCTACTCTTGTTATTACTTTATCTTCCTATTCTTATTACCGAGATAGTGTCAACGCATCAAAAATCACTTAGGTAGATAATGGTTGGACACCAGGTAGCCGCCACATGATGCCCATTGCCTCCTTAAACACTGATTTTGGTACAATCATACAAGTCTTAAAAAATAAAGCCTGGTGAGCATTGGCAAGAGTTACAACAATCATCCTCACAAACCCCAAACCAGTTGTATCCCTAAAAAAGAATCTGAATTACATAAAACCACATATACAAACTACAAAGTATTGTATTAACAACTTTATTAAATCGACCATAACTTATTTGCAAACATTCCCAAATTAAATTTCAACTTGCAATGAAAAATATGAATAGTGATATGAGTTGTACTCCTATATGATACAAGTGGAGAGAATGGAGTCATTTCTGCATCATAACCAAACACATGCTAATAGATTCATATTCTTCTCCTCATCCCCCCCAACCCCAACACAAACAGTATAAAGTACTCATAGAGAGAGTGCAACTTCTCTCTATGCAAAAACCATAACACCGTACCCTATCTCCCAAAACCAAATAAAATAAAATTTCCCTTTTAACCTCCTCTCTAGTATCTATGCCCTCTCAAGACTCTCCTCTTAAAAACACCTAATATCTTCTTGAAGTTCTTTCAAAAATAATTGCCTTTCTCAGTTAAAGTTAGATATCTAACCAGATTGGCTGCTCTTGCTTACATGTAGCTGCTCTTGCCTACATGTGGCACTGGCTATAGCTCAGCTACTCAAATCCGCTAAAACCATTGCCCAAGCCTTGTGCCTGGTTAAGTCGTATGTGATGACAATTTGAATACCCCATAACATAATCTAGGTAAATAGTCTAAAGAACCCTAGGCATCTCCTAAAGAATTTAAGACTTTTTGAGATTAAAGTTTGCATTAAAAAATAGTTTGTAAAAAGTTCGCCCTAAAGGGAAGACAATATGTCCTAAAATGTAAGCATACTGTTGGTTGCTCCATGTGTCCGATGTAATGAAGGACATTACACCCTAATTCACTGAAGGAACTATCAAAATTGTATATAATATAAATGGACTAGCAAAAAAATACAATGGATTAGTAGAAAAAGACTAAATTAAGTACCTAAATATATACAATAGATGTTACTTGTATGGGCTAGATCTTTTATTTATTTTTATTTTTTCAATGTATAATTCCCAATAGAACCAACTATTAGCATAACACTTTTCCATTCCTCCATCCATCCTTCTTCCAACCATTACGAGTGGGGTAAATGTGCAGCTTCAAGAAAGACACTTCTTAGATTCTTAGTTCATACTGATCTAGTTTAATGAAATATGTCCAATCCATTGAGCTATTAGTTCTGTATGAATGCATTCTAGATTTAAATTAGGTAAGATTGTATATAGAAAGTTGATAGCATAGTAGAATATAAGGTGAGCTAAGTTCTACCATGACTTTTGACATAACATGAATCCACCTTGGAGAATTGACCAAATCCAGAAAAATAAGCATTAAAAACAACAAAGGTGCTTGAAGGTTTTGCCTCCGGAAAGATCATTCTTCAAATAAAACCATGTGAAAAAGACCCTACTTAGATAACAATGTATCACAGCACCATTCAGCATATTTCAAGTAATTACGAGGGAACAAAAGGGTAATGTTTCAAGAGGGAGAAACACAGCAGTCTTCTCAAGGAAATAGGATCCTCCTTGAGGGTGCAGGTTCAAAGTAGTTAGAATTTGTGACCTGCCCAACATGAACCCAAACCAATCAGTGGGTGAATTGGCATAGTTCATAGAAGAAAAAAAAAGTTCGCTTGACCCGGATTGAGATCTCAATCCAGCTTAGTTTTGGTCATGTTAAGGTCTCTAATGTTTCAAGAGGGAGAAATACAGCAGTCTTCTCAAGGAAATAGGATCTTCATTGAGGGTGCAGGTGCAAAGCAGTTCAAATTTTTGACCTGCCCAACATGAACAGACCAATCATTGGGCGAATTGGGATACTTTAGAGAGAAAAAGCAAGTTCATTTGGCCTAGATTGAAAATGTCAATCCAGCTTAGTTTTGGTCATATTAAGGTTTCAGCAGCCTAATCTGAGAAGGTAGATGAACCCAATATGTAGTGAAGTTCACCACAAGTTAAGACCAAAACAAATAAATAAATAAGCATGATGAAGTATAGTTGATGAATTACAACACTAAATCAGAATCGAAGTAAATGCCTCACGAGTGTGATTGGAGGCTTGCCAAGAATACAGATTGTAAGGTAGACTGCAATCTTGAAATTCAAATTTATCAGCAAAAAGCAAGTAAATTATAGGACCTTTCTATCATATTTTTCCAAAGAATCAGTGACTATTCAATTTGACGCAAAGTAGGTTTTAGCAAAGACCCATTTCCATGTATCACCCCCAAGGGAATGCAGAACACTTTAGTGCCTTCAGATTTCTATATATGCATGAGCAGACACAAAACTAGAAGCCTATTAATTCAACAAGGGGGAAATAAATTAATAAATATTTTGAATTCGGTAATATTGAACTCATAAATTAAAAGATTTCCTCTCTGGAAACTAAATCTAAAAAGTCAATCTGGCAAGTAGATGAGGAGACAAGCAATTGAAAAACATAATGAAAAACTAAGCCCCCACACTAAAGATGTATTCACCTTTTTAAAGCAACTTTAGGAGAAAAAAGATAAAAAAAAAAAAAAAAAAAAAAAAAAAAAAGCACTACAAGCAAAACTCCACCGCATATTAGGCATAGAACAGATAAACTATGTCAGAAGATAAATTATATAGAGAATTAGCAGGCATTGGTTCTCACATTAACAAATATTCTTAGAAGTTTTGAGAAAACTTACATAACGGTGGAACATCTCAACAGCTTTCTCTGCTTCTTCAACAGTACTCATGGTTACAAATCCAAAACCACGACTCTGATCTGTCTCCCTGTTGTAGATGACCTACAGTGCACAATATAGAAGTCACATCTTAACAGCCTCTCCATAATCAACCAATACACTTCAAACATAAACTTATTATACAAACTCCTATTGCAACACAATATTTACAAACCCTGCCAAATCTTTCTTCATTTCAAAAACAACAATTACTAACTGATTATAACTATATCCCTTAACAAACTGGACATAGTACATATTTGTATATTAACTAAAAACGACATCCTACATCCCCTACATTAGCAATTTCCTTGTAAACTTGTTATTTGATCCTTAAATCCATGAAAAAGGAAGTGTTAAGTCACCAGCAAGTGCTAGTTTTAGTTGCCAATCTGGAGGGGAAAAAAAGAATCAATAATGAAATAAACATTGATATATCAAAGGGTAACGATTGAAAATAGCAGTAGAAATTTCCAATAAAGACAAAATACAAGTTACTAATTCCACATAACTTATCTCAAAACTTGCAAGTCTCTCTTCCCAAAACCTATCATATATAACAAAAGAAATTTCACACTGCCACTTGCCCTATGGTACAACTTATGAAATTCATGCTTCCGTCCAAAATAAAATATAATCTCGACTAAAACTTTGTAATAATCACCATTCTCACAAAAAAAAAAAATCATCCAACAAAAAATTATTACAGAAATTCATTTTATCACAGAACTCCTAACATACAAAAATCTCAGGAAATAGACTACACACCCATATTTACTGAATGGCAAAAACTAAAAATTAATAGAAAATGAAAGAAGAAAAAATGGGTTTTGCCCTAAAGAGCATCTATGTTGAAGTTAGGAAGCACCAAAATCTTAACTTCACAGCGACACAATAACTATAAATTTCCGGTAAAAACCACATCAAGCATAAAAAAAAAACACATGTTGCCAACACTCACAAGAGAACATAGTATTAGTTAAAGTAATAAATTGACAGCAGCAACTGATCTAAGCAATACCCCCTCATAAACCTTTGAAGCAAGAAAATAAATCCTCACTCCTTCTTAGGCTAATACATTAAACAATTATGAGAAAAAACAAGAATTTTGTTTTAAAAAGAAAATTCCTACAACAGTCAGCAGAAACTGGCACAATTTACCTTTTTAACAGTAATCTCAGCAGAAATATTTAAAACCCTAAAATTCTCTCTAGCCTCAAAATTGGGATTCAAATTTGCTTTTAGATGAAAAATGCTATACCTCGGCGACTTCTACAACCCCAGCCTTCTCAAACAGCTCAGCGAGACTCTGGCTATCAACATCATACGGCAGGTTCCCCACGAACAGCTTCGCGTCCTCCAGCGGCTCGGGATATCCCTCTTCTTCTTCCTCCCCCTCCTCCTCCACCTCCTCAACTCTAACATCCTCCTCCCCACTATCTCCCTCCACAAACGCATCCTCCCCTTCGGCGACAACGCCACCGGCTTCACCATCGCTCGGGCCTTCAAATTCCTCAAACTCCACCTCCTCTCCATGGGAGGTGACCTGGCTCTCCACCTCCTCCTCCTCCTCCTGCTGGGACCAGTCGGAGGTCTGGGCCACGAGGAGGGGAGCTAGGATTTGGTGGCGGGCCTGCTTGTTCTTGAGGAAGAGGGAAAGGAAGAGGGGTTTTGAGGGGAGGGAGAGGAAAGGTGACTTGGAAGGGAGGAGGAGGAGAGTGGTTGGGAGGAATATGTCTGCTGGGAGGACGTGCTTGATAAGGGCTGTTGAGGTGGAAGACATGGTTGCAATCTGCAAAGGGCAAGGGGAAGGGGAAGGGGGGATAAGGAAGGAGGGGTTTGGAAGGGGTTTTTGTTTGGGTGGTAGGGTTTGGAGTTGGAAAGGACGGGAGATAAATATAATAATAATGGGCCGGGGATCTTGCTTTTTCCCCTTTTATTTATTTTTTTTTTTTTTTTGGTGCTGAGATTACAAAGTTCGGAGATGGGGAGGAGAGGTCTGCCTCCCTGGGCTTCAGTTTTAGCAAGGGCCAGGCTGTCAGATGGACATAAAATCATTTCCTGGGAATTTTATTTCCATACTCCCTTCTTAAAAAGGGAATTTCTAGAGGGCACACCTTTTTTTTTCCCTAATGTGCTCACTTAAAATTTTTCTTTTATTTGCTATTTTGCCATTCAATTTTATGGACAAGAATACCGCTCCTTCACCATCCTATCCTCTCTTGATTATTCCTGCACGCAAATTGCAGAGAAGAGGGGAAATCCAATTTTCCAACTAAACCCAACTCTTCTCTTGATTGCTTATTCTATTTCAGTAAAGCATTTCGGAAATTAAAATCTATATTTGACTAGAATCTTCTATTTCATCATTAAACTCTAAAAAAGAAATCAAAATTATTCTTTGGTGGGTCTCCGGGAAGAAAATTGAGATGCACAATATGGCAATGGTTCCATTCGACGATCAGAAGTCTTTGGAGGTATGAATCTATCATCTTCTTCACATTTCTACTTTTTTTTAATTTAAAGTTTAGATTTAATTAGTAATGAAATGGGTTGAAAGAACAATTTTGATTTTGAAGCAATCCCGGAGATAGACATGTCTGTCCCCTCAGCCCGGATCAAGTTAGGGGTGATCCAGGACTATAAACCCGGATCACCCCTAGCTGATCCGGGCTGTCTAGCCCAGATCAAGCAGATAGAGACATCATGTCTCCTTGATCCGGGTTAGACATCCCGGATGAACTAGGGATGATCCGAGACTGTAAGCCCGGATCACCCCTAGTTGATCCGAGCTGTCTAACCCGGATCAAGGACACAAACCTATATTTCTCTCTTTAATATGGTATGTACATTCTGAATACAAATAACTTTATCCAACATAAAATATATATAATATAACCCAAAAAAACATAATTACTTGTCCATATTTTAAAGCCCGGATTTGGTATCAAAACACACAATAATGATATTCAAAATTGAATTCCATAACACAGAATAAATCGAGTAGAAGACAAAGAACAACGACAACATAAAATCAACATATCTTCAGTTCATTCATAACTTTAAAGATATAATTATATAATAATATCCTAGACTGAATTCCCTGACACAAAATAAGTACAATGTAAGACAAAACAACGACAACGTAAAGTCACTAGAATGGACACAAAACAACAATGACAAAACAACAACGACAACATAAAGTCACAAGAACAACGACAAAATGATTGTCAAGCTCAGCATCATACATGCCAGGACTACAGGTATTGTTCAAGATTACATGTATCACCACTAGAATGGACAGAACCTAGGGTAGCATCACATCTCCATAATAAATCTCAGTTGTCATAACAGGGCTATTTCCTTGAAATTACGTCTTCATATGGGTATATGATTCATTTTTCCTCATCAAGTAGTATCATGCTTTTGTACAGAGGAATATCATCAAACACCTTTCGTGTAGTCGCAATGTTCCCACACGACGCATAAATGTGGATGAGGGAGTTCTGCACGAACCGATCAAGCTCCAGCCCGAGCTCTGTGACGTGGTAGTGGCTGAAGCGCCGAGCTAGGCGACGATAGGCAGGCGCAAAACTTCAAGAGGAAGGGGAAGGAGAGGTGGTCCGAGGGGAGGCCAGAGTGGAGCATGAGGATGTAGAGGGAGACTGAGCAGTTGGGAGTTTTGGTTCGGAAAAAGCCACGGATAATGATGTTGTAGAGGAAAGTGGTGGATGGGATCGATCTAAAGAGGGAATAGGAGTTACCGATGTCGCCGGAGTCGGAGATTGCGGTGAAGAAGAGCAGCGTGGAGGCGAGGAATGAATTGCCGGAGAGGCCGAGGGTGGTCCGAGGGTGGCGACTTGAGCATGGCTTGCTTAAGTTAGGACATAGATTTGCACTGGTTGAGGAGGAAGATGAGGGAGTGGAGATGGGGCGACATTCCAAGTGGAGGAGAGGGAAGAAGGGCAGTTGAGGAAAATGCGGGTGTGCTCACTAGGAAAATCCTCTCTTTTCAAAAAAGAAGATGGGCTCACTAGGGGAAAAAGGTGTGCTCCTTTAGAAACTCCCTTAAAAAGAAAATTTCTTTTATACTTCATGCTTATTATAATTGTCTTTATGCCAAAAGAATTTACTTATACCTTACTTTTATACTCCAGTATTCCAATATATATATATATATATATATATATATATATATATATATATATATATATATATATATATATATATATATATATATATATATATATATATATAAAATTCCTAGTGTATTCCAATTATCCTCTCATTCAATTGAATTATTTATGAACTTTGAAAAACATCTCGCAATGATTATTTCCTGTAAAAAAAAAAAGGACAAAATGGTGGTTTCATGTTACAAGATATGGTTGTTTCAATCTCTCTCAATCTTTTTCTTCTTCTCTCCTTTTCTATTATCATTTTTTATTTTTTTTGGCTTTTGAGAAAGTTAAGAACCCAACACTATTTATATTAGGTCTATCCAAATTGTTACCTCTAAATGTAAATTTAGTTGTTGAAGAAAATTATTCAAGGTTGAATTATGCTGTGAATAAGTAATTTTTTTGATGGTATGAAAGTTCGCACGTTTGTATAACATGCCATATCTAGATCTAATATACTATATCAGAATAACAGCAAATTCATACTTTCTCTTCTAATCTGCAAAAAACAACAACAAGCTCTATTAGTAGTTTTTATTTATTTCTAATAAGTTGGAAAGGAAATGTATTGGGTTTTTATTCTAAAGACAAAATTAAATCATCAAATTTACTCTGTCTCTTATTTATTTTCATAAAAGTGGAGGAACAAAAAATACAATTTATTTGAATTTAAGAGTATAATATTGCTGATTTTATTATGTGTTTTGCAAACATTTTCTTTTAGTCATTCTTGAAAGTTTTTTCTTCAATATATTTATGTAATGCTCATATCCAGAATCTTGATAGCGAACCATCGGCAATATACTCATATAGAAAAATGTTATGCCATCGGTACAATATCACTAAATTTTCTACAATAATTCTTGATGGTAGCAAGTAATCTTTTAACAATAATTTAAGTCTTTATTAGGAAATAAGTTTGATTACAATGGAAAAATAAAGAAAATACAATGAAACAATAGGGGAACAACAACAATAACAACAACTAAGCCTTTTATCTCAAGTAATTGGGGTAAACTACATGAACCAAAAGGTAATCATGTCAGATTAATCATATTGATAATCTTTCTTCATTCATTCATATCGAGTAATATGGCCTCATTTGAACCTTTAGCATCCATGAACAGAGGAACAAATAAAGATAAAAGTGGAAGCAAACTTAAAGTAAATTTATTCAAGTCAAGACAATAGTGATGTTCTACTGGGCTTCAACCTATTCCTCATAATACTTCAGACCCAAGTCAACTCAGATAGATCAACTTACAGGCCTGAGCAGGCACACCTAAGTCATCAAATGGCGATTATAATATGTATAGCATATATACATAACTATAAAGTAGTTCAATTCAACGTTAATTCAGTCAAGTCTTATGATGGAAGTCTAACTATTCATGTAACATTAATCATTAAATAAAATAATATTGAGTCTACATTGTCTTATAATATTAAAAAGCTAATAGATAGAAAGAAGGATAAATCAAATGACCCTCACAGATTCTAGAAATAGCCCAATAGATTCTAGAGTTGGCTTATATAGATTCAAGAGACGGCCCTTATCTTTGCGTTTTAACATTTTGGTTTGTGTACCACTTAGCGCTACATAGTACTTAGGGCCATACAGTGAATATTTCAGTAAATTTTTCATCCTTTAGTTTTTCCCAAACTATATGTCTGTTATATCATTTTCTGAGAAATATTATTTTAATACCAACAGTTAATGTCATTTTAGCATAATTATTATGGTACAGTATCACTATCATCTCAATATCATTGATATCAATTCTTTTCATTAACATTTATCATTCTATGTTGTGTTAATGTTATAAATTTAATCTAATAAACTATATTCAGTCAATATCTTATTGTCATGATTTCACTATAGTAATATCTTTGATTAATTATAATGAATATGATTAAAATCAGTTGGTCAAATAAATGTATGGAGGTCAAGGGTTTTTTGTGCAATGGATTACCTTAATTAAATAATCACCTTCCTTATAATTCACATTTTCTTAGATACCGATGGACAATATGATATAAAATCTAGGTATCTATGGGTCATGTATGTAATAATATTATGACTTTATAAGGCAACAATCCAAGTTTATGTAACAATCATAATCCTTAATTCCTTGTATTGGTTTATTACTTATCATCTGTATCAGCTCGGGAGCGTGGACATTAACATGGACAGATACTGAATAAATTGAGTTATATCTTTCCTTCTAATCTACAAGTTCAAATTCCACAGAACGGGGACATCTTATCTTATTATTTTTTTTATTTTTTTCATAATTTTCTAGAATTATTTAGCGTCGGCCGATTTTTGGACAAATATTCGATTAACATAATTATTTTAAATCTAAATTTTCAATTTTAATCTCTTTCCTATTTCAGTTTTATCTCTAGATGTCTAACATCTTTATTTGACCAATTTTGGATAGAATTTGACTCTATAGCAGTGCAGTAAATGATGCAGTTTAAGGGTTTTTGATGAAACAACATACCTGTCTTCCAGTAGTTTTTAACCCCTCAAATAAATTTAGAAAAATCTAAAAAAAATCAAACTTTTCCTTTCGTATTCTACTTCATTTTCTTTTTAAAGTTTGCTAGTTCCTTTTTAAATTTTCTCAGATAAATTGTTAAATAATCAGCTTGGAAATTGGATGAAAATCAACTAAATTATTATTTCAACTATGTTATTTAGTTTTACCATTTGAAATAAATTCTAAACTTCTCCATCAATATAGAAAACCTTCTGCAATATCTGTCCTTATTTCCTAATGTAATTTTTGAGAAATTTCTTCACTTTTAAAGAATAATCACATCAATATCGGTTCTTTTCCAATTTGGGTTCAAAAAGATGCAAGAATATACTTTCAAACCCTTTAAACTTGTGATTTTTTAATATAATCTCCTCACATATAGTACCAGATATATTATCAATCCAATTTCAAGATTATATATGCTCAAATTTATATTTATCTTGAGTTTCATTGCACGTATCATACCATGCATATTATAGTACACAAACCATATCACTGTCCAGACATACACAACAGTCTATCTTAAAACTGCAATAATTTTTGCATCTTAACTCCGATTGATCTTATTCTAGTGCCATTAGAGCGATGATTTCTACAATTTTTTCGTAAGTTCAGACCTATTATAACTCATATTTAGGCATAAATGTTATGCTTGTGCATATACATGCACATATTTATTTATGCATGTTATTATTTGTATATGTTTTTATTGTTTGGAAATAATACCTCACATACATGAATATGTTCTATAACTCTTATACTTGCCAGTATCACTCTTGTACTTGTTTATATTATCATGCATGTCGTTTCATATTTACATATCTATTGATATATAAATTCTTGTTGCATATATCACATTGATACTTAGCGTATATTACATTGTGAGTATAGAGAAAATAAACATTAGAATAAAATACATATTGTGAGTCTTTTGTCATACTTAGGATGCATCAGCCAATCTGTGTGCTGACACTATTGATTTCTTAGTTTACTTAATGGCGGTTATTCGACTTGTGTAGAAATCAGTACTTGAGGTCATAATTTCGGATATGCACGGGATATTCAGTATGCCTAGTGGCGGTCATCCAATTTGTGTGTAGACCAATATTTAGGGTCGTAGTATCGGATATAAACATTACACTCCTATAATATGTGAATCCTATAATATGTGAATACTCTCACCATTCAGTTTCAAACTAATAAGATAGAAAGCGTATCCATTTGCTTGATCATATTACATTATGCACACATTGTACTTTATAATTCATATGTATAATCATGTTATATTATATATATTATACTTTACGATTCATGTTATATTATACATATCATATACTTCATGATCACATACATACATCTTCAATATTGTTCTTACTAGCATACAATACTTTGATATGGTTTCTATAACATTGAACGAGTTTGGATTTGTATTATTATTTGGGTTTTAACTCTTGAGATTATCACATCTTAAATCCAACAACCATGATTGCAGTGCCTAGGAGGAGAACTAACCCCTCGAGGATCTATATTCCAGGAGCAAGCCAAGCATCAATAGTTGTTTCTCATAGAATCTTTATCTCTTTTGTGTATTTATCATTTTGGTTTATATACGCATATGTATCTTACTTCCTAATTATGTTTATAGTATTCAAACACTTGTATATATTCAACACTTATATTATTCTGTCTTGATACTGTACTTGACTCTACATGAGCATCATTTTGATGTACATATTACTTATCATTTCCATATATGTATTTTTGGATATTACAATATTCATGCTTGTAATATTGTGGCAAATAAATTCAGACCTATGGAATATATATCATATTCATACACTTTCATATATTTTGAATGTGATTGTATGATATAATGATTTCGTGCACTCTGATATTGAGAGTGCTTGCTAAGGATACTCACATTCAAGCTCACCAGCATGGTTTCGGAGCGTTCTAGTTTATACTATCATGTTCATAATGTATGACCATTTATTCACTAAGTAATCATCTTATATCTTTTTCTTAAACATGTAAGCAATAAATTTTTTTTTATATTTTTCTTTAATATGTAAGTAATAAAATTAAGTCCTTAGGTTAGACATGGTAAAAAATGAAAATAACAACTTGAACATAATTTAGGCATTCATTTAAACAAGATAATTACAACATTATAAGAAAGATTGTCGTGTTTATTACAAAAATCAACTACTTAAAGATAACTTTTGATATCACATGATTTACCAAAAAAATAAATTATTAATAATGTTGCAATTAAGTAAGCTCGAGCGAAATTACCTTTTATGAACTTACCTTCTATCATGAAAGTGTTTCTCTCAAGTTCATTCGAAAAGCAAATTAATAATTAGGCAAGATTTCTTGTTAATATATTGTTATACCGATTTTAGGGAATATAATCATACATACAACAATTTTTATATTTATAAGACCAAAAAAATTCTTCAAATCTATCTTATTGGGTCGATGAGATTAGGATGATTTTTTTAGTTCATTAAGTTTTATTTAAGAAAGGGTGATTATCCTAATTTATTATGTTTAAACTATGAAATTGAAAAGAAAGATCAAGTTCCTGTCCCAAAACTCCATAGAAAGGTAATAAAGAAACACTAGATAGAAAACCAAGAATACAAAAAGAATAAGGAATCTGGAATGCATATGATGCTTGGTACTTCGCGATTAAACTTCGAAGGATTGCTAATTGGCAGTTTTCTGGTGGCTTATAGTATTGGGCTTTGTGTGGTAGCTTCCTAATAATGATCTGGTACTTCTGAATTATTTTATTATTAAAGAAGATACATTGATAGAAGAGAAAAGTCATAAACCATGGAGTAGAGAAGTATGTAAAGCAGAATTTTTAGTTTAAGCGTTAAAAATAAAAAAAAGAGGCTTGCCCTCAAGTGTTCATGTGTGTATATATGAGTAATGGTGATCATGACTAAAGTGGAGGAAAATAGGGAGAGTGGAAGGTTTCGTGGAGGAGTGGAGAGAAAAGTGGGGAAGTGGCTGAGTGGAGGAGAAGTGATAGGAAAAACTTGTTTAATAAGATTGTTCCTCTTTCTCTTTTAACCAAAATAAATAAAAGAATGGTTTAGACATATATTAGAGTAGATTAAGGGTTCGGATCTTAGAGAACAAGGATTTTACTTTTAGATGAATTAAACATACATATATGTGTGTGAGTTTATGTGCGCACACGCGTGTGCGTGCATATATATTCTCTTTTTTTCTTATATAAATATTTTTTTAATCACAAAAAATAATCTCAATAATATAGTACTATCATAATTATTAAAATAATATTATGACATAAGAAAAATATGACATGCAAATAGGGGTCACTACAATTTTAGATCTATTTTATAATCCATCCAAATTCAATAATCAAATAATCCCATAATTGGTATAAAATATTGTTACATTTGTTAATTATTATACTGTAATAGTTAATTCTTATGAGAGATTTTGTGGTTGAGTGGACATACTCCATCTTTATTTCCAAAGTAAAGACAGGAACATCTATTAACAAATATATCCTAATTTTAATAAAAGAGAAAGACTTTCTCTTTGCTCCAAAATTGGAAACTCATATCCAATTATTATAGATCTAGCCAAATCAATATATCCTCATCTAAACAAAAGAAAAGTAATTACCTTTGTGTCACATTTTATAACGTATTATATTTGTATGTCACATGTTATACAATCATAGATCTCTTGTAGGTATGAATAGAAATTAAGAACTTGTACAGATTTCAGAAGATCTATTTGTGGCATGCACCTATTTGAGTGAGGAGCAGACTAAATTTTCCAGAAGCAGGATAATACTTAGTCAACTTTTCACTCCATAATTATTAATTGAAGTAGCCATGATATCTCACATTTGAGAATAATTTATGAGATGCTTACTAAGAATGGGTATTTAATTCATATAAAATAGGAGCGTAATCGAATGCTGACACTATCATTGCTAGCAACAATTTGCTAATCGTCAAATTATTTGTCGACTGTCAGAGAGTTGCCGACCACTAGATCATTGTCGACCACCAGAAAAGCCATCCATCAAGCACTCTTTGCTATCCGAATAAGCATCATGCCATCTAAGTATCCCTCTAACAACCATCTTGTTGGAACGCCCCTTGCCAGAGCACCACTCATCGAGGCAACTCCTTTTCCTTCTTCTCCCTTAGAATCCGTCAAGGGATAGAAACTATCTACCTTCTTTTAAGTAAATTATATTTTACTGGATCTAGTAAGATAAGTCGTAATAAGAACCTAGCTAAAATTTATAATGCTTCATCTTATAAATCCAATAAGATGATTTCCCTATTCGTTTCATTGTTCCAAACTTGTCAACAATTAATAACTAAAAAAAACTTCTTACATGCCTTGACAATTCAAGATAATTTTCTTTAAAAGTTAATGTTTATTTTTATAATAATTTATTATTGATCTTTTATCATTAGGCTTAAGTGTGAATCTATTTGACAAGCGCGTCTTCAAGCTAAGATGATTTCCTTCTCATACTCATTTTTTCATGCACCATTCCTATTTGATAGGAATGTATTATATTTTCATTTTATATAATTGTTTATTTATGTGACTGTATAAGTTATTGTTTACATCAACAACAACTGTTTAAATAACTTATATTTTATTTCTAAGAATTGTCACATGCAATTTGATTATCTTACAAACTTTATTCAAATGAAGCGTATGTTACAAATAAAGTAAAAAATAGTAATTGAATTGCTAATTGATAGTGATGATGATTGTAATGTCGTATAACAAATGTGTCTAGAAAAGAGCTCTAAATGAAAGTGGCTATTTAAGTTAGGAACGTGCTTGCACAAAAAAGCTCTCACTTCTTTTACCTTGCTTGGTCGCGTGTCATTATGATATGCAGTCAGAAATCCCTTAAATTAGATGTTGAAATTTCAGTAACATATTACAATTAAAACATCACTCTAAAAATTAATATACTACACCTGAAATCAAACTAAATTGGGATCATATTCATTAGAAATGTATTGTACTAAACTTGACATGATCCTAACAATTGTAAATAATACTGGATTGAGAGAGATACTTATTGATATGAAAATTGTGATTTGGTTGTACTGTTAAGTTATACAACTTTTTTGTACACACTATGAGTACATTGTGATTTACTAGATCACATCTAAAAATTATTGTTTGCTATTGCGTAGGTCCGGGTCAGCTCTAAACAATCCTGGTAACTATTTTTCCGGATTTGTACAGGGGACAATTGAAATGTGGGTATAGCATCACTTAGTTTCTCCAAAAATCATTGACACCTTAGATTAGAAAATTTGACACATAGGCTATAGCTCAACTTTGATTAGAATAACCATTATCAAGTACCTATTTAATAATTTAATTTATATTCTATACTTACATTCATATGCACTTTGTCACTCAAATAATTCATGCATAATTATTTTAGTTACTTTTATTCTTTTATCTTTTCATACTAATATTATTTTTTATTTAGTCGCAATCTGACAATTTGGATGTGCATATTCAGATTTTGAGATAGATTGAATTGAGCAAATTAAAGATCTAAAGTATTATAAAGAGTAATTGAAGCTAGTAGATGGACTAATTTGCTCTACAGCCTTGTATTTATTATCTTAAATTGATTTCGCTCTTAAAATATTATCTTTATACTTAGTTATTTATCTATCATTATTTCTGTTATTATCCTTTGAATAAAAGTTCTATTTCTCTTTAAAATATTGTTGTATAGTTGACTATAACAATTACTGATATTGTACTGAGGCTTAGTGTATTTTTACGTGTACATTACCCAACAGATCGGCTATCCAGCATTCTGGATGGCTTGCCTGCTGATATCAGAGGTTAGGTTTCTCGAATCAATTCAAGTGATTTGAATTGATTTGGATCCTAGTACAAAATTAGGCCACACATATACTGATGAGTGTCATATATTGCATATTTATAGCCTCCATATTAGCTATTTTTGTATTTAAATAATACTACACAAGTATTTTTAGTGTGTTTTTAGAAAAATCTATTCCTACAAGGAGATGGTATAAACTCAGAGCCGGTTTAGGAAACCAAGTCCAGAGAGAAGTTAAAAGTGAATAAAACTATAAGACCATAATGCTGCAGAGAGTCAAAGTTAATTACAGTCATAAAAATCAAAAGAACAAGACAATAGTCTCATGTAGAAGAAAAACTAGACAAAATATCAAGAATTTTGCCGCTATTTGGCGGCAGTAGCTGCCAATTGGTGGCTCAATGGGACCTACAACTTATGAATTTTTGTGGGAGCTTCATTGTAATTTTGTAGTTTCTCACTTGTACTCAGATTAGGGTTTGATTATTCAAAATCTATATATTGGTCATATCCTTATAATCTAGAGTTTTTATGATGTAATTTTGTACTTGAAAATTATTAAATAAAAATAGGGTTTGCTGAAGGGGTAACGACCGCCATACCGACTCCTGATGTACCCTTTTCTATTCATCATTGTTTCTTAAGTAATCTTTTTCTAATTACTTTCTAGTATAAAACTTTTATTGCTTTCTAGGAAAAATATGATTTTGCTAATTAGAACTATGAGTAGCTAATTTAGTTTAGTTTTAGGATGTAGATGAAATTAGGAATCCACCATGTAGTTGCTCTCTAGTGTTTTTTCCTAAATAAAATAACAAAGATAAGATTTTTCAATGAAAAGATTAAAATATAACAATTTGTAGATTAATACTTTGATAGGTTATACTTGAATTAGATTTCTTAATAGCCTATACTAATTTGGATTTGGGGTTATTACTTTTTATCTTTGTCATAGAGTTATCTAATAATTTAGTTTATTTTTATGAGGAGTCGTATCTTTGATATGTTATACTTGTACACCACTTAATAACACATACTTAGAACACTTTAAGTAAAGATAAAAACTAAAATATCAAATTTTTATGATATAAAGAAGATAATAGAAGTAATACATGATTGGAAATTGATGGATTCTATATCCTAGGCTAATTAGAATAACTAAAATCCAATTTAAGACCCGTAGTTAATCCACTAGGACTAAAGAATTAGTGAGAATAACAAAATACCTTAGATTTTTATGGGAACAACCTGTTAGCGCTACAACTGATACTGTGCGCTTACAGTAGATATTTCACATCAAGTTTTTGGCACCGTTGCCGGGGATCAACAGTATTTTTGTTGTTTTTTCTAACATTTTACGGGTTAACAGTGTGTGTTGAGTGTGCATAGACCAGAATGTGAAGATATGATGTGATAATTTAACTATAAGCGTACAGTGTCGGTTGTAGCGCTTTACAGGTCATCCCATAGAGATCTCATGTGTTTTGCGATTCTTACTATTCCTATTATTCTAATGGACTAACTAAAGATTTTAAGTTGAAATTGATATTATCTAATTAGCCTAGGATCTGGAATCCACTAGTTTCCAACCATGTATTTACTTCTATTATCTTTTTCTATCATAAAAATTTGATATTTTAGTTTTAATCTTTATTTAAAGTATTCTAAGCATGAGCTATTAAGTAGTGTGCAAGTATAACTCATCAAAGAGACTACTTTTCATGCAAGCAAACTAAATCATTAGATAATTTGATAAAGAGGATGAAAATCAACAACCCCAAATCCTAAGTAAAAAACTATCAAGAAACTTAACTCAAGTATAACCTATCAAAATATTAATCTACGAGTTCTTTTATTTTAATCTTTTTATAGAAAAATCATGTCTTCATTATTTTAATTAGGAAGAAAATATTAGAGAACAACTATATGGTGGATTCTAATTTCATCTACATTCTAGAGTTAAGCTAAATTAGCTATTCATAATTTTAGTAAGCAAAATCTTATTTTTATTCATGAAAGCAATTAAATCTAATTGAGAAAGCAAATAAATCTAAATTAGAAAGCAATTAAAAGAGAATTACATAAGAAAAATTGAAGAACAACAAAAGGTCACCTCTGGAGTCGGTATTGTGACCGTCATCCCTTCATCAAATCCTAATCCTAATTTTATTAAATAAAATACGAGTATAAAATTACAAGATTGTACCCTAATTACAAGTATACGGCCAATAAATAGACTTCAGAGAATCAAATCCTAATATTGATACAAGTGAAAAACTACAAAATTACGTCGAATCTCTCAAAGAAACATCAACCTGTAGGCCCCTCTTTTTGCCGCCAATTGGTGGCAAAATGCAGCTAAATAGCAGCATTAATATGGAGAAATTTTCTTATTTTTTCTGCATGAGTCACTTGTCTTTTACTTTTGATTCTACTGACTATATTGCACTTTGACTCTCTACAATATCTTAATCTTGTAGTTTTGCTCTCCTTTAAACTCTTTTATAGATTTTGTTTCCTAATTCCGCTCTAATTTTATGTCATCTCCTTGCATGAATAGGATTATCTGAAAAACAACTAAAAATACCCGAGTAGCATTTATTTATATACAAAAAATAGATAAAATATGAGAGAAAAAATACAATATATGATGCTAATCACACCCCCACACCTATCTTTTGCTAGTTCTCGAGCAAAACCTAACCCTAAAAAGAAAAAGAAAAATCATAACCCACTTTCGCAGGAATCGTGATTGCACTTAGCACGTGCAACAAACCTTTAAACCCCTACGTTACCGTAGTAGACGAGTTGTGTCTCATGAGGGTTTGCAGTGAATATACCCACAAAATTCGTGAAGAAAATAGATTAAGGAATAAAGAAAAGAAAAATAAGGATAACCGAAAATCAAGAAAAATAAAAGTTTTATATAATAGAAAGAAAAGATCTTTTTTTAATATACTTTCTTCAATTAATCTCACTATACAAACTCAAAAACGCATTTAGATTATCAATTTTCAAATCAAGTATCATATCAGATACACTTATCATTTTAATCAAAAATTTGAATCCTATTTTTCAATACCCAATAACAGATAATCTATTGGCTCATATACGTTTATGTGCACATGTGATAGTCTACTTCGACCTTGGACTCCAACTCTAACTCATGATTCATCTCCTCTCTCATAACAAATTTTTTATTTTTTCTTTTGTCTCTTTTTTTCTTTTCTTTTTTTAAAGAATATTTCGCCTTTCATGCGAATATTCATGCTTGCTTAGGAGCAAATTACCCGATTACTTAGATCATAAATTTTTTTACTCTTGAGCCTATTGCCTTAATACCAGATGCACTCCTTTATTTTATCACTCTCGAGACTATTGCCTTAATACCAGACACATCCCATTTTTTTTATTCTCACTCTTTTATTTTTCTATTTATTTATTTTTGTTTTTTTATTTTTTATTTAGAGAGAGAAGACTTACTCAATCGTTATCATTTTTGTCTTTAACCTAATAAACTATTGTGAAGTAAAAAATAGATGTATACTTGCCTCAAAATTACTGTATCGATATTTATTTTTCAGATTTTAATTTTTTTTCATAAAATTCTGAGTGTATCGTTCAATCTACTCTCTTATCCAATTTCAAATATAAATTTATTCCTTTATTTGTAAATAGGTTGATCTATTGATGAAAATATATTAAAAAATTTTAGTTTTTATTGTTTGTTTTTAAAAATTATTTTTTTAGTTAGTTACACTAAAAACTATTCGAAGTGCAAAATAAAGAAACCCAAAAATCTAAAAATAAAATAAAATTTCTAAAAAAATTAAAAACCCTAGAAAAAACATGAAGAAAATATCCTAACCCACTTCCCCACACCTAAACTCATTTATGTCATCATACACAAACAAATGGTGGTAAATAAATAAGAAAATTATGATATAAATGTTATACACTTATTAGAAAATTCAAACCGGTTACGACCTCTTGATCGCTTTCCACTCTCATACTGTGTCTACGTTTTGATAAGGATGAACTTAGTCTTTTTATCAGTTTTGCATTTAATCTCTTCATCTTGTTTTTGATTTTTCTTAATTTATTTCTATCCTTTTTTCTTTTATTCAATAGTAAAATTTTGAGGTTGGAAAGCGTACCTTTATCATCGTCCATATTCCATCTACGAGCATCTTTTATTTTAGTAAGTATTTTGGTTTTATCATCATGTAAAATAACATACTCATCTTGGTGTTGTGAAATTATGAGCTCGATTTTGGATCAGTCTTTCAAATCATTAAGTATCATGACCTCTTCATTTTGTGATTCCTTCCATTCTTCTAGTGTTTTGACCTTGTCATGCATATTTTCTTCAGACATGTCATCAAAATTCTCAAAAAAATGCTATGGTAGTGGATTTATCATTAGTCAAATCATTGTAAAGGAATAAAAATTCTTCTTCATAAATTTCTTCACAATTTTAAAAAAAATCAAATGATAATGTGTTACTAGCAAGTTCATCATGAGGCAAATCATCAATTAAAATTTTTTCTTCATCACCAGCTTCTTCATAATTATTTTCACAATGGTCTAAAAAAGGTTGATCACAATATTGAAGTATAGACTCATCATGCACAAAATGATTTAACTTATTTTGAATCATATCTATTTTAAAAGATGACTAAAGTGGTTACTCGTTGGAGTAAGATATGTTTAAACAATTCGATGGTTGATCTTTAAAAAGTTTAGTATGAGAAATTATTTTGAAAAGATCTTCTATACAAGATGTACTTTGAGAGGATAATTTTATTTGAGAGGATGATTTTAGCAAAACTTTTATACCTTTCTCTATTGTACGTGCTCGCTCCTCAGTCTCGCGATTATAATTTTTCTTATTTTTCTCAATTGATTGCATCTGGAGATCATGAGTGAAATTTAAAGATATATATGATGGATCTGTATACATATTTGATGACATATATGAAGTGGTTGTAAAACATGCATATTTTACTTCTAATCATTTTAATCTTTCATCTAACATATTCAATTGAATATCTTGTTCATGATTGAATTGAGAACATGAAAATGAATAGCCCATAAAGAAAGGATCAGATGGATGACTCTCTTGGTACGGCTTGATTATATGCAAAATTAGAATGATTCATCCATTCACAATTATAATTTTATATATAGAAAGTGCTTGTAAGTTCATGATATGTGGTGTGAATTTGATTATAATCTAATCCTACCAAACTTCCTATCCATGGACACTGATGATAATTATGATATAGATCACGATAATGATAGCAACCAGTTTAATTTTGAAACATATTTTACTTTTTTGAAAAAGGTGGAGAGGGAAAGAGATGGAAAAGAAATTTTTTTTTTAAAAATTGATATTTTATTTTTTTATGTTTGTATTTTTTTACAAAACCAAGGACCTAAAATATAGAACCAGAGAAAATGAGGGGGAGAAATTCACAAAAAGTGCCGCTAAATGGCGGCAATTGCCGCTATTTAGCAGCAAAAGCAGGGAGTTTGACTCCTTGGTTTCTGAAGTGCACTTCAAAGACTTTTCTCGTCCCTTTTTGCTTCCTGTATATGAACTTCCATATCGCTGCACACTCAACACACACTGTTAATCCGTAAAACGTTAGAAAAGTAAGTAAAATACCGTTAATCCCCAGCAACGGTGCAAAAAACTTGATGTGATAATTTAACTGCAAGCATACAGTGTCGGTTGTAGCGCTTTACAGGTTGTCCCACAGAGATCTCAGATGTTTTGTGATTCTTGCTATTTCTATTATTCTAACGGACTAACAAAAAATTCTAAGTTGAAGTTGATATTATCTAATTAGACTAGGATGTAGAATCTAATAGTTTCCAACCATATATTTACTTCTATTATCTTCTTCTATCATAAAAATTCGATATTTTAGTTTTAATATTTATTTAAAGTATTCTAAGTATGAACTATCAAGTAATGTGCAAATATAACTCATCAAAAAAATTACTTTTCATGAAAGCAAACTAAATCATTAGATAATTCAATAAAAAAGATGAAAATCAATAACCCCAAATCCTAACTAAGAAAAGGCTATCAAGAAATTTAACTCAAGTATAACCTATCAAGGTATTAATCTACGAGTTCTTGTATTTTAAACTTTTCATAGAAAAATCATGTCTTTATTATTTTAATTAGGAAGAAAATAATAGAGAACAACTACATAGTGGATTCTAGTTTCATCTACATTTTAGAGCTAAGCTAAATTAGCTACTCATAATTTTAGTAAGCAAAATCTTATTTTTATTCATGAAAGCAATTAAATCTAATTTAGAAAGAAAATAAATCTAAAGTAGAAAGCAATTAAAAGATAATTACCTAAGAAAAATTGAAGAACAACAAAAGGTTACCTCTGGAGTCGGTATTGTGGCCGTCATCTCTTCAGCAAACCCTAAATCTAATTTTATTTAATAAAATACGAGTACAAAATTTCAGGATTTTACCCTAGTTACAAGTATATGGCCAATAAATAGGCTTCGGAGAATAAAATTCTTATTTTACTCCAACTGAAAAACTACAAAATTACATCAAAGCCCTAAAAAAAATCAACCTGTGGACCCCTCTTTGTGCCACCAATTGGCGGCAAAATGCCGCTAAATAGCGACATTGATATGGAGAAATTTTCTGATTTTTCTTTTGCATGAGTCTCTTGTTTTTTACTCTTGATTCTCCTGACTGTATTACACTTTGATTCTCTACAATATCTTAATTTTATAGTTTTGCTCTCTTTTAAGCTCTTTTATAGGTTTTGTTTTCTAATCCGGCTCTGATTTATGCCATCTCCTTATATGAATAGGATTACCTGAAAAACAACTAAAAATACCTAAGTAACATTTATTTATATATAAAAATAGATAAAATATGGAAGAAAAAAATGCAATATATGATACTAATCAAGATACAGGAAGAGAAAAGGGATCAGTGGAGTTTCAGAGCTGCGTAGCAGAAATCAGAGAGACAATCTCTCTGGTTCTGCTGCTAATTGGCAGCAAGAACTGCCAAATAGCGGCAACTTAGGTATATTCTGACCCCAAATTTTCTCCACTTCTGTGTTTTTGTTCTCTAGTTTTGTAAAAAAAATTAAAAAAATAGAAACAGTATGAATCACATCTTTTCTTTGATCATATCTCTTCCACCATTTTATCTTCATCACACCTCACTTCTTGCATTAGTTTAGGAAACTCACGTATCCACTCACGGTCGCTGGTTCATGCCACATTGGACCCGTGATCACTTTGGTCGATTAGTGAGATCAGATTTGTTGATGGGAGACAAGATGGACCAACCGATCCAATCCTTCAGGATCGATATTACCCATTGTGCACATCACTACCATCATGCATCAAAGTTCTACACGCAGCGGGTAATCACTATGAATTGAAGTCGCAGTACATTAGCATGCTTCCTAAATTCACTGGTTCTAATTCGGAGGAGCATATCTCTTTATCAGTGAATTTCAGGAAGTGTGCGTGATGATTAAACTGCAGCACTTGTCGGATGATGCAATTAAGCTCTGCTTCATTCTATTTGCTCTCAAAGATAATGCCAAGAAGTGGTTGTATAGTATGCCTACTGATTCAATCACTACTTGGAATGAATTCGTCATGCTATTTCTTAAGAAGTATTATCCCATGCACAAGAAAGAAAAAATTCAGTATCAAATTAATCTATTTCATCAAGTGCCGGGAGAACCCTTCTGGAAATACTTAGAACAATTCAAAAATCTATTAGCTCAGTGCCCCCACCATGCGATAGAAAAGTGACGGTTGTTTCAAATCGTGTACGAAGGACTCGATTACACATCCAAAACTCTCCTTGAATCCATGTGTCAGGGGGAGTTCATGAGAAAGAATGAGGATGAAGAGTGGGACTTCCTTGAGGATATATCATGGAAAACTATGCAGTGGGAGAGTCCCGCTGAGAAACCCAATGCATCAAAATGTACAAATAAGAGTGAGATCCATAGCATCGACAGCTTGACAGCTGCCGAAACTAAGATTGTAGCCCTTATGCGGAGAATTAAGGTGTTGGAGACTCTTAGTGCTGCACTAATGGGTCAAGTAAATCAAATATAAGATCCCACATGTTTTAATTGTAGAACTCCAAATCACGTTATGGAGGAGTATCCACTATTAGTAAATTCCATGGGTTCGACACTAGAGTAGGCGAATGCCTTATATAAAAGACACATGAATAATTCATACGCTCCTACATACAATTCTGGCTGGAGAAGCCATCCAAATCTCTCTTGGAGTCAGGAACAATATCAGGGAGCTCTGAATCTTAACATGCAGCCTTCAACTGATGGTCAGTTTCCAAAACCAAATGTGGGTGCTTATCAACACCCAAACACTTCAAGTCATGGAAACAACCAAAACAGACAACCTGCACACAACCAATCACATCTATAATAGGGGTCTAATAATGATCAAGAAAAGCGACTCCAATCACTTGAGTGTTGAAAATCTCCTCAAGTCCTCGACCAAACTTGACACTTATATGCAAAATCTCATGAAAGTGTCAACTGATTTTATTCAAAGAACAAATCAACAGCTGCTCGTGAACTCTCAAGCTATTAAAAACTTAGAGCAGTAGGTTGGATAATTAGCAAGTCAAATGAGTAAACATGACAAAGGTACGTTTCCAAGTCAACCCTTAACAAATCCTAATGCCAGTTTCTCTAACTCCAATGAGTCGCATGTCAACCAAGTTAATGCCATTCACATGCTTTGCTTTGGCACGCTAGTTGACAATCATGTAGCCATGCCACCTAATTCCACTACTAATACATGGCAGACTACAATCCCTGATTCCACGATTCCATTATCACCTAATGATTCATCATCATCATCATCATCCCAGGATCCACCCACTAGCACGGCAGAGGAATATGATCCCTTTAAATCTGATCCTCCTATCGACCAAACTTATAAATTGAAGGCTGTTGGCAGTGAAAACTTCTAAGTTAAAAGGATTTTCCACAACAGAACGCGGAGCTAATACAATAGCCCTGCGTTTGGTTATATTAACCCTGCGTTTGAATAAAATGCGGAGATGTTTAATAGCTCCGCGTTGATTCCGCAGTCTGGCTTGTATTAGCCCCGCGTTTGGTTATATTAACCCTGCGTTTGAATAAAACGCGGAGATGTTTAATAGCTCCGCGTTGATTCCGCAGTCTGGCTTGTATTAGCCTCGCGTTTGAGTAAAACGCGGAGATGATCAATAGCTCCGCGTTAGCTCCTCGTTTAGGTTATTTAGCGCCGCGTTTTGATGCGATTAAAGCTCCGCGTAAGCAGATAACCAGAATCTCAAATTGATTGAGATTATAATTCTGGGCTTATCCAAATACCCGAATCAAGTCTAATCAGAATTCCATCAAAACTAAGATATTTGATTGGAATCCTTAATGAATGCGAGTTCTATTTAGATAGAAACTCTTGCATTAACCTGGGGCTATAAATACCTTCCTGGTAAAACCCTAGTGGTCTTCTTTTTGGCATCGGAAGTCTCCTATCGATCCTTTGGCAATTCAAGTACGCGAGAGAGCCTTGAAGCCTTTGCTGATCATCTTCTGAAATCTTGGAGAATTCAAGTTACGCACAGAGCCTTGAGTTCGTGAAGATCAGAGAAAGTCACCATCTTCTTTCTGGAGTTCTTGAGAAGTTCGAGTTACGCGAGAGAGTCTTGAACAAATCAAAACCAGAGAAGATCGTCTATATTCGGCCGATATCTTTAAAAGAGAAGATTTCAACGTACCGATCGTCCAAAGGAGCTGCTTGACAGATCCCATCACCACAGATCCCACAAACTATTGTAAAAGAGAGAGATTAAACATATAAAATCCTCTCGTTTGTTCTCTTTTTATATCTTGTTCACTTCCGTTGTAATCTAAGATGTATTCAATGGAAGGAAGCGAAGGAACTTTTGCGACGAATAAACTGGCGACCACAGTGGGAGCCATCTTTTTCACTGATGAAGAGATTGTGGCGCAATCGGACGTTGATTTGATCGGATCCGAAGTAGACACGCTGGTCGTTGAAATCGACCAGCAGAAGTACAAGGAGTTCCTCTCCTCCGGATCAGGTGACTTGGATGAGACACGACACTATCGCCGTATGTACTCCAATGCCCGAGTGACGGGTAGAAAGGTATCCACCGAGAGACGGGGATCCTTGAAGACTGCGGCTATAGAGCTGGAGTTCACACAAGAAATCCTAGCCGAGGAAGAGCTTCCGATTGCCGAAGAAGACGTGGGAACTGGACTGACCAGGACCCAACTCCAGAACAGGAACCGGAGAGCGAGGCGAAGAGCCCTCAAAGCCCGCCTTGGACGCGGAGCTAACTCTAGAGGACGCGAGGCTATGGTCCCTCGCAAATTGGCTCGCGCTACCCGCGAGACCAATCTCTACCGTGTTAAACGCGAAGATACAACTTGCCTTAAAAGCAAGGAAAAGCCAGCGTGTGATTTTCCACGCGAGACTGGTAATACTGGCGAGTTACGCAAAATTCCTGACACTCGCGAGTTACGCGAGTATAAAAATTATTCAAAGCCAGTGTGTGATTCTCCACGCGAGGCTATTACTGTGCCTAGCGAGAGACGCGAAGCTAGTAAGGGTTGCGCTAGTCGCAGAATACCCAACACTCACGAGTTACGCGAGTATAAAAATTATTCAAAGCCAGCGTGTGATTCTCCACGCGAGGCTATTACTGTGCCTAGTGAGAGACACGAAGCCAGTAAGGGTTGCGCTAGTCGCAGAATACCCAACACTTGCGAGTTACGCGAGTATAAAAATTATTCAAAGCCAGCGTGTGATTCTCCACGCGAGGCTATTACTGTGCCTAGCGAGAGACGCGAAGCCAGTGATACTTGCAATAAACGCAAGACTTCTGACACCCACAAGGAACGTGAGGATGATTAGCAGATAGTTGTCAGTCGTAAAAACCGCGCTAAGTGCGAAGCTATGATCTGCGTTAATCGCAAAGATAAGCCAGCATGCAAGAACTTCCCCTCACGCGGGGCTATTATTCCAGAAGCTAAACTTCCAAGGACACACCAAGCCAGCGAGAAATGCGAGGCTAGTATGGATAAGCGCGGAGCTATTCTTCAGGCCCGCAATATGAAACGCGAGGCTATTCCTAAGCCACGCGAGGATCGGTTCGACCCCAGAGTCAGGGTTGATCAATCAAAGAAGCTTCAGTGGATTCCTAAACACTCTCAAGAGTTGAATGGACCTCTTGATTCCATGGCTAGAAACACTGACCTCAGGGAGCATCTCTCTAAAAAGAGAGGCATAGACCAACTTCAAGTTGAACATAGTTGCCATTGCCAGCAACTTATGACAGCAGTATCAGCCGTGATGAATAACTGTGGCTGCAGCAAGAACAGGATATCTGTGTTCGACCGATTAAATGAGTCAAACCAGAATCCTGCTAAGAAGACAAGAACCACTCCCCTGAAACAAGGGAGAGCTGTAACTTCCAACATGGTAGGAAAAGGAAAGAAAATTGCAGAGACGGATGATGATTCAGAATTGAGCGATGATGAACTTCATCGTATTACCCGACTAAGATCAGGAGCCGTTCCGCCCCGAAATTATAAAAAGCTCGCAGGGGGTTCTTACGACGAGGACAGCGATAATTCCGCTATAGTCTCGCCCCCATCCTCTATATCGTCTCGGCTACAGAAGTCAGCATCGCACATGGCAGATAAATCTGGTGATATCAATCAGATATTTGAGGCTCAAGAAAGAATGATTCGAGAGTAACAGAAAACGATTGAAGACCTTAAGATGCTACTTTTAAAAGTTATTGAAGATAATGCTAAACAGGGCAAGAAGACTCCAAATGAAGAAGAACAGGAGGAGAAAGCCCACTCGATGCATGAGGAAGAAGATAGATTTTCTTTCCATGATCCACATGAAGAAAAGCTTGAAAAGTTACAGAATCAACTCGAAGCCTTGATGCGTAAAAAAGAGTTGAAGGAGTCAAGAGTCTCTAGACCATATCCAGCAGAATGGGATGTGGTACCCTATCCTCCAAAGTATAAGCCGCTCAAGTTGGAGCCCTATGATGGGAAGGGATCGCCCAGTCAGTACATCTATTATTTCTTGTCCCAAGCAGGACACTTAATGGGTAATGATCCCATCATGACCAAAGTATTTGCAAGTACTTTGCGAGGGCCTGCCTTTACTTGGTTCATGCAGCTGCCCCCAGGTACTATTAATACCTGGTTAGATGTTGAGAAATTATTTCTCTCACGTTTCTTCGAGGATGACACCGAGATTACGGTTCATTCCCTCCTTGCAACTAGGCAGGGGGAACAAGAAGCGATTAAAGATTTCATAGAAAGGTTCCGGGAGAAGTCCGTACATTGTAAACACGGAATGATCAAGGAAACTCTAGTCGAAACCTGTCGACACAACCTTAAGACCAATGTGCTCCTCAAAATGGGGGCCGTAGAGTCTGAGACGTGGAGGGACCTGCTCAAACAAGGAGAGCAAGCTGAAGACTTGATTCGCCGAGTTGAAGAGTCCCGCGGGCCAAGAAGTGCTGGGGGTAGTAAATCATATACCCAAAACAACAGCAACAAGAATAAAGGGAAGGCAGTAATGTGATCAGAAACTGCTCCTCAGAAAACCAGTCCTCCGCCAGAGCCGAAATCTCAAGGTCAGCGAGGGTCAAGGCAAATTAGACCGCAGCAAGAAAGGAATTACACTTTCAAAACTGAACAGACACATATCCTCTTTCACCTGCTCCAGAAGAAGGGAATGCTAAAATTTCCGGAGAATAAGAAGCCAGAAGATGCGGGTAAGACTAAAGATCCCAATTACTGTCTTTATCACCAGAATGTTAGGCACCCTACCAGGGATTGTTTTCCCCTTAAGAACAGAATCCAAGCACTAATAGAGGCTGGAGTTCTGACGCTTAAGGAAGAACAGAAGAAAGTCACTGCCAATATGACAACCATATTGGTTGGAACCCACGAGTTTCCCGCAGGAGTGACCCCAATCCCTAAGGGTAAGATGGTCACGAAGAATCTTGATCCGCACAACAAAGCCCAAGAGGGACTTGTCCCCGTAACAACCCAAAAGGGGGAAGTTATGTGGGTTCACCCCGACTTGTTGAAAGATGAACAATGGACTACTTCAAGAAGTCAAGAGAAGAAGCGGACTGTTAATGCCATTTCTGCAGATATAAAGGAAGAATATATAGTTTCGGGAACGTTCACAGATTCTGAAGAAGAAACCGAAACTATGGCCACTCATCAAGATGGGGCAGGCCCTTCCGGTACTCGATCTGGAAAGACATATCTTAAGGACTACACTAGAGTGGATCCAAAAGATATCTATGCAGAACTCGCAAAGCCTGCAAAGCAGAAAGGACTTCGTTTCCAGAAGAATCCTACCAGAGATGAAGGAGCCAAAGAAACTCCCTTCAAATTTGACATAATTGCGCAGTTGGCTAACATCCCAGCGCGAGTAACGCTTTACGAATTGTTGAGATTATTAAAATCAACACGTGAAGCTCTAAGAGAGGCCTTGGCAGACTCTGAGTCATTCCTAGCTCAGATTGTTGAGCAGGCCATCGAAGAGCGGGACTCTTGCCCCCACTGTCATCAAGTGAGAAGGCAAGTCCCACAAATCATTTTCTCTCCAGAAGACATGCAGGTGAGGAATATAAAGCATAATAGGCCTTTATATTTCACTGGATATGTCGGGTCCACAAAAGTGGACCGAATTCAGATTGATCCAGGTTCTGCACTCAGCGTCGTGCCCAGTAGATTGATGCAGCTGTTGGGGATTTCCCTTCATCGCTTGACACCTACACACACTACCATCTATGGATTCAACGCTAATAATAGCCATCCTCTTGGTAAGATCCGATTGCGGTGTCAAATTGGAGACTTGAAAACGGAGGTTACATGCTACGTAATTGATGCCGATACCTCCTACAATATTTTATTGGGGCGACCTTGGATCCACGCTCATATGATAGTTCCGTCGACTCTTCACCAGTGCATGAAATATTGTGATGAGGAAGGAGAGGTCCGGACACTAATTGCTGACAAGCAGCCATTCAAAGGGTTGGAGAATTACTTCACAGATGCTGCACTCTACAAGCCAGCACATGAAGCCTCCAATGACAGTCTTATCAAGTCTCCAAAGCCCGACGACAGTGGCAATGAAGCCGACACTGAGTACGAGCTCCTTGGAGAAGATGATGGGGGTGATTACGAAATCAACCCTCACCTAGATCTTAGCTTAGGTCTTGATAATATAGTGGATGTAATAGAAAGTGAATGGGTTATTAATGAAAATGTAAAGTTAGTCTACAAGCATGCTGTAGCTACTGAGTCTGAGCCCTCTTGTACCTCCACCGAAGCGGATGGCCTGACCGAACTTGAAGTTCTGGCGGCATACCATTTGCCCCTCAGGTCTTCCCTCCTCTCTCAATTAAAAATAACCGAGGATCAAGGGCACTTCTTTGAAGTGCCTCCCCGACAGAAGTCCCAAAGGCCGATCATGTTCGGCAAAGTGGCCACGTCGCCTCGACAGAGACAAAGTAGTGAAAGTGATGAACAAACATCACCTCAATTTCACTTATATGAGCAAAGGTCCCGACAGATGATGGAGAAAATGGGATATAATTTTACCCAGAAGCCGGGATTAAACTTTGGAAAAGGGCGGCGGAATCTCATACCCTCGTTTAGACCGAGAGGAAAGAGTCTTGATATTATCAGAAGACCCGCAGGGGGTTGGGCTATGTATCTACTCCACCCTCATCGCCATCCAAGGATGAAGAGAGTTCTTCGGATAAAGAAGAAACATCTTCACCAGATCATGATTCAGATATAAGCACCGGTGCTTGGTTTCAATCTTTGACAATCAATATGGTTTCAGCCGCGCCAGAAAGCGACGAGGAACCAATTAACGTTCAAGATGATACTTGGGCTAGGCATATGGATACTCTCTGGGATGTCCGCTTTGAACAGCGTGACCCGCCCACAGAAGACAAATTAATACAGGTTAACATGGGAACGGAAGAAAATCCGAAACCCATTTTCATAAGCAACACACTAACTCCTTTAGAAAAAGAGGAACTTATATCCCTTATCAAAGAGTATATAGATGTGTTCGCATGGAGTTATGAAGATATGCCTGGGCTTGACCCTCAAATTGCCACACACCGGTTAAATATAAAACAAGATGTCAAACCTGTTAAACAGCAACAGAGGCGTTTTCGACCGGAATTGATGGAGGCAATAGTTGCTGAGGTCAACAAGCTTATACAATCCGGGTTCATCCGTGAAGAACAACACCCAGACTGGGTGGCAAACATAATGCCAGTTCGCAAAAAGAATGGCAAAATCCGGATATGCATTGACTTTCGAGATCTGAACGCTGCATGTCCCAAGGATGAATTTTCACTCCCCATCACCGACGTGATGATCGATAATACTTGCGGTTATGAGAGGATGTCCTTTATGGATGGCTTCTCAGGTTATAACCAAATCAAGATGCACCCGGATGATGAAAAGCATACAGCTTTCAGAACGCCACAGGGGGTATACTGTTATACGGTGATGCCATTCGGATTAAAGAATGCAGGTGCCACTTACCAACGCGCAATGAGCGCCATATTCAAAAAACACCTACGCAGAACAGTGGAGTGCTATGTGGATGACTTAGCAGTTAAAAGCAAAGACAAAGAAGATCATCTTCACGATTTAAGAGTGGTTTTCGATCTTATGCGGAAACATCACTTAAAGATGAATCCTACCAAGTCGTTCATGGGGGTATCCAGCGGGAAGTTTCTAGGGTTCGTAATAACTTCAAAAGGAATTTTCCTCGACCCGGAAAAGGTAAAAGTGATTAGCGAAATGCCGCCTCCCCGCAATCTTAAGGAACTAAGGGGATTACAAGGAAAGCTCGCTTATATTCGGCGCTTCATATCCAACTTATCTGGACGATACCAACCATTCTCCAAATTTATGAAGAAGGGAGTATCTTTCATATGGGATGAGGCATGTCAGCAGGCATTTGATGACCTCAAGGAGTACCTTACTAAGCCTCCTGTACTAATGGCACCAGCCCCTGGGCAGCCCTTCCTTATATATGTAAGGGCCGTGGATAATGCTTTAGGAGCATTACTTGCTCAATATAATGAGCACGGCCATGAACATGCCCTCTACTATTTAAGTAGAACAATGATCGGGGCCGAACAGCGATATACCCCAATTGAAAAGGAATGTTTAGCCCTAGTATTTGCTGTTCAGAAAATGCGACACTACCTTTCAGGGCAAACAATTCATATTATATCACGGGTTAACCCCTTGAAGATTCTGATGACCAAACCGGGATCCTTAAATGGCCGATTGGCAAAATGGGCGCTCTTACTATCGCCCTATGACATGCATTTTGTCCCTCAAAAGGCCATGAAGGGACAGACAATCGCCGATTTCCTTGCAGATCATCCAATTTGGTCCAAATTAAAGCAGACATCAGAAGTCAATACAGTTACCGGAGACAGCCTTGGCAAATGTTCTTTGATGGTGCCGCGAGACGATCTGCTGCTGGAGTGGGGGTTGTGCTAATATCCTCACATAAACATATATTGCCTAACGGTTACTCATTAACAGAACCGTGCACGAATAATGTAGCGGAGTACAACGCGCTCATTATCGGCTTAAAAATAGCCCTGCAACTGGGGGTGAACCATCTAGAGGCATATGGAGACTCTAAGCTCATCGTCAATCAGATGACAGGTGAGTATGAAGTCAGACATGAAGCCCTCATCCCCTATCATCAGTTAGCTATTGAGCTGCAGGATATTTTGAACAATTCTACATATATCACGTATCTCGAAATGAGAACGTTTACGCAGATGCTCTTGCCGCATTAGGCTCAACACTGGCAATCCTGCCAGGTGAAGTTAAAAGCATCACCATTGGTAGTAGAGAACTCCTCCACCCAGACGCGGTGTCTCAAGCCGAAGAGGTATGCCAGATAGGTTTAAAGTTAGAGCCTCGTGATTGGCGATTTCCGTTTGTGGATTATGCTTTGCATGGGATATTACCAGAAGATCCAAAGGAAGCAACCTCAATAAAGAGGAAGGCCTAGAGATTTTATTATGACCATAAACTTCAGACTTTGTATAGGAAGTCAAGAGGTGGTCTATTGCTACGCTGCATATCGAAAGCAGAAGCAGAACAAGTGCTGAGAGAAACACACAATGGAGTATGTGGAGCTCATCAGCCCGGTCCTAAACTTGGAGACCGTATAAGAAGGCTAGGGTACTACTGGCCGAGCATGGTTACGGAAGCAATGGCATACGCTAAACGATGTCATGCATGCCAAATACATGCCAATTTTATTCATCAACCCCAAGAATACTTGCACAATACCGTCGCAAGCTGGCCATTTGAAGCCTGGGGAATGGACATTGTGGGGCCAATAACTCCCCCGTCATCCAGAGGACATCAGTTTATTCTTGCAATAACCGATTATTTTTCAAAATGGGCCGAAGCCGTACCCATGAAGGAGGTGAAGACGACAGATGTGATCAAGTTTATCAAGCATCATGTCATTTACCGATGTGGCGTCCCTCGACGGATCATTCATGATAATGGTCTGCAATTCATCAGTCAGAGATTCTCCAGATTCTGCAACAAGTTCAGAATCAAAGATATCGCTTCTACACCATATAACCCTGCGGCTAATGGGTTAGCTGAAGCCTTTAACAAGACGATCATCAAACTCTTTCGGAAGTACGTCTCTTCCAATAAACGAGATTGGGATGAAAAGTTAGGAGAATGCCTGTGGGCTTATCGCACCACCATTCGCACCCCAACTAAATCTACCCCGTTCTCTTTGGTTTACGGAAGTGAGGCTGTCTTGCCTCTTGAAATCTAGATACCATCATTAAGAGTGGCTTTAGCTACAAAGATGACGACATAAGAGCGCCATAAGCAAAGATTGCAAGAACTAGAGGCGTTAGACGAAAAACGTCTCATGGCTCAACAACAAATTGAGTTGTATCAAGCCTGAATATCTCAAACGTTCAATAAGAACGTCAAACCAAGGACCTTTAAGTAAGGAGACTTGGTTCTGGTTGTTAAGAGGCCAATGGTGCTAACCCACAAGACTAAGGGTAAATTTGAACCCAAGTGGGAAGAACCGTTTATTATGGAGACAGTATACTCCAGTGGAGCCTATCGCTTAATGAATCAAGATGGCGACAGGATGATGATGCCAATCAATGGCAAATTTCTAAAGAAATACTATTCTTAGTACCCCTGGAGATACGCGTCTTCTCTTTTTCTTAGGCATGCGCAGTTTGGCGCCTCTGACCTAAACCTGGTGCGTTTGGTTCTCAAGTTTGAACCACCTCCAGTCTGTTTCTTAGGCATGCACAGTTTGGCGCCTCTGACCTAAACCTGGTGCATTTGGTTCTCAAAGTTTGAACCATCTCCAGTCTTTTTCTTAGGCATGCGCAGTTTGGCGCCTCTGACCTAAACCTGGTGCGTTTGGTTCTCAAATTTGAACCACCTCCAGTCTTTTTCTTAGGCATGCGCAGTTTGGCGCCTCTGACCTAAACCTGGTGCGTTTGGTTCTCAAAGTTTGAACCATCTCCAGTCTTTTTCTTAGGCATGCGCAGTTTGGCGCCTCTGGCCTAAACCTGGTGCGTTTGGTTCTCAAGTTTGAACCACCTCCAGTCTTTTCTTAGGCACGCGCAGTTGGCGCCTCTGACCTAAACCTGGTGCGTTTGGTTCTCAAGTTTGAACCACCTCCAGTCTTTTTTCTTAGGCATGCGCAGTTTGGCATCTCTGACCTAAACCTGGTGCGTTTGGTTCTCAAGTTTGAACCACCTCCAGTCTTTTTCTTAGGCATGCGCAGTTTGGCGCCTCTGACCTAAACTTGGTGCGTTTGGTTCTCAAGTTTGAACCACCATCAGTCTTTTCTTAGGCATGCGCATTGTGGGCCTCTGACCTAAACCCTGGTGTGTTTGGAGTACCCAGTTCAAGTTACGCGAGAGAGCCTTGAACCGCCTCCAGTTTGGTTCTCAAGTTTGAACCACCACCAGTCTTTTCTTGGGCATGCGCAGTTTGGCACCTCTGACCCAAACCTGGTGTGCTCAGTTCTCAAGTTTGAACAGCCCCCAATCTTTCTTTTAGACATGTGTAATTAAGCGCCTCTGACCTAAAAAGCATGAATTGCCCAACGCCAACTAGGCAATGGGAAGAGAACAAGTTTCTCGCCAACCCATCATACTGGGGTAAAAGTATGAATTGCCCAACGCCAACTAGGCAATGGGAAGAGAACAAGTTTCTCGCCAACCCATCATACTGGGGTAAAAGTATGAATTGCCCAACGCCGACTAGGCAATGGAAAGAGAACAAGTTTCTCGCCAACCCATCATACTGGGGTAAAAAGTATGAATTGCCCAACGCCAACTAGGCAATGGGAAGAGAACAAGTTTCTCGCCAACCCATCATGCTGGGGTAAAAGTATGAATTGCCCAACGCCGACTAGGCAATGGGAAGAGAACAAGTTTCTCGCCAACCCATCATACTGGGGTAAAAGTATGAATTGCCCAACGCCGACTAGGCAATGGGAAGAGAACAAGTTTCTCGCCAACCCATCATACTGGGGTAAAAGTATGAATTGCCCAACACCGACTAGGCAATGGGAAGAGAACAAGTTTCTCGCCAACCCATCATGCTGGGGTAAAAGTATGAATTGCCCAACGCCGACTAGGCAATGGGAAGAGAACAAGTTTCTCGCCAACCCATCATACTGGGGTAAAAGTATGAATTGCCCAACGCCGACTACGCAATGGGAAGAGAACAAGTTTCTCACCAACCCATCATACTGGGGTAAAAGTATGAATTGCCCAACGCCGACTAGGCAATGGGAAAAGAACAAGTTTCTCGCCAACCCATCATACTGGGGTAAAAGTATGAATTGCCCAACGCCGACTAGGCAATGGGAAGAGAATAAGTTTCTCGCCAACCCATCATACTGGGGTAAAAGTATTAATTGCCCAACGCCAACTAGGCAATGGGAAGAGAACTAGTTTCTCGCCAACCCATCATACTGGGGTAAAAGTATGAATTGCCCAACGCCAACTAGGCAATGGAAAGAGAACTAGTTTCTCGCCAACCCATCATACTGGGATAAAAGTATGAATTTCCCAACGCCAACTAGGCAATGGGAAGAGAACTAGTTTCTCGCCAACCCATCATACTGGGGTAAAAGTATGAATTGCCCAACGCCAACTAGGCAATGGGAAGAGAACTAGTTTCTCGCCAACCCATCATACTGGGGTAAAAGTATGAATTACCCAATGCCAACTAGGCAATGGGAAGAGAACAAGTTTCTCGCCAACCCATCATACTGGGGTAAAAGTATGAATTGCCCAACGCCGACTAGGCAATGGGAAGAGAACAAGTTTCTCGCCAACCCATCATGCTGGGGTGAAAGTATGAATCGCCCAATACCGATAAAGTAAAGGGAAGAGGAAAAGTTTGGCATTTAAGCCCAAACGTAGTCCTCGACAACTCACCATGTTGAGGGAAATAACATGGCTAGTCCAACTCAAACGGTAGTTGGTAAAGGCTAATCAAATCCGTTAATAGCTGGGGGTTTGCTAAAAATCCCATATTAAACTTTAATTGTTATTTCGGTTCAAAAAATTGAGCATAAACGATACCAAGATAAATCGTTTTGACGACAGGTTATTTGTTAGGCAAGCAAATCTATTTTGAAGCCGGCAAATAAAGGAATCAAAAGAATCATCTTTATTAAAAAGGTGAAGATACAAAAAGAATTTCAAATAAACATCGTAAGGTTATCTCTCTCCTGTTTACGAAGTTCTTATTACAAGGAAGATAAAAGTGTAAAGAGAGATAAAACTATTGGCCTCCCAGAAGTCTCAATTGGTTTATTGTCTCGTCCAAATTTCTACGATGAGAAGCCTCCACGGTTTGCTGAGCTTGCCTACGCAACTCATCATCACTTATGGTAAGTTGTTGCTGACGAGATTCTTCTATGGCACGATTCCTGGCCATCTTTTCTTGCTGAATCTGCTCCTGCTGGACAAGCAACATCTCCCATTTCTTGACAGATTCTCCTAATCGGAGTTCATTTTCTATCAAGGTGGCCCGAGCTCTCGCAATCATCTCCTGGGCTTTGGAGATGGCCGCCTGACTTTCCTCAATTCCGAAGTTTACCCTCTGCAGGTCGCCAAGAACGGATTCCCGACTGGCCTGGAGCTCTGTCAGCTCCTGAGACCATCTCTCCTCTTGCTGCCTTAAAATATTTCTTTGAGATAAGGATTATGCTCGAAGCCGCGCCAGCTCTATCTCAGTGATCGCCTCCACATCCGCCTGACGGAGTGTGTGTAGCGTGGTCACCTGCTCTTCTAAGGCTGTAAGGCGGGCCCGGTATGGAGCTGCTCGATCTTGTCCACCGAATTCTTCGATATTTCCTAAATAGCAGAGTAACAGTGGACGTGCGAAGTTGAAGAAATCATGGCCAGCAAGAACCATCTCGACACATCTTCTTAACAAATGCATAAAATCCTCGACAGTGAAGCCGAAAAGTCTTTCAAGAGGATTTGCAGTGTCGGTAGGCAAAGTAGGTAATGCCAAAAGAGGTGTTGTGAGCATGGGAACAGTAGTTGCTGGAATTGGAATAGAAGAAGCCCGTCCCTGCATTAAATTCATAATATGGGGGACTAGTAGAGCCAGTGCAGATTTAGAAGAGCTGGAGACCCCAGACGAAGTACCGTCAGTACAGATCACTTGGGTACCCCCACCAACAGGAAGAGAAGATGGAATCACTTCGCCTGAAACTCCTCCAGTGGGAGAAGCATCTTCGAACGAGAATTTCAAATTATTCTCCTCCCCTGCTGGAAGGCTTGAAGTCGGAAGAGTTGCAGGTATCTCAGCAGCCACGACAACAGACGACGTTAAAATCGCTGACTGAGAAGGCACGCCAACGACTGTGGGAAATGTCTCAGTGGAACAGACTGGCATTGGAGATGGCATGCTAGGAGAAGGTGTAGCCTCATTAGCAGCAGCTGCGATAATGACTTCTGTTCTTTCGTCACTTCCCAATTCGTCAATTGGGGAAATTGAAGAGGAAACAGAGGCAGGAGCCGGTGTGGAATAATCAGCCGCAAACTCACCAGCAGAGCTACCCACACCACCAACGGAGCCGGAATGGTCCATTATATCGTCAGACTCTACTTGGGTAGTAGAGTGCATTGGCGAAAGAAGTTGATTACCTGCATTTCAGAAGACCAGAAAAGCAGTGTTACGTTAAAATAAATAACAGGCAAAAGATAAAATGCTAAAGGCCATACCGGGCGATACAAGTCCAGTTGTCGGACTTGAAGGGGGAGCCATTGTCGTTTCTAGTAGTGTACCCGTCTCGCTACCCGTTAGTTGCGCCCCCGGTTCTGCCACAGGCTCTACGGCCGAAGGAGCCGAAACCTCAGCAACACTTAGAGCTTTAGCAGGTTCATCCTCCCTTGCCAACGCTGGGGGTACAGCTGAAGCTAACAAGTCGGAAGCAAATTTGATAGCCACTTCTTGGGGGGCTATCAAAGTTTCCTGTGCCAGTTTTTGCTTCTTACCCGACCTTTTCTTTAAAGCGCCGCGGCGTTTGAGAGTTGGACTCAGGGAACGATTGACAACAGGCTGAGAACTCCACCAGCACCAGTATTGTCGTCATCATCACCGGCGTCGTCGTCTGATTCGCTGATATCCGAAGGCTCAACCGCAGCGCCAAGGAATTCTTCCATTCCTTTTATCCTTACTCTAGAAGCACCCTGGCGGCTAATATAGAGGGCTTCAATCTCTTTGCAACAACTGCAATTGAGAGAGAAGCCGGGCACGTCAGCATTCGCAATATTGAACCAATTGCAGGAGCTGAGGGTCATGGCCAATTCTGGCACCTTCTGGGGCAAGGAGAATTCAGCCTCGGTCCCGCCAGCTGCAAAATAGAACCAGCCACGAGCACCTTCGTATAAATTCCCCTCGTAAGCGAGATCTTTATTTGGATTGCCCACGTAGAGTTGAGAATATCCAAACTGGCGAGCAAAGCGACTCGGAGTATATGGCTCAATCTGACACTGAAGATCTTGACGATACACCAAGTGTCCGGGACGGATGTTGAGAAGCCACCAGAACGCTCCTGCAGATAAAGTAGTGAACTTATCTGCTCCCACGGCATCTTTCAGCCTCGTCCCATATCCTCCGCCGGGAAAATCAGGAAAACACCGGAAGATCTCGTAATTCTGAAAGCTACGAAGAGTCTTCCGAATCTGAGACATATAATTCTGACTCCATGAAGAACGTTCATACAGTTCTACAAGGAAGCACTTTTCGCCCGAACGACGCTCTGGTGCACTCATTAAGGAGGGACAGTGCAAGACGAGCCACACCATCAAATAGGTGTAGGGCATCTCCACCCTAGAGTTTGGAGTTTTCGGCTGGGCAGTCTCCTTCGACTTGCCCTTTCCTTTCCCCTTGACTTTAATAGTAGGGAGGAAATCACGACAGAGCACCCTCAGTCCATATTGCAAATTGCATACCATGGCAGGAAGGAGTCCAAGGGGTCGGCCGTATGCAAGAAGAACCGCTGGATATACCACGGTCACTGCAATCGCTTCCTTGGGCAACGACGGCACGACGCATCTTTTGAGCCACAGCATCAAAAACCCGGCAATGAGACCTCTGTTGGAGATCAGAAATTGGGCTTGATAGTGATAGCTCTTAAATGAAGTACCGGGACCGTATCCATTCTCATTGGATTCAGTGGTATAATATAATAGATGGCGGCCCTTAGCAATACGGTGATCAATCTCTGAGCCATAGATGGGTGGATGACCATGGATAATGGCCGAGCTATCCTTAGAATTTAAGTTGGCAAAGAGATATTCGGCCCACTTCTTGTGGCCAATACCGTAATTACGCGCACCCGTCAAGTCAGCGCAAATATGATAATGGCACATCATCTCCCAATATGTGGCATGGATGCGCTCGTCCCTCGCCAATAGCATGTTCAACTCATCGGTGGTAGGGATATACTCCTCGTAAGGGACTTCGCCCATCGAGAGCCCAGAAACCTCAAACATCTCGTGGAGAGCAAACCCTAGCTCACCCACTGGAGTAAAGAAAGTACAGGTTTCAGGGTTATACATCTCCAAGAGGCAGTAAAAGTGATAAGCACTCTGGGAAAACCCGAATTGGACATTCCTGATGGCTTTATACAAGCCAATATCCTTTAAAATGGGCTCGTGGGAATCCTGCATGTACTGAACAAGGCGTGCCCACCACATATTGTTAGAAGAATGAACCCAGCCAGGCATCCTGAAGTCGCTAGCCGGGTACTGACCATCCTTCGCCAAGAACTCACTTAAGAAAGTTCGGGCACGAGATGGGACTTCTCCCATTGGAAGCTCCTTGCCAAATCGGCATGGAAGCAAGCCAGTAATGCATCTGGGGAAACTGTCTTGATAAACCCCTTTTGCACCAAATTTGCCCGTTGGGACGCCATCTTACTCTTGAGTCAGTCCCCACTTTAATTCCTGAGGCATTGCCAGCCTCTGAAGATAGACCAGAGGATAGCTACGATCCATTCTAGGCAAAAACATCAACATTTCGCCTGAGTTATATAGCCAAACACGTTCCCCTTCAGAAAGGATCTCATCTGATTGATCCATCTGGTCTCCAAAGAGGAAGGCGGGTTTTTCCATCACCTCTCTATTCACAGTTTCGAAGGCTGCGTCAGTTATGATTTCTCGCGCAGTGGTGGGATGATATTTGATCAACTTCTCCTTGCGATCCTTCGGGTCTGGTTTGTACGAAGGCAGGATAGTAGTGAAACGGAATTGGCCTGAGGGATCAGAACCCCCAGTAAAGCCGAAGTAGTTCTTGTGGGGAAGAGATTCCATCGAATACCCTACTGCACAAAGAAACACCAGAGTGAGAGAAGTTTCTATAAGACAGAAAAATTCTCTAAGTATGGACGCGCGAAGCTAAAAATTAGAACACGCGAAGTTAAGAAAAGCGCCGCGCGAAGCTAAATATTAGACCGCGCAGAAATAGCCTTGCGTTTTCAGCGCGACTGCTACTTAAAATAGCCTCGCGTTTTCAGCGCGACTGCTACTTAAAATAGCCTCGCGTTTTCAGCACGACTGCTACATCAAATAGCCTCGCGTTTCAACGCGACTGCTACTTAAAATAGCCTCGCGTTTCAGCGCGACTGCTACTTAAAATGGCCTCGCGCTTTAAACGCGAGGATGACGCGATAACTTCGCGTAAGAAGGCAGTCAGAGACTTTTCTTCTTCTCCAAGCCTTACGGCAGGAGTACGGTGATCTCGCCGGTAAAAGAGTTGATTGATCAGTTAAATTTAAGCCAAATCACTCTAGAAATGTTCTAAAAAGTCTCGATGGAAGGATTCTTACCCCCGATAGGCGAAATGTGGGCTGGCGCGTCGCTGTCTTGGCCGCCACCACCACTGCTTGCACCAGTTGCCGAAGATGGAGCCGCTCGAGAAGTAGCACGAGTTTTGGGTGCCATTGCTGAGAAAAATCGACTGAAAATCTGGAGAAACTCGATCGGAAGGAGATCGGGTTGCCTGAACTCTGATCGCCTGAATCTCTAAGTTTCTGAAAAATTCTCAAATAGAGTGATAAGGATAAGAAATAGAGATTTCTTTTAAATGAAAGAAACCGCCTCTTGGAATTCGACGCGAATTTCGGAGAAAGTGACTGGTCAGTTACTCTCCAACACGCGAAGTTATTAGCCTCGCGCAATGATGGAAAACGCGAAGTTATTTTACTCCGCGCAACTTTACAAAACGCGAGGATAGCCTGTGCCTTAGCTTCGCGTTTTCATGGAAAAGACTTGGATTTTTGGCGAGTGCAATTAAGCGCTTCCATCTAAGTTAAGATGATTCTTATCCGATCATTTGGGTATTATCAGTCTAAGTTACGCAGAAGTGCTTTAGACTATTTTACTAAAATTATTGACCATCTATTTGTTGAGCAAGCAAGTTTATTGAAGCTGACAGATAGAGAGGAAAATAATTTATCTTTATTCATAAAAGAAGATATTACAAAGAGGGAGTTATAGCTCTCCCAAAAACTTTTACATGATCAACTTGTCAATAACCAAACAGTAAGATTTCTCTACGGGGTGTTGAAGCTCAGTTCCCTGGTTCACATGCAAAAGAATTCAAGATTTCTCTACGGGGTGTTGAAGCTCAGTTCCCTGGTTCACATGCAAAACATCTCCTCTGCAAATGTCAATTAGGATCTGTCATCCGAAATGAAGCACGAGAGGAAAGGAGAGTGCTGCACTGAAGCGCAATTCTGAACTGCAAGTGCTGCAATTCTGCACTGCAAGTGCTGCAGCTCCTTATTTACAGCCCCTTCAGGAGTTTATCTCTCGGAGCCAGAGCTTGAAACCTGCAACTATATTGTAAAGCATATACTTCTGACTTCCTTAGAGTCATTTCTGCTGATGAAGATCGATGGACCCACATACACTCCTCTTCAGGAAGGACTGGACTTACTACAAAAGGAACAGAGTTTCCAAAAGAGTGAAAACGCGGAGCTAAGCTAACTCCGCGCACAGTTGAAGAAATAGCCTCGCGCTTTAAATGCAGAGGATGATGCGATAACTTCGCGTAAAGGGAGACAAGATTTCTTTCTGCTCTTTCCTTCTCTTTCAAATTCATAGCGACTGCTAATCAAAGATAGCCTCGCAATTCATAGCGACTGCTAATCAAAAATAGCCTCGCAATTCATAGCGACTGCTAATCAAAGATAGCCTCGCAATTCATAGCGACTGCTAATCAAAGATAGCCTCGCAATTCATCGCGACTGCTAATCAAAGATAGCCTCGCGGATTCATTGAGACTACTAGTAAAACCCCGCGTTTCAAGCGCAGGGGCGACACAATAAAATGGCGATCTCGCCGACAAGACAAAGCAATCGTCCAGATTAAAATCAAGCCAAAATATCTCAGAATGATTCTTAGAAAACCAGAAGATGAGGCTTTTACCTTCGGAAGACGCTGCATAGACTGGTTCGCCGTCGCGTCTACCTTCACGGCTGCTGCCACCAACGCCGGCCAACTTGCGAAAAGCCAAACTCCTCTGGAGAGACATCCTATGGAGAATTGAACGAAGATCAGTTGGAGATCATTCGTGAATCACTCGAGTTCTCAGAAATTCTTCGGATGAGATGAAGAAGAAGATGAGCCGGGAGCTCTATTTAAACAGAATTTCTGTCGCTTGGTATTCGGCGTGGAAACTCGGGGGTAATTAATGACATAATTACTCATTTCACTGAAGACGAAGTGAAGCTGATTAGCTCCACGTAAGTGAGCATAACGCGAGATAGACTTGGTATTCTAACTCTGCGTTTCAGTTTAGATATCCAAAGTATTTCAAAATCTGCTGAAGTCTAAGCCATTTTGAAAACTTTGGAGGGGGTTCTGTTGGCAGTGAAAACTTCTAAGTTAAAAAGATTTTCCACAACAGAACGCGGAGCTAATTCAATAGCCCTGCGTTTGGTTATATTAACCCTGCGTTTGAATAAAACGCGGAGATGTTTAATAGCTCCGCGTTGATTCCGCAGTCTGGCTTGTATTAGCCCAGCGTTTGGTTATATTAACCCTGCGTTTGAATAAAACGCGGAGATGTTTAATAGCTCCGTGTTGATTCCGCAGTCTGGCTTGTATTAGCCTCGCGTTTGAGTAAAACGCGGAGATGATCAATAGCTCCGCGTTAGCTCCTCGTTTTGGTTATTTAGCACCGCGTTTTGATGCGATTAAAGCTCCGCGTAAGCAGATAACCAGAATCTCAAATTGATTGAGATTATGATTCTGGGCTTATCCAAATACCCGAATCAAGTCTAATCAGAATTCCATCAAAACTAAGATATTTGATTGGAATCCTTAATGAATGCGAGTTCTATTTAAATAGAAACTCTTGCATTAACCTGGGGCTATAAATACCTTCCTGGTGAAACCCTAGTGGTCTTCTTTTTGGCATCGGAAGTCTCCTATCGATCCTTTGGCAATTCAAGTACGCGAGAGAGCCTTGAAGCCTTTGCTGATCATCTTCTGAAATCTTGGAGAATTCAAGTTACGCACAGAGCCTTGAGTTCGTGAAGATCAGAGAAAGTCACCATCTTCTTTCTGGAGTTCTTGAGAAGTTCGAGTTACGCGAGAGAGCCTTGAACAAATCAAAACCAGAGAAGATCGTCTATATTCGGCCGATATCTTTAAAAGAGAAGATTTCAACGTACCGATCGTCCAAAAAAGCTGCTTGACAGATCCCATCGCCACAGATCCCACAAACTATTGTAAAAGAGAGAGATTAAACATATAAAATCCTCTCGTTTGTTCTCTTTTTATATCTTGTTCACTTCCATTGTAATCTAAGATGTATTCAATAGAAGGAAGCGAAGGAACTTTTGCGACGAACAAAGGCTCCCTATCCAAATCGATTGAAAAAAATTCTCCTCAGGTTGAGCACATCCTTGACTTATTCAAGCAAATTAAGGTCAATATTTCTCTTCTTGATGTAATCCAACAAGTACCTGCTTATGCAAAATTCTTAAAGGATTTATGCACAAAGAAATAACAACATATGTTCCAAAGAAAGTCTTCCTAGTTGCTAACTTCTCTAGCATTCTCTCTCAGTCTGTACCTGTGAAGTACAAAACCCTAAAAGTCCTACTGTCTTCTGCATCATAGGAACTATAATGATTGAAATGGCTCTACTAGATTTAGGAGGGAGTGTTAACTTGCTTTCTTATTCAGTGTACCAGCAGTTAGGACTGGGAGAGTTGAGACCTATAAGAATTACGTTACAGCTAGCCGATAGATCTGTGAAGAAACCTATGGGAGAGATTGAGGATATCTTGATTAACATTGGGGAGTTTATTTTTCTAGTCGATTTTATAGTTCTCGAGACTCAACCTGTGGCAAATCCACAACATTGTATCCCATTTTTTTGGGACGTCCATTCCTGCCCACTTCTAATACTATTATTAATTGCTGGAGTGGATCAATGAGACTTTCTTTTGAAAACATGACACGACTTGAATATATTCAATCTAGGGCACAACCGAGTGATCCACATGACGAGTCTCTAAAAGTGAATATGATCCAAGGATTGTCCAGTGAGCACCAAGAGGAGGAATTCTTTGATGAGCTGGATGTTTTAGTTAATGAGAGTTTATTCTTGGATACGCTCGATGAGTCATCTAACTATGTGTCTTTCACTCGATGGGAACTTCCACCTAAGCCATTGATGACTGAACCACGAGTTCAGTTACGACCATTTATTGAGTGTCTACCTGAGTTTGAGATGAAGACCCTTTCGAGTCATCTCAAGTACGCTTTCTTGGATGAACATGACACACTACCAGTCATTATTTCTGCAGATTTGACTAAAACTAAGGAGAAGCACTCATATCAGTGTTGAAAGCACATAGGGAAGCCATAGGCTGAAGTATAGCTAATATAAAGAAGGTAAGTCCATCTATAGTGCAACATAGAATTCATTTACTAAATAATGCATGACCTACAAGAGATCCTCAGTGTATGTTGAATCTGGTAATGAAAGAAACTGTGAGGAAGGATATTCTTACGTGTCTTGACAATGTGATCATCTAACCTATCTCTTATAGTGCATGGGTGAGTCCAGTTCAAGTAGTGCCTAAGAAGTCCAGAATTATTGTAGTCAAGAACGATACAAATGAGTTTATTCTGATGCATTTGTAGACAGGATGGCGAGTTTGTATTGACTATAGAAAACTTAATACTGTAACTATGAAGGACCACTTCCCCTTACCTTTTATTGATAAGATGCTGGAACGGTTGGCCGGACATAAGTTCTATTGTTTTTTAGATGGATACTCTGGCTACAACTAAATTCCTATCGCCTTGGAGGATCAAGAAAAAACCACGTTCACATAACCATTTGGCACCTTTGCATACAGACGCATGCCCTTTGGATTATACAATGCACATGCTACATTCCAAAGGTGCATGGTGAGTACTTTCTCCGATATGGTTGAATGATTTCTTGAAATCTTCATAGATTATTTCTCTATCTTCGTAGATTCATTCCAAGACTGTCTGCATCATTTAGAATTGGTTCTCACGCGCTGTTATGACAAACATTTGACACTCAATTGAGAAAAATGTCATTTTATGGTAAAAAATGGTATAGTGCTAGGGGATGTCATCTCGAAGGATGGTATCGAGGTTGACAAAGCCAAGGTGGACCTCATCATGAATCTTCCATCTCTACGATCACTGAAAGATATACGCTCATTCTTGGTCATGCTGGGTTCTGTAGAAGATTTATCAAAAACTTTAGCAAAATTGCTAGGCCTTTGACACATCTACTGGCCAAGGACGTGCCTTTTGATTTCACACCTAATTGTTTTAAAGCCTTTGAGCAGCTCAAAAGGGTACTCACCATCACTCCTATCATTCATGTGCCAAACTGGAGTCTGCCTTTTGAGCTTATATGTGACATCTGATCATACTATCGATGTTGTCCTTGCACAACGTATTAATAAGCAGCCACATGTAATTTATTAAGCAAGTATGACACTCAATGATGCCCAGTTGAACTACTCCACCACAAAGAAAGAGCTTCTGACAATCGTCTTTGCACTTGAAAAATTTCGCTCTTACCTAATTGGATCACAGATTACAATTTACACTGATCATACTGCTTTGAAATATTTGTTAACAAAGAAAGATACAAAAGCAAGACTCGCTTGATAGATCCTCTTGTTACAAGAGTCTGATCTTGAGATATTAGACAAGAAAGATGTTGATAATTTAGTAGTTGATCACTTGTCTCGCTTGCCAAACGCTCCAACTAATTCTTGCCCCATAAATGAATTATTTCCTGATGAGCAATTACTTGCATTAACGCGTGAACCACGATTTGCCGATATTGTGAACTATCTTGTGACAAAAAAGATTCTATCCCATTGGTCTAAGAAAGACCGATATAGATTTTTGTCCCAAATAAAATTCTTTTATTGGGATGAACTATATCTGTTCAAATATTGTCCATACCGGATCATATGTCGATGCATACCTGACAATAAGATAGAAAGTCTCCTCTCCTTTTGTCATGATCTCGCTTGTGGAGGACACATTGGTCCCAAAAAAACGGTTAAAAAGGTGTTGCAGAGTGGCTTTTATTGGCCAACTATTTTTAAAGATGCTGTGGAATATTGCAAAACATGCACACGATGTCAATTTGTAGACAAAATTGCATGGCGCAATATGATGCATCTGCAACATATCCTTGAGGTCGAATTATTCGATGCATGGGGTATAAATTTTATGGGACCGTTACCCCACTCATTTGGAAACCAATACATATTGGTCGTTGTCGATTATGTTTCCAAATGGGTAGAGGCAATTGCCGCAAAATCGAACGACAACAAAGTTGTTGTTAGGTTCTTAAAAGAGAATATCTTTTCTCGATTTGGCATTCATCGAGCTATCATTAGTGATAACGGTAAGCATTTTACTAATTGGTCATTTGAGGCACTCATGTGAAAATATTCTATTACCTACAAGTTAGCTACACCGTATCATCCACAAACTAGTGGGTAAGTGGAAGTTTCTAATCGACAAATCAAATTGATTTTGAAGAAGACAGTGCAACACAACAGAAAAGATTGGTCATGTAAACTAGTGGATGCATTATGGGTTTACCGTACCGCTTACAAGACTAATCTAGGTATGTTTCCCTATCGGTTGATATTTGAAAAGTGTGTCATTTACCGGTAGAGTTTGAGCACAAGGCTTTATGAGCTATTAAGTTTCTCAACTTTGAACTTGAAAAAGCCGGCGAGCAGCGGAGGCTTCAACTTAATGAGCTTGATGAGATTAGAAGCGATGCATATGAGAACGCTAAGAATTATAAAGGGAAAACTAAAGTGTTTCGTGACAATGCGGTTACTCGCAAGTCATTTACACCAGGGTAAAAAGTTCTCTTATATAATTCGAGCTTACATTTATTCTCTAAAAAATCGAGGTCAAGATGGACTGGACCGTACACAGTACGGGCGGTGCACCATCACAATGCAATCGATACCGAGAACCCTAAAAATGGTGATTTATTTAAAGTGAATGATCAGAGATTAAAATCATTTTTAGAGACTCGAGTGAGCGATAATGCAGAAGTCGTGATATTTCACGACCCAATCTATGTGTAGTGGCATGTATTCATTTGTATATTAGAATGTATATTTTGTATATTGTGTATTACTAACATGATGCAGAGTACAAAAGAAGTGAGGGTTGCAAAGTAAAATTGTAGAAAAGTGAGGGACTGATCAAAATTTGCCATCACTATAAATGTCCAACCAGCCCCAACCAGTCCTAGTTTCATCTAAAATCAAACCCTAGCAGCCCTCATTTTTCCCCCAAAGCCTCCATTGCCTTTGTTTTTTTTTTTGTACAGATCAGTCAAGATCTCCAACTTTGAGCCCAAACCAGAGGTAACCAGCAGCTATATCTCCTCCTTAGCTTCCTCCTCCAAGTGGTCGTGCCCCAAATTCCCTCTTTTGCAGCCAATCAACGGCAGAAGCAGCTAATCAGGGGCGGATTTTTGGATTTTCCCCATGAAACTTCAGGGTAGGTGAGTTTACAAGATCCTTTGTTTATTGTTAAATTATAATAATTTTTTGTGGTCTCTGATAGAATCCAATGGCACGGTTTGTATGTGAAAAATATTTTTGTGATATTTTTGCTGCATTTACTGTATATTTTTTTATCCACCATAGAAATTTTGGGATGGAATTACTTAGTATACACGCCTAATTCATTCTACATTTCAGAGTTAGTAGAGGAGTTTTATACAAGTTTTGCAAAACCCGATATTTCGGATAGTCGCAAAACCATTAAACTCTACTGGCGTGAATAAATCCACGAAGTGCACGCAGCGACCATCTCTGCATCCACTGGTATCCTCCTTCACCCTGGGAATCAAATCCCAGACGCGATTGAGGAATATCTCACACGGATGGGTCCGAATTGCAGAGTGACATGAGATGAAAGATTAGCAGTAAGACATTTTATCACAATGTACATGCGACTTGCCGCTGGATCAACACTAATTTAATGGAGATTACACATATGTCATCATTTTACACACCCACACTACACATTGTTGATTGCATCATGCGTCAGGACACTCATTTTTACATGTGCACACAATTAGTCAATACCATTATAGATGTTAAGATGCGGTCGAGGACTAGTTTGCTTCTGCCGTATCTGATTATACAATTGTGTCGTGGATTTATATCTGGAACAGAGTTTGATGCATATGCACCCTCACGTGTGTCTATAGCCGCAGAACACATATTAGTGACATATCATGCTGCTGTTCTAGTGGACTGTAACAGAAATACGGTTGATGAAAATATATATGCAACTGAGTTAACACAAGAGGAGGAGGATGATGCCTTTTTTACCAAGATTTACTAGCGGATTCCACTAAGCAAATCAATATTGTCTGGCGTGGTCTTGAAAAAATTTGGTGTCGATTGAGACAAACTGATCATGGAGGGACTTCTACTGAACGTGCACATCGTGCACCCGGATAGTTGAGTAGGAGGCAAAGAGGACGACACCAATGATTTGTGTTTGAGAACACACACAAGTTTAGGTGGGGGGGAGTGAATTAGGAGATTGAGATTTTTTTTGTGTTTTTTTTAGAATTTTTAGTTTTTACTCTAGGATTTTTATTTTATTATTAGATTTTTGGGTTTCTTTATTTTTCATTTCGGGTAGTTTTTAGGGTAACTAACTAAAAAAATTAAAAAAGATAAAAAAATAAAAAAAATAAAAGTAAAAAAATTTATTATATATTTTCTTCAATAAATCAACCTAAATTACAAATAAAAGAATAAATTTAGATTTAAAATTTGATAGGAGAATAGATTGAATAATACACTTAGAATTTTATAAAAAAATTAAAATATAAAAAAATAAATACTGCTAATAGTAATTTTGAGTTAAGTATACATCTATTTCTCACTTCATAATAATTTATTAGCTTAAGGACAAAGAAAATAATGATTGAATAGTCTTCCCTCTTTAAATAAAAATAAAATAAGGTGAGCCGGGTATTTAAGGCAATAGCCTTAGAAATGAAAAAAAGATAAAAATGGGTGAGCCTGGTATTTAAGGCAATAGTCTCAGAAATAAATAAAAAAAGAATATGATCCAAATAATCAGATACTTTGTACCTAAGTAAGCGTGAATATTCTCATGAAAGGTGAAATATTCGAGAGAGAAAAAAGAAAAAAAAATTGTTTAGAGAGAGTAGATGAATCATGAGTTAGAGTTGGAGTCCAAGGCCAAAGTAGACTATCACACGTACACGTAGATGTATAGGAGCTAATGAAATATTTATTAGTGGGTATTGAGAAATAGGATTTGAATTTTTTAATAAAATGATATGTGTATTTGATATGAAACTTGACTTGAAAACTGATAATCTAAATGTGTTCTTGAGTTTGTATATTAGTGAGATTAATTGAAGAAAATATCAAAAAAATATCAAAAAAAGATTTTCTTTCTATTGTATAAATTTTTTATTGATTTTCGGTTATCCTTATTTTTCTTTTCTTTATTCCTTAATCTATTTTCTTCACGAATTTTATGGGTATATTTACTGCAAACCCTCAAGAGACACAACTCGTCCACTAGGGTAACCTAGGGGTTTAATGGCTTGTTGCACGTGCTAAGTGCAACCGCGATTCCTGCGAAAGTGAGTTAGAATTTTTCTTTTTAGGTCTAGGTTTTACTCGAGCACTAGCAAAAGATAGGTGTGGGGTGTGATGAGTGTCATATATTGCATATTTATAGCCTTTATATTATCTAATTTTGTATTTAAATAATACTACTCGGGTATTTTTAGTGTGTTTTCAGAAAAACCTATTCCTACATGAAGATGACATAAACTCAGAGCCGGATTCGGAAAGTAAGTCCAGATAGGAGTTAAAAGTGAGCGAAACTACAAGATCATGATGCTGCAGAGAGTCAAAATTGATTACAGTCATAAAAATCAAAAGAAAAAGATAAGAGACTCATGTAGAAGAAAAATCAGACAAAATATCAAGAATGTTGCCGCTATTTGCGTCATTAACTGCCAATTGGCGGCTCAATGAGGCCTACAAATGATGAATTTTCTGTAGGGCTTTCGTTGTAATTTTGTAGTTTCTCACTTGTACTCAGATTACGATTTGATTCTCCGAAGCCTATATATTGGCCGTATTATTGTAATCTAAGGTTTTTTATGATGTAATTTTATACTCAGAAATTATTATATAAAATTAGCATTTGCTGAAAGGGTGACGGCCGCCATACCGACTCTAAAAGTACCATTTTTGTTTATCATTGTTTCTTAGATAATCTTTTTCTAATTGCTTTCTAGAGAGTTTTATCTTGATTTCTAGTGTAAAACTTTAATTGCTTTCTAGGAAAAATATGATTTTGCTAATTAGAACTATAAGTAGCTAATTTAGTATAGCTCTAGGATGTAGATGAAACTAGGAATCCACCATGTAGTTGCTCTCTAGTGTTTTCTTCCTAAATAAAATAATAAAGATAAAATTTTTCAATGAAAAGATTAAAATATAACAACTTGTAGATTAATATTTTGATAGTTTATACTTGAATTAGATTTCTTGATAGCCTATACTTAGTTAGGGTTTGGGGTTATTACTTTTCATCTTTATCATAGAGTTATCTAATTATTTAATTTATTTTTATGAGAAGTCATATTTTTGATGCATTATTCTTACACACCACTTGATAACACGTGCTTAGAACAGTTTAAGTAAACATTAAAACTAAAATATCAAATTTTTATGATAGGAAGAAAATAATAGAAGTAATACATGGTTGGAAACTAGTGGATTTATATTTTAGAGTAATTAGAATAACTAAAATTTAACTTAAAACCCGTAGTTAATCCGCTAGGACTAAAAAATTAGTGAGAATAGCAAAACAGCTTAGATCCCAGTGGAAACGACCTGTTAGTGCTACAACTGACAGATATTAAACATCATATACAAAATATGTATTGAATTCCTTGATTTTCATTCCTTTAGCCAATTCATGTCTCTTATTTTGTTCCTAAAAGTTGATTTTTTATTTGTAGATTTCTACTCCAAATTTAACTACATTTATCCTTTGACATCTATTCTTATTTTTTTAAATATATTTTCAATATCCCATCCCAATTCTCTTTATTTTTTTTGAAAGATGGTTCTTCTATTTGGCGGATCAAGCTTGAGCTCGACGAGATGGTGAAGATCTGCCCAAAGGATAAGAAGATCAATCATGACATAAATTAATATATACCTTTATTAAAATTTCGAGGACGAAATCTTTCTCTAAGGGGGATAGGATGTAACTATCTAAAATTGACACACATATTTATTAATTAATTATTTACTTATGAAATATTTTGTATGGTTATTTTAAAGTATTTTAATAAAGAAATATAGTTGTATATAATTTCAAGATATATTTACCAAATTAATTTTATAAAAAAAATTTTAAAGCTATAAATATTTTTTAATATTTTTTCTAAAGCCCTTAATGCGAGCTCGAACACATTCGCTTGGTCCAAACTCAAAATAATAATAATTATTATTATTAAAACCTAAGTCATTACTTGAACCCAAAATAAATTACAACCAATCACTAAGTCAACTTTTATTTTGTAATAATGAATTTTCAAATTATCCCATCGTTCAATTCCTAAAATCTCTCATTAGTCAACTATATTAATAAGTCATCTGATTTATTTAAATCCAATATAAAACATATAGTTAAAACTCATAGCCAATTATAATTACTTGTTGTTTGACTAATTTCAAATCTCTATTTAAAATTATTCTAAATCTATCACATTTATTAGCCATTTGAATTATTTCAAATATATCTTTATAACTTTCTAAGTCAATTGTATGTATTAGCCCTTGACTTAAACTTTCTTTCAAAAATCCTCTTTAATTTCATTTATCTCCTCCGTAAAACCCTCATCCTTAAGCCTATTTAAACATTTCAACTCATCTTAGTTTTCTTACTGCAAAACAACCTCTCTCTTTTATTCTTCTCTCCTTTCTACTTCTCTCCTCCTTTGCTGACCGTCGGAGCACTGTCGCCGCATAAATGCCTCCAACAGGAGCACCACCGAATGCCAACACTGTCACCACCGGCAATAGTTTGCCGACCGCCGAAGTGTTCGTCGACTGCTGGAGAGTCACCGACCGCTAGATCGTCGTCGACCACCAAAGGAGACATCTAGCGAATACTCTCTGCTATCTAGACAAGCACCACGCCATTTAAGCATCCCACCGGCAGCCATCTTGTTGGAACTCCTCTTGCCGGAGTACCACTTGCCGTGGCAATTCCTTTCCCTACTTCTCCCTTAGAATCCATCAGGAGTTAGAAACTATCTACCTTTTTTAATGAGATTTTATCTTATTGGATTTAGAAAGATAATCCATAATAAGAACCTAACTAAAATCTATATCCCTTCATCTTATAAGCCCAATAAGATAATTTCGCTATCCATTTAATTATTTCAAACTTGCCAGCATTTAATAACTAAAAACAAACTTCTTACATACCTTGACAATTAATGATAATTTCCTAAAACAACAAAAATCTGTGTTTATTTTTATAATAATTTGTTATTGATATTTTGTTACAAAACTTGAGCGTGAATCTATTTGACGAGCGCGTCTTTAATCTAAGGTAAGTTTCTTCATGAACTCACTTTTACATTCACCATTCCTATTGGATATGAATGTATTATATTTCAATTTTATACAATTATTTATTTATATCACTGTGTATGTTATTGTTTACATCGACAAGAACAATTTAAATTGCTTATATTTTATTTATAAGAATTGTCTCACATGCAATTTGATTATCTCACAAACTTTATTCAAAGGATGTATATGTTACAAGTGACTAAAAAAAATAGTAATTGAAATGCTAATTGATAGTAATAATAATTGTAATGTCGTATGACAACGGTGTCTAGAAAAGAGTTATAAAGAAAAGTGATTATTTAATTAAGTAATATGATTGAATGGAAAACCTCTTTTCTGACCATGTATCATTATGATATGCAGTTAGAAATCCCCTAAATTAGTTGTTGAAATTTTAGTAACATGTTACCATTAAAACATCACTCTAAAAATCACTGAATTATAATAAACTTAAACTACACCTGAAATCGAACTAAATCAGGATCATATTGATTGGAAATGTACTGCACTGGACTTGAAATGATCCTGACAACTGTAAATAGTATTGGGTTAGGAAAGATACTTGTTGATGTAAAAGCTATATTTTGGCTGTACTATTAAGTTGTATAACTAATTTTTGCAAATACCATGGGTACGTGGTAATTTACTGGATCACATCTAAAAATTACTATTTGCCATTGTACAGGTCCAGGTCAACTCTGAACAATTCTGGTAACTATTTTTCGGGTCTGTATGAGAGACAATAATAATACGGACACGGCATCAATTGGTTTCTCCAACAATCGTTAAATTTGACATATAGCTAGAGCTCAATTTTGATTGGAATGACCATTATCAAGCACCTATCTAATAAATTTTCATATTTTATACTTATATTCATTTATACTTTGTCACTCATATTATTATGCATATTTTTTTTATTACTTTTATTCTTTTATCTTTTCATACTAGTATTATTTATTATTTAGTTACAATATGACGATCTGGGGTTTGAAAGCCCATATTTTGAGATAAATTCGATTGAGCAAATTTAAAACCTTAAGCATTACAAAGTGTAATTGAAGCTAGTAGATGGACTCTTGTTTGCTTTCAACCTTGTATTTATTATTTTAGATTGCTACCACTCTTAAAATGTTATCATTTTCCTTAATTACTTCTCTATCATTGTTTCCATCATTATCTATTGCAATCCAAATTTGTTCTTTGAATAAAAGTTCTATTTCTCTATAAAATATTGTTGTGTATTTAACCGTGGTAATTATTGATATTGTACTGATACTTAGCTTATTTTTACGAGTACGCTGCCGAACGACTCGCTAAGCAGCATTCCGAATGACAGGCCTATTGGTATCAGAACTTAAGTTTATCAAATAAGTTCAAGTGATTTGAATTGATTTGGATTTTAAAATAAAATTATGCCAAATATATACCCAATACGTATTGAATTTCATGATTCACATTCCTTTGGCCAATTTATGTCTCGTATTTTGTTCCTAAGTGAAGATTGTTATGAAGATCTATACTCCAAATGTAACTAAATTAACATTTACCCTTTGATATCTATTCTTATTTTTTAAATATATTTTCTATATTCCATCCCAATTCTCTTTATTTTCTTCAAAAGATGGTTCTTCTATTTCGTGGATCAAGCTTGAGCTAAACGAGATGGGGAAGATCTGCCCAAAGGATAAGCGGATCGATCATGATATAAACTTGTATAAACCCTTATTGAAATTTCGAGAACAGAATTTTTCTCTAAGGGAGAGGATATAACTATCCAAAACTGATACATATATTTATTAATTAATTATTTAGTTACGAAATATTTTATATGGTTATTTTAATATATTTAATAAGAAATATAGTTGTATATAATTTCAATGTAGATTTACCAATTTATTTTTATAAAATTATTTTAAAATTATAAATATTTTTATATTTTTCCTAAAACCAACAAATTAATTCATACTAGCCCAAACCCATTCGCTTGGCCCAAACTCAAAATAATAATAATAATAATAATAATAATAATAATAATAATAATAATAATAATAATTAAAACCTAAGCTATTACTTGAACCCAAAACAAATTACAATTAGTCACTAGTCAACTTTTATTTTGTAATAATAAAATAATAACCTCCATTTTGAATTTTTAAATTATCTCCATCATTCAATTCCTAAAGTCTCTCATCAGTCAACTATATTAATAAGCCACTTGACTTATTTTAATCCAATTTAAAATATGCAGTTAAAATCCCGTAGTCAACTATAGTTATTAGTCGTTTGGCTAATTTTAAATCTCTAATTAAAATTATTCTAAATCTATCAAATTTATTGGCCATTTGAATTATTTCGAATATATCTCTAAAACCTTCTAAGTCGATCGTATTTATTAGCCCTTGACTTCAAACTTTCCTCCAAAAATCTTCCTTAATTCAATTAATCACTCTCCTAAAATTCTCATCTTAAAACCAATTTAAACCTCGTTATTCATTTTAGTTTTCTTTCGGCAAACCAAACTTTCTCCTTTCTCCTCCTTTCTCCTTCTTTCCTCCTTTACCGGCTATCATAGCGCTGCCGATTGCAGAAATGCCGCAAAATACAGGAGCGCCAGCAAACATCGACACCCTGACTGCCAGCAATAGTTCACCGACCGCTGAAGTATTCGTCGACTGTCAGAGAGTCGCCGACCGCTAGATCTCTGTCAACCGCTAGAGGAGCCATCGGGCGAGCACTCTTTACTATTCGAAGAAGCACCATGCCATCTGTGCATCCCACCAGTAGCCATCTTGTTGGAACATCCCTTGTCAAAGTACCACTCGCCGAGACAACTCCTTTCCCTTCTTCTCCATGGAATCCATCAAGAGGTAGGAACTATCTATCTTCCTTAATTAGATTATATCTTATTGGATTTGGAAAGAGAGTCCGTAATAAGAACCTAATTAAAATTTATAACCCTTCAACTTATAAACCCAGTAAGATGATTTCCATATTCATTTTATTGTTTTGAACTTGCCAGCCATAAATAACTAAAACCAAACTTCTTACATGCCTTGACAATTCAAGATAATTTCCTTAAACTCACAAAAACAAATGTTTATTATTATTATTATAATTTATTATTAATATTTTATCAGAAAACTTGAGTGTGAATCTATTTAACGAGAGAGTTTTCAAGTTAAGGTGAGTTTTTTCTTGAACTAACTTTTCCATGTACCATTCTTATTGGATAGGAATGTATTATATTTCAAGTTTATACAATTGTATATTTATATTACTGTATAATTTATTGTTTACATCGACAAGAACTATTTATATAATTTATATTTTATTTCTAAGAGTTGTCGCATGTGTAATTTAATTATCCTACAAACTTTATTCGAATGAAGTATATGTTACAAATTGACTAAAAAAATAGTAATTGAAATGCTAATTGATAATAATGATGATTTTAATGTCGTATGACAACAATGTCTAGAAAAGATTTTTAATGGAAAGTGGTTATTTAATTAAAGAACGTGAATGTACGAAAAACCTCTCACTTCCTTACTCCTACATAGCCGTGTGTTATTATGATATACAGTAAAAAATCTCTTAAATTAGTTGATGAAATTTCGGTAACATGTTACAATTGAAACATTAGACTGAAAATTACTAAAGTATAATGAATTTAAACTACACCTAAAATCGAACTGAATCAGGATCATATTGATTAGAAATGTATTGTGCTGGACTTGATACAATCTTGACAACTGTAAAAAATACTGAGTTGGGAGAGATACTTGTTGATATGAAAACTGTGTTTTGACTGTACTTTTAAGTTGCACAACTGATTTTGCGCACACCATGGGTGCGTAATGATTTATTGAATCACATCTGAAAATTACTATTTATCATTGCGCAGGTACGGGTCAGCTTTGGAGCATTTTGGTAACTATTTTTCTGGTCCGTATGAGAGACAATCAAAATACAGACATAGATCAATTAGTTTCTCCAATAATCATTGATACCTTCGATTATAAAATTTGACATATAGGCTAGAGCTCAACTTTGATTAGAATAACTGTTATCAAGTACCTATTTAATAAATTAATTTATGTTCTATACTCACATTCATATGCACTTTGTCCCTCATATTATTCATGCATATTTATTTTAGTTACTCATATTCTTTATCTTTTTATACTAGTATTATTTTTTATTTGGTCACAATCTAACGACCTGTGTGTGCATACCTAGATTTTGAAATAGATTTGATTGAAGAGATTGAAGATCTGAAGTATTACAAGGAGTAATTGAAGATAGTAGACGGACTCCTATTTACTTTTCAGTCTTGTATTTATTATCTTAAATTACTTTCACTCTTAAAATATTATCTATGTCCTTAGTTATTTCTCTATCATTATTTCCATCATTATCCATTGTAATCCAAAGTTGCCCTTTGAATAAAAGTTCTATATCTCTTTAAAATATTGTTGTGTATTTAATTGTGGTAATTACTGATATTGTATTGATGTTTAGCGTAATTCATGAGTACATTGCCGAACGACTCGGCTATCAAGCATTATGGATGGTGGACCATTACATTACTCTATATCTTATCTCATATCTGATGTGGGACTTTTGAGATAGAAGTATCATATTCTCTCCTCTTAGGATTTGGCGTTCTCGTTAGAAGGGCTCAGTAACATATTAACACTTCGCCAGGTAATATGATATTCTAGATGTGGCCCCATGGATTCTAGAGGTGGCTCCCTATGGATTCAAGAGATGACCTCCACTTCTGCATGTCACTTTGTTTCGAATAACACTTAGTTCCATATGGTACTTAGTTCCATGCACTTTCGATTGGTGTCTGGCTCTGATACCACTTTTAATGCCCTCATCCGAAAATTGGACAGCGAATTATAACGTCTTTTGATTGTACATAAGCCCTTCAAGAATTTTGCGTATTAGGGGACTTGTTTAATTGCATCTAGTAGAGGAATATTGATCTGTACCTATTTGAAAATTTCTAAAATATTAGCATATGATGCATTAAAATTTTTAGCTTTCAATTATTGGGGAAACAGTACAGGTTGCTTGTAATTTGTGGAAGTGGTTTTTTAGAATTGTCATCTTTAGGTTGTTGTACTGAATCTTCTTTAGATTGCTTTAGTAAATCATCACCCTGCTTCTCCTCAATATCTCTTTTTGAAATGGGCTCATCAAGTACTTTTCTACTCTACGAACTACTTGCAGTAGATATCTCAGGGATATCGTAATCAGTTGAAGAAGTAATAACATTTATTTCTTGAACCTTCCCTTAAGTGCTGGCCTCTAGTTAAGATGGTAACTTACCTTTTTCTTTTATTTGCAGCATAGAACTAAGGTGGTTTATCTAAGATCGTATATTATTGATAGCTGTTGCATTCTGACTGTTGACCATTTGTTACGACTGAATGAACTGTTGTTGTGCTTAGATCATTTGGTCCATTCTCTATTGTATCTGCATAATAATATTCTCAAGATTCCGCTTCGGTGGTGGTTGGTATACCGAAGGTTGATTAAATGGTTGGACATATTGTTATGGTGTCGGATAAGTGGGTGGCTTGTTTTGATGGTTATACTATTATTGAGTATTCTACTTCCATTACAGATTTGGATGGCTTCTCTAAGCAAGGTTATAAGTCTATGAATAAGGGTTATTTGCTGGTTGAGGAACAGTGTTAAAAACATTAGATTGTTCGTTTAGTAGTTTCTTAAAAGTAGGAAGAGTTGGACAATTGCAAGTTATATGTTCTTGCAATTCACAAATGTTACCAACTTCCGAAATGTCTATTGCCTTAATACTTTTTGTTTTTCTAGTAAGAAAATCTTTGAATTTCTTTATGATCGTGATCAGTTATGCAGTTGTATATTTGGTTTCTCCCAATTTAATAAATCCACCTCTATTCTGAGACTTCTCTACTTATTGGTTTCATTCCTAAATAACCTCAGTTTTCTGGGCTTGTAAATTCTTTGCAAGTGAGTCAAGATATTCTCATGCTTCATTAATATCCTTACTCAAATATTCACCATTACACATAATTTCTATAAATTTCCTGGTTGCAGTGTTTAGCCCTTGATAGAAGATAACAATCCTCCATATTTTGAACCTATGATGTGGGAATGAGAGTAGCAAACTTTTGAATCAATCCCAACACTCGAATAAATGTTCATTTTCTTTATGACGAAAGTTGAGAATTTATTTTCGCATATAATTCGTTTGATGTGAAGGAAGGAATTTTTTTTAAGAATTCTTTTTGCATCTCATCCCATCTTCCTATTGAATTGGGACATAATAAGTGTAGTCATGTCTTTATTTTTTAAGGAGAACAGAAAGAGCTTAAGTTTTAGTTGCTATACAGTAATATTGTGAAGAATAATAGTAGAGCAAATTTCTTTGAATTCTCAAAGGTGCAAATAAGAGCTCTCTACATCTATCCCATAGAATTTAGGTAAAACTTGAATTACTCCAGATTTAATCTCGAATTGTCCCATATTCAAAGGAAATACTATACATGAAAGTTGGGTTGTCCTATCTGGTTGTAGATAAACACATAAGGATCTTCCATTGCCTCCATGATAGTTGTTGTTATCGTATGTATCATTATCTCCAAATCCATCATTATTATCATTATTCATATTGCTGTTGTTATTAGTGCTCATGTTATAAGGTGATTGGTGGAGTAGAAGTATTTGTAGATCTGAGTACAAACGAATGAGTTTACAATTAGAAGATCTCTTCCAAATGATCATGCAAATTTAAACTCGCATAAATTAATAACGTAGGAACCGTAATCACTACTAAAGTATAAAATAATAGTATTGATCCTCAACAACGGCACAAAAATAAGATCTATGATCTAAATGGTATACTCCCAAATACAAAAAATTGACAAGTAGTAAAAGAGTTGTAACCCAAGATTGTTCTCTCAAGGATCATTTTAATTATTGTGTTAGACACTAAAGAAATAAGTTACAAACTAAAAAGAAAGATTGAATTTTTAATTAAATAAACTAAATATTAAAGGATTTAAAATACTTATAAGAAATTATTGGTCAGATAAGTTAACTTTCACATAGAATAATTTATTGGATATGTTTATACTTGTTTATCTTAGCTGCATAAATCACATGGACTTCCCACAACTGAAAAATATATCTTTTAAGTACAAAATCAAATTAACTTGTAAACTTGATAATTTGGATAACTGTCTCAATTAAACCTATATGTTTTTGAGTTTATCTAAGCATGACATATGAATAATAAAAATAAACACTTGAAGTCTAAGTATACATCGTGCTTAAAGAGTTTACAGTATATCAAAAACTAAGTAACAAATATATTATCAAACTACAGATCATCAAAGATTCAAAATCATATTTAAAACCTAACCAGATAATAGAGAACCAAAAAATATTAATTTTACATAAATCAATCAAGTATGATAAGCAAATAAAGTACATATTAGTAAATTTTCTAGGATTTATTATCTCATATGAACCAATACAAAAATTTAGCAGTTCATACTTATCATACCCATCAATATATGAATAAAAGAGATTCTTTTATCACTAACTATAAAAGAGGACAAAACTGAAAACATAAAACTCAATAATCTCTCTACAATCCCTTATATCCCTCCCTAATATCTCTTATATCATCTATATCTCCCAAAACTCTCAATTACATTAACTATTTATAGCTTCTCAAAAACCTACTAATAATTCTATTTACAAAGAAACTCTCCTTTCTTTCAAAACCCTCAAATATAAGCTTATGCGGTTGTGGCTGTCCAAAGCTCTATTAATAGCTCTATCATAGGCAGCTCTTAGGTTTATATCTCAGTCGATGGCTGCCGACAGCCGTCAGATGGCTGTCGACACATAGACCTATAAAATTACAGTTTTGGACTGATATTTGAAATATATTTTGATTTTTCGATTTCATTCCACATACAACCCTGCAAAAAAACTATAAAATATTATAAAAATATTAAAGTGAAGAGTTTGATTAATAAAAATATTTCATCACTAATTTCTTGCATTAGTCACCAAAATTGGATTACGAGTGCATAATAAACTAAAATAACTACACTTTTCACTTGTAATTATCGACTTACATATACCTAGTAAAGAACTGAAAGTTACAGAGTAGCCAAGATATATGTGGGCCTTTCGATGACTAAAATAAATATTATTATAAGTGAATATCCATAAAAAAATAATCAAAAATTTGAAACAATGACATGACCATAACACACTCATCTTAGGATTTATCAGATATTAGAAATTTAAATTATAATATTAGATTGCCACATAAATGGTAAAGAATACAAGTACTGAGAAGTCAAGAACAATGAAGATGGAAACTCATATGCAACAACAATAATTTCAAAAGCATATTTAATGATTACAAGTGAAAGGTGCAGTTATTTTAGTTTATTTTGTGTACTCGTAATCCAATTTTGATGATTAATATAAAAAATTAATGATAAATTATATTTTATTAATCAAACATTTCACTTTAATATTTTCTAGTGTTTTATGGTTTTTTGCAGAATTCGATGTAAAAGGAAGTCGAAAAATCAAAGTGTGTCTCAACTATTAGCCCAGAATGGCCATTTAACAGATCTAACTATCGACAACCATCTAAGGCTATCGACAGCCGTTGACTGCAATAGAAATCTAAGAGTGGCAGTTGATATAGCCTCTGATATGGCTTTTGACAATCACAGCAGTTGAAAAATTATTCGAGGATTTTTGATGTAAAGTGGATTTTCTTTTAAATAGAATTCTTATTAGGATTTTTGAGAGGGTATACCCAATGCAATTCAGAGTTTTAGATATATATGATCGTTACAAGTGGTATTGTAGAGTATTATGTTTTTAATTTTGTATTCTTTCATAATTATTAATAAAATAATTTACTTTATTTATATATTGATGGCTATGATGTATATGAGCAGCTAAATTCTTGCATTTGTTCAGATTAGATAACGAACACTAGAAACTTTACTGGTATGTATTTATTTGCTTATCATACTTGATTGTTTTAATAAAATTGATATTTTTGGTTTGCTATTATCTTATTATGTCTTAAATATGATTTTGAGTATTTAATGATGTATAGTTTGATAAATATTCGTTGCTTAGTTTTTGATAAGCACGGTGCATACTTAGACTTTAAATGTTTAATTTTATATTCATATATCATGCTTGGACAAACTCAAGATACATATAGGAATAATTGGGGGAGTTTGTCAAACTATCAAATTTACAAATTTATTTGATTTTGTACCTTAAGAATTTATTTTCCATTTGTAGGAAGACCGCGTGATCTATGCAATGAGATAAACAATCATAAACATATCCAGTAAATTATTCTATGGAGGAATTAATTTATCTAACAAACAATTTTCTTTATGTAATTAAAAATATTTCAATTTTTTGTTTTAGTTAATTAAAAATTTGTTCTTTTATTCCCTAATTTATTTTGTAGTGTCTAGAATAATAATAAAAATGATTCTTGAGAGGATGATCTTGGATTATTATCCTTATACTACTTACCGATCGCTTGCACTTTGGAATGTACAATTTAGATCACAATCAAGTTTTTGATGTCGTTATTAGGGATCAATACTATTATGTTATACTATAGTATAAATTACGGTTCCTACATCATTAGTTTTTGCGATTTTGAATTTGCATAACCAGTTGGAAGATAACTTCTAGTAGTAAACTTATTTGATCGTACTCAGATCCATATATATTTCCAATCCACCAATCACAACACAACATGAACACTAATAACAGCAACAACATGAATAATGGTAATAATAACAGATTTGGAGATAACAACACACGCGATAACAGCTATTATGGAGATAATGGAAGATCCTTACGCGATTATGTACAACCTGATAGGACAACTCAACCTTCATGTGTAGTATTTTTTTGGAATATGAGACACTTCATGCATAGCCTAAATTCCATAGGATGGATGCGGAGAGCCCTTATTTGTACCTTCAAGAATTTGAAGAGGTTTTCTCTACTATTATGCTTCAAAATATTACTACAGAGCAATTAAAACTTAAACTCTCTCTGATCTTCTTAAAGAATAAAGTAAGGACATGGCTATACTCATTACATCTCAATTCAATAGGAAGATAGGATGAAAGAATTCTTAAAGAAATTATTTTCTTCATATCGAACAAATTATATACGAAAACAAATTCTCAACTTTCGTCAGAACAAATATGAACCTTTATTCGAGTGTTGGGATAGATTAAAAAAATTTACTACTCTCATGCCAAAATCATGAATTCAGGATGGATGACTATAAGTACCTTCTATCAAGGGCTAATTAACCAGGTAATTTATAGAAACTATGTGTAATGGTGAATTTTTCACCAAGGACGATGATTAAGCTTAGAAATATCTTGACTCACTTGAAGAGAATTCACAAGTCTGGAAAATTGAGGATATTTCGAAATAAAACCAATTAGTAGAGAAGTCTTAAAATAGAGGTAGACTTATTAAATTGTGAGAAACCAAAAATATATCTGCACAATTAATCTCGGTCACAAAGAAATTTGAAGATTTGCTTGCTAAGAAAACAGAAACTGTTAAGTTAATAGAAAAAATCCTAGAAATTGGTAATATTTATGATTATAAGGACATATAACTTGCAATTGTTTATATCTTCCTACTTTTAGGGAAGTGCTAAATGAACAAGTTAATACTTTTAACACTATTTCTCAACTAGCAAATAACCCTTATTGCCAAGCTTATAATTTGGTTGGAGGAACCATCTGAGTCTTCGATGGAAGCAGGATATTTAATAGCAGTTTAACCATCAAAATAAACTACCCGCTAATCTGACACAACAATACATCCAATCTTCTAATCAACATTCGGTGTACCAACCATCACCAAATTGGAATCTTGTGGATAATATTGTGCAAATACAACAGAGAATGGACTAAATAATCTAAGTGCAACAGCAGTTCATTCAGTTACAATAAACAATCAATAGTTAGAATGCGAACTTTCAATGACATACGATCTCAGTTAAGCCACCTTAGTTCTGGTCTGCGAACGCAAAAAAAATGTAAGTTACCATCTCAATTGGAGACCAATACTTCAGAAAAAGTTGAAGATAAAAATACTATTGCTTCTTCAATTGACACCGATATACCTGAGATTCTGTTACAATCAATTTGCGAAGTGAAAAAGAACTTGATGAGCATGTTTCAAAAAGAGATATTGAAGAGAAACAAGGTGATGATTCAGTATAACAATCTAAAGACAATAATTCCAAAGAATCCACTTCTACAACTTATAAGCCACTTGTATAATTTTTCTAATGTTTGAAAGCTAAAATATTAATACATCTTATGTTGATACTATAGAAATTTTTAAACAGGTATAGAACAATATTCCTTTACTAGAAGCAATTAAGCAAACTCTTTCATATGTAAAATTCTTAAAGGACTTGTGTTGAATCAAAAGATACCATAATGTACGAAAGAAAGTATTTCTCACAAAACAGATAAGTATATTATTCTGCTCTGAGATGCCTCTTAAATATTAGGATCCTAAATGTCCAACTATTATAAGTCAACACAATATTGAGAATGCTCTAGTAGAATTGGGAGCTAATATAAACCTTTTACCATATTTGGTTTACAAGTAATTGGATTTAAGAGAACTTAAATCTATACCTATCATGCTACAATTAGTTGATAGGTCAGAAAGGTATCCTAAAAGTATCATTAAAGATATCTTAGTGCAGGTTGAAAATTTTTACTTTCCGACAGATTTCATAGTTATCGACACTACACTTGTAAAGAGTTCACATCCTCACTTTCCTGTTATACTCGGATGTCCATTTTTAGCCACAACTAATGTGGTTATCAATTATAGGAATGGTGTAGTAAAGCGATCATTTGGAAACATGACGCTTGAGCTTAATATATTTTATGTCTGGGACATTAATTATATTGAATAAATTCGTAAAAAGGAGACATTATATCATTGTGCATCTCCAATCCATTGAAGCTTGCATTGATAATGGATGAGGGTTTCCTTGAGTGGCTCAATTCTGAACACACCGTTAACATCCTAAAATGTTTAACTGCTGCTCATTATTCAAATATTAGTGGATAGATTCCAAAAATGGATGTACATGAAGAGTTATATCAAAGTACATAGAAGTTAATATCATTCGATATCCAAGTATTAATACTTGAGCTAAAATCGCTACTGGAGAATCTCAAGTATGTATTCTTGGGACCTAAGAAAACCTTCTCGGTGATCATCTTAGCACATCTTGATGAGAATAAAAAAGAGTAACTACTCTCAATATTGCGAAAGTATAAGAGAGCCCTTGGATGGAACATAGTAGACATCAAAGGTGGCATTATGCTCATGAGTGTCCTAACTGAAAAAGAAAAAAGTTAAAGTAATGTAAGCCAAATGTGATGATTCTGATGATTCCGATGATGAGAGATATGATGATAATTAAAATAATTTTATGGTTTTTACTGCTTCTATTGTCTCTATCAATTCTTCTTGTAAGGATGTTTCAAAAATTTTAGGTACTGAGAATGAAAGATACGAGTTAAATGACAACAAGGACATTTAAGACGTATAAAATAAGCTATTTGAAGTATCGCTGACTCTGAAAAAAATAAAATATGAAGCTAATAAAGAAAATTAAGGTGTTAATGAAGACCTTGAAGAGGTAAAATCAAAGCTAATATTCGAAACAAAGAAGACCAAGGAGCTTGAGATATATACATTGAATTCCAATTCAGTATTGGACTCAGTATCCTAAATTAGGGTTTCATACTAGAAGCATTAGTGAACAATAAGTTTGTATCCTGATAATGTAATTATGATCAATGAGTAAATTAATGAAGGTAGACATTTGACGTTGGGTCAAAGAGGTCAAAGGATCACCAACTAACGGCAGTGACTGTTAGGTGGCGGTCCATAAAACTCTAATGCTGATAAGATTTTGAAGGCTTGATTATGTAGGATAGTTCTATTGGCATACTTGGTTCATTGTACACACTCATATATCTTGATTAATTGATAGTTAGGTTTGTGAATTACAATTGTAGGAAGTCGTTTCTAGAAACGGGTTAGGATTTACATGTGAAATCAGCTCTGAGAGTCTAAAACTAGTATCTAGTGGAGACTTGGAGACTAGAAAGAATATTATTATGATAGTAGGATCTTGGTTCTGGTTAGCCTGGGTTCTGATGCAGAGGTATGGGGTTAGAATTGTTACTATATAGGGTAGAGATTTTCTATACTAAGTCTGAAAGAAATTAGTACGAAACTTCTAGACTCTTGTAAATCTAATCCTGATAAACATTACCTATCATATGACTCTGATTCTGATACTGGACAGATCTAATATACAATGACTTGTAACTAATTAAATATGTATTTCTAATAACTGAGCTTAATGCATAGTGGACATCACTATTATAGAATCTAATCAATTCTGACAAAATCTGTATATATACAAAGTTTAATCTAATATGACAATTACTTTTGATTTTTTTTTTTCGAGTTCTACCTCTGATAATAATGGCCATATACGCTATATCATGATAAAATGATATTCCTGAATAGTCCATATGTATCTGATATAAATAACGCAGGTTTAACAGGGTTACTTTATGATGGGCAAGAATCTTATCTTATGAGATTTGTGGTAATTACAGTCTAGGGACCGAGACTTTCACTATAGCAGTTCCTGTTGATACTAGTTCATTATGTGGTCTTACTCTAACTTCCCAAGAGCGGAGCATCCACTCAGGTAGAATTTAATTTCTGCTCTAAATGCTTTGTAGTGCATAATAGTTCAGTGCAATCAATCTAAGACCGGGTCCTAAGTATGTACGGGCATTTATACAATAGAAGAAATAACATTAATTTATCCATCTATGATAGTTTCAATATATTAATGATTAATAATCTGATTAGTTTCTAATATCTGACTTTTTTATGATCCGTCAAATTTCTAAATTTTGACATAAGCAAGTTAGACCTTACTTCTGACATAGTCTGTGACCAACACCTTTTACACATATTTGAACTATATACATCTGTATACCGTGGATTCTTTCTGGTAGACAGTGCCATTAGCTACACGTTTATTTATTTCTGTTAACTATGATTTATATTATCACAACTGACACTAATATTATACGTTCCTGTTCACTTTTCTAAGTATTATTATAGTACAATTCCCCTCTTTTATGTGTTATTTGTTGGTTTAATCTTTTAGCTTCTAAATTCATATTTATAAGATAAAGAAGGAGATTCCGCCCCAATCGAAAACCCATGCTTCACTAAGTAATCGGAAAGGAAATAAGTGATCCACTATCTCTATATCTTTTTTACATATCTATTATACTTTCTTCCTTTTGGGTATTGTTATATTTCTTTTAATTGTTATGTTGAACAATATTCAAAGTAATGTATCATGTTATGTAATCAACACTATATATACAAATAAAAGTATCTTTTTAGTTTCTGACTTGTTACTATATTATCTGATATCACAATATTTATGGTTATTCCAAAATAATCTACCTATCTGGAATGAAAAATTTTGAACTCTTCGTTATTCAGAAGCAGCTGAAAAATAGGACGTTATATGCTTAACAAGTTTATAGCTGAAACAAAGTATTTTCATTATTTAGTTTCTCCTCCAATCCAGTGTTATTTGTAATTTACTAAGGTTCAAGTATAATTTAATTTAGGTTCAAGTTTTGTTCATGTAACTCCTGTATGTTTCATATTAAATACAATATTTTGATTTAGTTTGATTAGTTTTCTAACAATATAATTCTCTTATTCAATGAGCTCGCTTGATTTATACTTTATTGAATTGATTACGATGTACTTAAATTAAGGGTTTACTAATTTGGGACATTAGAGATAAATTGACCGGATAAGAGCAAGATAGTAAGAGATTTTTTGTGCACATTTCTTAATTAAAACCAATGATTATTTCAACATTTGCCACTGAACTCTAACCAAGCTACCAACACTGGATGATATTGTAAATAGTAGTTTCCATAATTATAGATTTATCTGATTTTACGAATACAATCTTTATCGATCATTCATGAATCTAGCAATACGATGTGATCTAAAAATATCATAACAAGAATAATAGAATTTCTAATAGCACAAAAAAAAATAGTATTATCAATTAATTTGTTTTTGATAAAAAATTAATTTTCAATAAATTGAACAACATAGTTGAAATTGTAGTTTTATAGAAAACTAGCATATTAAATGAGCCCAAAAAGAACTCATTTTGATCCATAATTTATTTTATTTTATATTTGGGCCAAAATATAATGGATTTTACAAAAGATAGGATAAATCTAGAAAGTAAAATAGATAGAATTTACATAAAAGGAATATATATTTTTATTTATTCTTTTAAGAACTAAGTCATTCAATTTATTATCATAAATATAATATTATCACAAGTTAAAATAGTATTATATATTAAAAAAATGTTATATGGATGCAGGTCGTTACAACTTCATTCTTCTTGTTCTCGACGATCACCGCATCAAGATCATCATCAGATCGTCAAAAAAAGATCAAAAGGGTTGCTTTGATAAAATATGTATGTATGTTTGTATCTGTGTGTATGTATATTTATGTGTATATAGGATTGGACTACAAATTTTCCATTAAATCTAAAAACTTTGCTCTAACACTTTTTCCACGTTCATTTGCCTTGTGATATGTGTTGGTTAAAGAGATAGAGATCAACATAATAAAGGTAGATAGAGATCAACATAATAAAGGTTCGACGGAAGGAAAAAAAAAAAAAAGTAAGAAGGTGAGTTTCTGACCATTCCTCCAGCCAAAATGAATTAAACAAAAGAAGCAAAGCTCCGAGCATAAAGAAATTGAAAAGGGAATTGAAATTCTTATTTTCAATTTCTTGCTTAGAAGATGGAAAGAATTGAATTGAAAACATTTTGTGATTTATTTCGATATTTTATTTTCTATTTAAAATAAATCAGCGGAACTGAGGCAACTCCGCATTCTCGTGTTAAAAGCAAAATTTTGGGACTCATTATTTTCTTGTGTATATGTATAAAGTATGCATTAGTATAAGCTAGTACTTACTTTTATGAATTAGTATAAGCAAGTACTTGCATAATTAAATCAGTGTCAAGCCCAAAAAAACTCTTTTTCGATTGATAATTTGTATATAAGGACGCGAATGCGCAAGTTCCATGACCAATTTTTAATCAGTTCTATTAAAAAATTTGAATATCGACACGCGATCTCATCTCTATCTTTATGTTAGACATATAGCGAAGATTTAGGTGTGTATCTAAAAAAAAAAAACCTAATGTTGGGGAAAAAGAAAATAGATTACAATTCACACCACAATTCCTTGTCAAGCATGAACAAACCTCACCCATTCTGCTCGACTAGGCACCTTTCCATTAACAACCGTGAGCATATAGTACCCAGCCGGCGCCACTCTGACCGAAGGCGGCGCAACCACAACGGCGCTCACCAGCCCACTGCCATCCCTCTCAACTCCGGCACATTCAAGCTTCAGCATCCTCTGATTCATCGACGACGAATGTGTCGCAAACGGTGGAGCATACACTTGAAACTTCAATGTAGTAATATTTGCGATCACAAACTGAACGCTAAACTGCTGCCCGTACTTGATTCCATTTGTTCTACTCTCTGAATCGATCGAAACATTAAAAGGCCTCTTGTCGTCCAGCGACGGCTCCAAATAGTGCGGCACGAAGGCCTCCATCCTGAGCTCAGTTGGGAATTCGATATCAGAGAAGGTGTATCTACTGTAAGGATTGCTCCCTGCAACCAGCACTCTCCCGTCGGGGAGTAGGATAGCCGAGGAGTGGTACATTCTTGCGATGCTTGATTTGTTCAGAATCCTGAACCTCTTCAGCACCGATCTCTTGCTGGGGTCGTACAGATACGGCTTGTAGGCAGGTCTGGTTGCCATGTTCCATCCTGCACAGCCGTGTCGAGCCCCGTTGATGATCAAAATGTCCCCAGTAGGAAGTATCAGCATGTCACTCATAACCCGAGGACCCGGCATCTCCTCCTTTGCCCACCTCGGATTCTCTTCTGTTATCACGATCCTGCCGCAGCTTTTCATTCCTTTCAGGAACTTGTGTTTCCTTGCAGCTTGATATGCGCCCTGTGCTCCGCCCCCGCACACCATGATCTCAGCCTTGCTGAACCCGTTGGCGTGGTCCAAGGGGAGCATCACAGATGAGCCTGTGCTCGGGTAGTTACGTGCACCGTCTCCAGGCATCCTTGGGAACTTCTTGACAACCTTGTGTGTGTGGTAGTCATAGAGAATGGAGTCACGGTTGGCAAAGATGAAGAGGTGGCCGTCGGGGGACAGGTGGACGAATGGGTAGAGGTTGTCGCCTTTTTCCTTTCGGTTGCGCGTCTGGTGCAAGAACGGGAGGTCAAATGAGCCATCATGAGTAGGAGACTTGGGTATGAACTCATAAGTGAAGGTCTTTAGCCCACCGATAACAAACACCCTATCCTTCTCCGGGAGGATTTGGTTGGTGGCATACCACCGGTTGTCGGCAAGCACCGCCATAGACTCGGTCCAGCCACAATGCCTATCTGAGCACGGCCGGAAGTACCGGATTTTCCGAATGCCAAGGCCATGGCCACCAGTTTGGAGCAGAGTGCCGTTGCTGAGGAAGGAACCGGAGGAGCACCACGTGTCGGACCGAAGGACGAGGGGCCGAATGGTGTTTGAATGGATGTCGTATTCGACAGAGTGGGCCCAGCAGGTGGCAGGATCGTCATCCTCGCCGTCATCGTCGTCGAAGTAGCATGTTCTTCTGGAACGGAGGCGGTAGCCGGAGGGGCCAGATCGTGTCTGGTCGAAGATGACGACGGTGTTGTGGTGTGTTAGGGTCATGTGCATAGCGACGACGCCGGAATTGTTGAGGAGCAGCTCCCATCTTCCTCCTTCGTCAGTGATGGTGGTTTCAGTTACGCCGCATTGCAGTAGGAAAAGGAGTGCGATTGCTACGGTTCTTGAAAGAACAAGTGAAGCCTGTACGTAGGGACCCATCATATCTAGTGTGTTGCGTATATCTGAAAATGTGGCTTAAATAAAGAGTTGCATTTTTAGTCTATTTGACTAGCGAGGCACTCTTTGCATTTTCTGAAGAGTTGTCTGCAGGTTTCATGGCAAATGCAGATGCAGTGGCATGTGCCACTTCAATGGTCATTCAAAGAGGACTGCTCTGTTGGTTTCAGAAGTTCAAAATCACGTCTGTAACTGATATTGAGTAATTATGTTCAGGAGATTTTACTGACATTGCATCATACGGAGCAAGCTTTTAAATATCAGTTGATGATGCCAATATATGTCGCAGCATATATCATATCTAAATTTTATACTAGCACTAAGCCAATTTTCATGGCATTCCACGGTAGCAAGTTCCACGTTTCCATTTCGAGACACTATTGGTCTTTTCTTCGTCTAGAAAAAAAAAAATGTATGAAAGGGGGGAAAAAAATCAGATGCATTTTCAATTATAAATTGAATTTATTGTAAATGCGTTAAAAAGTATAGTCATTGATTCCTAACAAGGAAACAACTTTGAACACGTAAGATATCAAGAAGTATCCTCTTCCTTGTTCATGGATACATTTATTAGCATTTGATGACTAGAGTCAAGAAACGGGTAGTCAGTGTATCCTATTACAGGATCAGGAAGGTAAAAAGTCATTCTGTCATAGGCATTCAGCGGAGCATTCAGTTCGAACCTCCGCGGGAGATCAGGATTAGCCAAGAACCATCGGCCATACGCAACAAGGTCAGCATAACCACTAGAGATAGCTTCGTTGCCTTCTTCCATATCGTAGCCCTCTGCGACTATGAACGTCCCATTGAAAGCTTTCCTCATCGGAAGAAGAGAGTGAGAAATTTCCATCTTTTCTCCTACTTTTGTCCGAGGCTGAGCCATATGGCAGTATACTATCCCAAGTGTGCTCAGAGAGCTGGCCATGTAAAGAGCGAGAGCAGCAGGATTTGAATCGTGGGCGAAGGGAGAGAGCTTCATCCCAACTCTGTCAGCTCCGATCTCATCAATAACTGCTTGAGCAACTTCCAATGCAAAGCGGCAACGATTCTCAAGGCTGCCTCCGTACTTGTCTGTTCGGTCGTTTATTTGGTCCTTCATGAACTGATCGATCAGATATCCATTAGCTCCATGGATCTCAACACCGTCGAATCCTGTCAATGATACAGGTAATTTTCTTACAGCTATGAAACTCGAACAAGAATAACAAGAAAATTTAGCAGCAATCAAGGGTTTTTGGAGGTAACAATAGGGTTCATACCTTCTAAACATAATATTGGCTCACTACTGAAAACCAATTAGTGTTGTTTACGAGACAAAGTACAGTTAGTATTTGAATTTGTATTTGAATTTCTTAAGTAATTAGATTTATTCCTTACTAGGATTCTCCTGTTTTTGAAGTTTCCATTCCTTCTCTGCTACCACCATTATTCTGCCTCTTTAGGACATCTTCCTCCATTTTCATTCTTCTACCTGTCATCTCTGTTTTGTCACTTCACAAAATTCTTTCTACGGCCTACTTATCAGCCCTCCTCTTGCTTGTGTGTATTCCGCTTGCACTGCACGTTGTTCTAGGGGCGTGATTTGTTCAAACCATGGCTGGAGTTGATCAATTCATGAATTTGGAAATGAGTTTATGATGGTGAATAGTATTCACCAAATTCTGTCCTTTTGTTCTTTGTTTTTTATTTTTCTTTCATGAAAAGGAGGCAAAAATTTGGTGATAAGAAGAGGCTTTTCTTACTTTATATGCTTTGTTTCATGCAAAGGTGTCCATGAAAACCACCTGATATTTGTCCTTCTCTCAAATATATGAAAAGAGAGTTATACTCATGAATTGTATCCATACACACAGATAAAATAGTCCTCTCGTTATGTAATTTCTCTTTCACCAATTCTAATAATATTTTTCTCCTAAAGTTATCAGTACTAAATTCTACAGAATGCTCAGAAATTATTTCCTTTTTGAGGGAAATATTCAGAGATGCTTACCAGCTTCAATGGTATTTCTTGCAGCAGTTCTGAAATCGTTAACTATCAGTGGTATCTCTTCCATTGACAACCTCCTTGGAGGGGACAATCTTTCATAAAAAGTTCCATCAGCTCGCATTGGTCTCTTGTCAGTACATGAGATTGGAGCTTGCCCATTAGGTTGAAAACCTACAGTTGACGTACGTGCAAAGACGCCGATCAGTAAAGAGCTAATATGCAACTCATGAACTTCAATACAGCCCTATGACCTGTGCGCTTTTTTGATGTGAAGACAGAATGAGAACCGATAATTTTGGCATATTACTGAACAAGAAGATGGAGGAAACTAAGTTGCTAGACAGTAATAAGCTACCAGTTAGCCGTAATATGGTAGAAGTCTGCAGTACATACAAGACGATGATACTTGGCCAACGATTTCAATGTCACTTTGGAGTTTTAATAAAGAAAAGTTGTACCATAATTAGAAACTCTTCCGACATGCCAAATCTGGCAGAAGAATATCCCACCCTTCTCATGAACTGCATCCACAATAGGTCTCCATGCCGCTACTTGCTCTTTGGTCCAAATGCCTGGCGTATGTGGATACCTATTGCCAGAAACAATCTACAAAATTAAAAAACTTCTAAGTGTTTCCTTAGGGTAATAATAATTCAGGAACAGGATGATTACCCTTGAGCAGTGTCTGAAACTCCGGTAGCTTCAGATATCAGAAGGCCACCTTTGGACGCCCGCTGAGAGTAATAGAGGATGGCGTGCGTCTGAGGAACATTGCCAAATGACCTCTGCCTCGTCAATGGAGCAAGAACAACTCTGAATTATACAAAGACCAACTCATTACGACTTGGAAGAGCAAAAAAACATGGCTGATTAGAAAAAATGAACATCAATTATACTGATCCAAAGCAAGCCAGGACTGTTCTAGAATCAAAACACCAGTAAAGGGGAACTTGAATCCAACTGACCTGTGCAAAAGATCAAACTTCCCCATCTTGTGCTTAGTAATGAGAGGCATAGTGGCCATGTCCTCTAGAAACAATAAAGCTGAAAGCGAAGGCCCCTCTCGAATTTGTGCTTCACCTTCAGAGTTTAGAGTTCTACGCATTTATAAGCATTTGCCGACTGAAGATTCCTTTGTCTTCCTGCTGCTGTTCCTGGCATCAGTAGCCTGCAGTGCCTGCTCACCATTCTCAGCGGCAAGTTAATGAAGAAACTAGCACGGTATAGTTATTATTTAAGGGCCATCCTTTGTTTGCGTAAATAATGACAGAAAGAAAACCAAAAACGGTGACAAACTCACAATGTTTAAATATTGAATCGTTAATAATACAGCATGACAAACTTCTCCCAGGTTGCAATCAGCAGAAATAGACTGAAGCCTGTAGCAGTAAATTGAAATCTTAATATAAATTGCATTTGGCTCTCAAACTGCAGTTCAACAGGTAACTCAGGTACTTATAGGAACGCCTAGCAGGCTATATAGGTACATTATATTACACTGTCCAATAGCAATGCATTAATGTTTTCATTGAGAACATTAAAGAGATTGATTTTCTGAAAAGAATGTAAAGACACCACAAGTATATACAGATTGATGGCACATATTTATCAAAGTAACATACATTTGGCAAAGACTAACTAATCCACAACCATATGCCACTACATGTTTCCATTTGCCACATAACCATCTCCATAACCACAGCAGAAGAGAACCCAATGAGGTCAAAGAAAGAAAGAACGAACTGCCAACGAATATAAGTACTGATATCTTGACATCTGAATCCATAAACCAGAACAGACACTCTCTGGCAAGTTGCATACTGCTTCTTGATGAGCTTTCTCAACCATCGTCTGCAGCAGTATGATAGCTCAAATTGAATAGAACCAGAATTCCGCTTCCTGTGAAACCTCCTCAAATTCTTCTCTGCCTACTTAACGTACAAGCAAAATAATTTACAATCAAAATAACAAAAACAATTTTGAATAAACTCTCCACAGTGTTAAGCTGGCAGAAAATCTCACTATACATAAGGTTTCCTTAATACAGCCTTATTCTGGTTACGATTTCACTTCGACAAATAGGACATGACTGAAGGCTTGGTCCACACTCGTAGCATGTCTGCAACCACGAAAGAACAATTTCAAGGGAGAAAAGAACATAACACCATGCAAACATATAAATATTGGGAAAAAATGATGAATTGAAAAGACTGTCCAGTATAAATACTTCACCTGGTGCCCACAGCCAAAGGCCATATTCTTCGGGTTTGTAAGGCAGATCGGGCAAACCTGCTGAATGTACCACATGGTTTCAAATTAATTAGCACAATCAAAATGCTTATCTATGTGACAATAAAATCAACCAAGTGAAAGAACGGTCTATCAAATTGTCAACCTAACCATCAAATTTCAAATGTAAAATTTCAAATGCAAGTTCACCGAAATCATACTTGGTCATCCCACGAAGTGGCAGGATGTGGAGCAGTACTTTGTGGAGTTTCATGTTCAGGATAAAAGGATGTACTCTGTTGAGGGTAACTGGCAGATCCAAAAGACATAGAGCCCATGGAAGGGGCACCAAAACTTTCAATCGGTGGAGGGAGGGGGACTCTCTCTGGAGATTTTCCCATTCTGCGACTGTTTTAACACACACAGAAAAAGAGTGGGGGGGGGGGGGGGGGTGGGTTAAAGACAGTCACCAACATATGAAATGAGTAGAAGGTAAGAGAAAGCTTCTCCATACCCTAAGATCCCAAGCTCTATTGTTGCTTTGTATTGTGTAGGTACTTCCATTAGTGCTGTGAGAGCAAACTCCGTCTCCTTTTTTGTTAGAGGCACATTTTTGGCCATGATCTCTGTAAAATTCACAAACTAAAGGGAAAAAAAAATTCACAAATTAGGGGAGAAAGATCAAAATATGAGAAAAGCTGCCCTTAATAGAAATATTCAATAGTTACCTGGAAATTATCAAAGGCTCTGGCAGGAATGTTGTCATCAAATTCCTTCATTGTGTCCCAAGGACCATCCCCAACTCCAACCAAGATTATTGACAGAGGAAGTTCACTGCAAAACAAAGGGGGAAAATAAAACAAAGAACCAAAATGTTAGCTTAAGTTTCCAATTCCTGTGAATGCACAATTGGAAACAAAATATTGTTTCCAACAAGATGATCACATCAAATTAGCCACCAATAATGTCTAATAATGAAATTTTCAATGGAAAAAGCTCCACCAAATAATTCTACCAGAGCCTTTATATTTCATAGTTATAGCTTTAAAGAAAGATTTTTATGTATAAGCAATGGAGGCCAATAAGTGTGGCAGTGGGGAGAAATGCTAGGATCATAGTCAATGAAGCGATAGGGACTAGCGTAGGCAAAAAAGAGCTTTTTGGATGACACAACTAAGAAGGATATAATAGTGACTAATATAAATAAGGAGACGTACCATGAGCACAAAAAATTGGGAAAAGGCTTTCTTATTGTTGTACAGCTTAATAAGCAACATAGACAGTATAATCAAGCATTACTGATCAACTTACCTAGCTTTGACAATAGCATCAACAGTCTTCTGTTCTTGGGGGCTCAGCCGGCCAAACTCGGTGTCTACACTTCTAGTAACCTGAAACGACGAAACTTTCAGTTCACCCAAAGAAACTAACACATACTACAAACTGAAAGCTTGTGTAATGCATAAAATTGTAGAATTCTCAGAGGAAACAAATGTGTACTATTTGCCTTTTAAAATGAAAAATATATAATAAAAAGGAACAAACATACAATCCAAAGTGAGGCGATCTTTCATACAAAAATTATTAGGAAAATATATGCTATGCAACCATAGCATGATAGAACCAGAAGGACAGTATTCTTATTTCTTTTCTCTCATTGTTGTCATTTTAATGATACAAATCAATTGCATATTTCAATTAGTAAGAAACAGAAGAGGCTAATTCTGACAGAACATTGACACTGAAAACCAACAGTATAGCTCATAATTTAAGTTTGTGTCATTCACATGATATTACGTTCATTGCCAATAAAATCTTATTGGCACTGGCAGATACGTCTGTTGTATCCATGATAAATCTTTTTTTCTTATTTATTTATTTGTTTATTTATTTTATTTTTTTTGAAGCGGGGGGGGGGGGGGGGGGGGGGGGGGGGGGTGTTGGGGGGCAGCAACTACGATATAATAAAGGCGCAATATACTATTTTCTGCACATCCCGCCGATATTTGAGATATCGTTTGATATATCTTCATAATATATTAAGCAATAGGATTCATTTTACTTCAACAGAATTTTTAGACACAAGTTTGAGCTAAACTTTCATACCAATGCCATTCTATATATAAGAAAGAAACTGGAAAACAGTAAGGCTCCCAAATCAATGCGACATCAGGATCACCAAAGACCTAAAATTGGCAAAGATCTACACTAGAGAGCTTCTTCAAATTCTTCAGTTAATATATGAGACGGAAAACCCCCTATTTTGAAGTTTCTCCATTTCTTCTTTTGTTATCTGTTTTCCTGAATACTGCCTGCCTTATTGCTGCTGCTGTTGTCTCTTTATCCATTGTTACAACTGATGTAACCTCAACAAATATTCTTAATTTCAACTATATCTATTCCCTAACCTTAATTGTTTTATAATGTCCATTTAAACTTACGATGTTCGACAATTGGTTCTATTAATGTTGCACTTGCACAAAAATATATTATTCTCAAATGACTTTATATACATGTTTAGCACTTTTATCATATAAATGATGTCCACAATATTATGACCTCTATGATTTCCATGCTATATATATCTATATCCAGCTTGATGTAAACACCCAATATGAGCGCATATACTTGATATAACATTCAATATTTGCTATCCGATAAGAAAAACCCCATCCAATATGGTCCTTATATTTGATATTTACAACCATAATTATTGAAGCAGAATATTAACATTTCATGCCTTTCAGATTTAGAGACATCAGCGCAAGCCCTGGCCATGACATGACACTCTAGCTGTTACTACTGTTCTCATTTTGCTAAATATTGTGTCTGCTTGTAGAAATAAAAAGTATTATGAACATTAACAAGGAAAATCACATGCCTACAATTAAAACTATACAAATGTACTACGCAATGACCTTCTTAAGCATATAATCTAATGCATCCAATGGTGAGTAGTAAAAGTGAACTGACATCAATTCATGCTACTAGTGTATAATTAGTTTATTAAAACTTTGATAATTTCGGAATTAGCCTTAATCATCCTCAATATTATTCAAAGTTTAAGAAACCTCATTTGTTATTTAAGATGGAGACTGTAAACACAAGCACGTAAGTGCTGCCAAAATTTTTATAGAAGAGATCCCAAGGATGGAAAAGCACATCCACGAAACCCTATAATCAACATCAGCTGTTGTTATCAATTATTTAAATCACTAATCGAGATGTCTATACAATATTAACTTATTTATTTCTTTTTGAATTTAGGTTTCAAAGATCATATTAAGAGATAGAATGTAAGTGTCCCATAAAATTTATTGCCCGTTTGCGACACATTATGCTACATGATACATTGTGTTTATATCAAGTACAAAAAAATTAGTGTCAATTTCCAGTCATGAAAAACACTAATTTAACCAAGGCAACATTGTTCGATGCTTGAAGGTATATTTCAAGAAATGCTAAAAACAACACGTTATGAAACCCGCTTATGATGCCTAACATAAAACAAGCACCATCTAATAATCTAAAATAACACAGTGCACCATAACAACACGTTTTTACATTATTTGATATTAACTTTTTTTGGAAATTTTTATATTGCTTTTGATTATTTGCTTTTATTATTAATTGATTGCTAAAATTTCTTTACTTGATTGCTTGCTTACTTGTTTGATTGTTCATAGAATTGCTAGGTAGTTAATCTGCAATTGCTTGATTATGTGCTTGTTGTAATTTCTTTCTATTGTTGGAATTTCTTATTTGTTATTGATTCTATTGAACTCTAAGCTAAATTAAATGAACGATTGCAACTAAGATAAATTAGGCATTATAGCATTGGAGATAACTAAAACCAATTAAAATATTGCTTGGTGATGACTGAAATTACAATTGCGTACTTTATATAATTTATGAAGATAAATGTAAAATAATTTTGAAACCTATCATAAATTTAGAATAGTTTCTAAGTGTTATAAAATATTTAGTATTATTTTTTAAGAATTTTTTATTTAATTTTACTATTTATAAAAAAATTATATATAGTTTTATATTTAATTGTATTAATAAAAAGAAAATCGCATATGTTATATGTGTTACGCTATATGTAATGTAACCTAACAAGATCAAAAGGGTACATTACCGTTAATACTATCTTAAACATTGGGGTCATGTACCAGCTTTTCAAAATCCCTAAAAGTTATATATAATAATGGTGTACTTGAACATATCCACAGACATGAAACCTCTAATTTAACTGAGGGAACACTGTTCAACATTTGAAGGTATGTCTCGGGTACTAGCATTTCACAATCCATAAATTTATATATAACAAAGGTGTACCTGATACACATCCACAAAGTTACTTTTGTACTTGAACTATTGAGGTTGATAAGTTGACATTAGGACTGTAATAATACAATTTGCTTTCAATGCTACTATGTGAATATTAAATGTCAAGTGACTGCAACGAAATAACTTGCAAGTTTATCTAATAATATCAGCAGTAGCATTTAACTACACATTTCTTCTCATAGGATCAGGGTAAGAATAGTAACTATAAATTGTTGATAAACATTTTAGTTGAGGGATAATACCTGTCCATCAGCAATTATCACTAAAACATGATATTGCCCCCCGCTTTGTTCTACAATAGTCATAGCCATCTCAATTATTGGAGCAAATGAAGTTGGCCCTGAGAAGAAATAGAAGATTATGAACCTATATGGTTAATCAAAAGAAATGAGTAGCATGTGCCAGCAGTAAAGCTATAGATTGAAGTAACAAGCCTACCAGCCAACTTTAACTGTGGAACAAGTTCTCTATATCGTGTTAGAGCTTCTAGAAACCCATTACACGGCCTCCCATCTGGATAGAAACTAAAGATATCTTGGTCATGCGTACTTGCTGCAAAAAAATGTTAATTATAATTTAACCAAAGCACTGAAATAATAATGTTTGAAGAAGAGGAATTTGATATTACCATCTCCAAAGCCAAAACAAGGAATTAAGTTATCTTCATCAAACACTGACAATGTTCTCCCGATGATGGAGATTGCTTGTTCATAGGGATTTTGAACATCCCCAATGTAATGCAAGCTGCGACCATTGAATGAATGTTTACCTAATTATCAGAACAAGTTAGAATCACAATAAAGCCAAACAATGCAGGAATGTTTAGTGCATGAATTACGTACCTGTCCACTCATTACTCTTGGTGAAGTCAATTCCAACAATAAGGTTTGAAGACTCAAGTCCAGCTTGTGCAAGAGCCTCAGTAACCTAAGGAGATGAGAAGGAAGCAAAATGGAATTAAAAAAATATTATCATTAAACAAGCAGTTAAGGCTTGTCAGTGTGCACCATAAACTGGAAATGCTGATTCTTTATACATTTTACAGTATTCATAGCAAGTTAACCAAAAGTGTTATTTGGATAAGATAATAATAGCAAAATTAAGATGAAACACATGTAGATTGAAGAAATCAAATCAATATTAAATTAACTTTGAAGTCTTACAAGAATGGTTGAAAAGTATTGAAAATCCAGACGAAAAGGAAAATATGTGCTAGATCATTTTCTTTGACAAGGCAACATAAGAATCAAGATGACAACTTTGTTGAATCATTTTTTCTCATTATCAAAAAGTAACAGGTTCAGACACATTGCAACAGTCAAACTAGAAAGTGAATTATTACTTGATGAAATGCTAAGAGGCCAATCATAAACAAAAGTAAACGGCCAATGATGAGTGTCATATATTGCATATTTATAGCCTTCATATTATCTATTTTTGTATATAAATAATACTACTCAGGTATTGTTAGTGTGATTTTCAGGAATTTTATTCGTACAAGGAGATGGCATGAAATCAGAGTTGGAATAGGAAATCAAAATCTGAAGAGTTTCTAAAGTGGGCAAGACTACGAGACTACGATACTGAAGAGACTCAAAGTCGAATACAGTTAGGAAAATTAAATGTAAAAGACAAGAGTTGCACGTGAACAAAATTTCACGAATTTATAAAATATTGTTACCGCTAATTAGCGGTCCAATGGTGGACCCACACGTGGAATTTTCTCCAGTGGTTTCGTTGTAATCTTGTTGTTTCACAATTGTATTAGAATTGGGTTTAGTTTTTCCGAAACCTATATATTGGCCGTATCCTTATATTCTAGGGTTTTATGCAGTAGTTAATGTAGATTAGGATTTATTTTGTACTCGTCTTTCATTAATAAAATCAGGGTTTTGCTGAAGGGGTGACGGCCACAATACCGTGCTCCAGAGGTAAGCCATTACTTTCTAATCTTTATTTGCTTTCTAGATAGATTTAATTGCTTTCTAGTATAGATTTATTTGCTTTCTAGATTAGATTTTATTGCTTTCTAAAATCATGTGTAGCTAATTAGTTTAGCTCTAGGATGTAGATGAAGTTAGAATCCACCATGTAATTGCTCTCTAGTATTTTCTTCTTAAATAAAATAATAAAGATATGATTTTTCTATAAAAAAGATTAAAATACAAGAACTCGAAAATTAAGACTTTGATAGGTTATACTTGAATTAGATTTCTTAATAGCCTATACTTAGTTAGGGTTTGGGGTTGTTGATTTTATATTTTTCATTGAATTATCTAAAGATTTAGTTTGATTTTATGAAAAGTAGTATTTTTGATGAGTTATACTTGCACACCACTTGATAGCTCATACTTAGGGCACTTTAAATAAATATTAAACTAAAAGATCACCTCTTTATGAAAGAAGAAGATAATAGAAGTAAGAATATGGTTGAAAACTAGTGTATTCTAAATTCTAGGCTAATTAGAATAACTCTCAACTTCAATTTAGAAACTCTTGGTTAATCCATTAGACTATAGAATAAGTAAGAATTGCAAAACACCTTAGATATCTGTGGGATGACCTGTTAAGCGCTACAACCGATACTGTGCGCTTGCAGTAATTTATCACATCAGCCAACGATGATAACTTTATACTTGATGACAATAAAACAATAACAGACGAGCTAGGACACAAGTAGAGCCTGTGAATGTTATTTCACAATAACATAATCAAAAGTTATTTATTGTACACTAGAATTTATACCACATTTTGATTGAACACAATCAAACCTAGATGATATAATGAAAAAAGAAGATAGGTAGAGAAAACTTGTGTGATACCATGGATTCTGGTATCTAATAAGTCTACATACTATTGGAGTTTAACCAATGATAATCGAAATTTTAGCAAATGGTGTGGCTATAGATGGTGAGAGACTCATTTATTACTAGCTTATATGCCAGGGGAAGGTTATAATTCTTTAAGAAGTATATAATAATTCAAAATATAATTTTCAATATCTTTCCTTGAATTCAAAATATGATATTGTTTTGTTCCAGCAATGCAATAGAGAACAAATGCAAGAAAAGAAAGGGCTTTCATTTCCTGCCTACCATTATTTTACTATTTAATTTAGGCACAAGAAAAGAGGAATTTTCTTTTTTTTTTTCTTTTCCTTTTTGTTTGACCTGTTAAATATATTATGGAATATGAGTTACAGGACAACTCAAGTTTCCCAGTGTTACCCAGTGCCAGGCTCAGGTGTGGCCCCACCTAGGTTCAGGTCCGGCCAGATCATCCAGGTGCGAGACTGGATGGGGGTCAAAAGCCAGTCCAGGTCCAGGCACGGGCAGCTCTGGACAGCACTAGAATGAAGTACATGCAACTTGAACAGACACCCATTGGACCTAACGAAGCTAGTATTGAAGATGATTATTATTGTGGATGAAAACATACTCAAATGATTATGAAGGCAAGTTCCATGTTCTCCATTGTAAGATAGAGGAAATAAATAGAGGTCAGAAAAATGCTTTTCAGAATATAAAAAGAATGTTAAGCTAAGAAATATCACAGTGACCGAAGGAACAATGAAGAAAATAATCAAGGATGTGTACTTTGCACAACCTACCACAAGTTATTTCATATTGTTTACTGATCCCATACTTGCTTCAGCATTATATTGCTATGAGGTGTACTGTGCACAACCTACCACAAGTTAGTTGTGATACCTAGTATGATCTTAATAAATTTATGCCAAAATATCACCATACAGCATGTAGATATAGCTTATCGTCATCAAAACCAACATACATAAAAAAAAACAAAATACATCATAAAGACCCTGGTTGATAATGTACATTGCCAACATAATACAATATCTTGGAATTTTTTTTCATTATTATGATTTTTTAGAGCCAACATAACCATTCTTTATATCATATCTGAAAGTTAATTAGACCTACTGTTGACCCTTAATATGACATAGGAAATTTGTATAATATGCTCTAACTATACCCGTGTTTAAAACAAATTCGCTCAACACAGAAGCCAAAAAAGCACTTTCAACAAAATAAAATGAAGAAAAACATAATTTTACTTAAACACTTGATGTACATCTTCCAATGTCCCATATCACCAGGAAAGTAAGGTGTAGCATATCACTATGCACAATGCTCCACGCTGATGGTCAAGTGAGAAAAGTCCGAACAGGGGTTTAAAAGATTAGAATCGGAATTTGTATCGGTATTATCTGGTCATCTATAGTATCAAATTGGAAATAATGGGTGTATTGTATCTGCGATATCATAAACATTAGGCCGATATAACATAATACATCATGTTACTCGTGTATTGAGTACCTCAAAATTCAATACAGTATTCATATTATATATTCATATTATATATCGGTATTGGTCGATATTTAAGAGCTTAGTTAGAATGTACTATAATTTGATTCACCTCCCATTATAACAAGGAGAATTGACAAGAAGGGTCATCACAACGTACTTCAAATTTACAGAAATTATGTGCTTCACAAGATTTTTACAATATTATAAAGAACAAGTTTCACATAACCCCCTTGGGCTACAGTAACAGTATCTCTTATAAGCCCTAAATATAGTGTATTAGCAAATGACACCCTTAATACGCATCCTTACATCGTGCACAATAGTAAATATATCATTTGTTAATTAACTAAATGCAGCGGTTATACATGTTACTACTGCCACTAATACACTATTGTAGTTCTAGGAGGCTACACCAATCTACACACTTACCATGTATTATGACATAAGATTCGTCTTAACGTCTGTGCAGAGCAGGGTGTCATGACCTAAACCTCAGCCCTCATTAGTGATTAAATTTCAAACTAAAACCACATTACAAATCTATCTCTTTTCATTGCTTCAGATTTGGTTTCTTCATCTTTCAGTATTTATTCCTTTGCGTCTTCATTTAAGCCCCACTTAGACGTGAGCCTATGACTGTACTGCATATTACTGCCTTTTAATTACTTACAGCATGTTAATTTTACCCTCATCATGTTACACTGTCAACTTGTATTTTTATAATCAGAAATGGGTTCTTTATGAATATTACTGTTGTTAACTTGGGAATATATCCAGAGAAGAAAAAAGGTTTAATATTTGGTAACCGGACTATGTTAAATTTAATAACAAATAAATAAATAAATTAAATTCAGACTGCCTAGTGAAAAGACAACAAGTACATCATCAAAAACCAGTACATGAGGCTCTCTCAAGGAAGGAAGCTATTAGAAAAGGTGATGTGAAATCTGGTGGGAATTTCTTCAAGCAACTCCCTGTCACCACAGCATGAAATGACACAAAAAATCAAGAAACGTGGACAGCAACCTACAATCTGAAGGATGCAGAAGGATAAACTAAATATCATTCCAGCGGAATTCTTCACAAATTAGCCTATGTTGCAGGAGGGCATCGAGTATTTTTTTTCCGATGAATAACAAATCCCACAACAATGTGGTTCTCAAGGTTAACATCTCCACAAGCAGAACATATAAGCGAATTTCATACAATTTGTAGGAAACTGATTATAACAAGAACAAGATCTTCAAAAAAACAACAGAAAGCATAACCTTATGCTACTGAATCTCATCAAGCATTACTGAAATTTAGGCTCTAGTTTCATGGGCTATTTTGGTAGTTAATAAGGCATAATCAGCAATATTTTAAATATCGGCTGGTATACCGGTTTTGAGCTAAAATGATATAGTTAGGCCAAGTTTTTTCGGTTCTAATTTTGAACTAATATCAGGCAATATGTCGGTCACGTGGCAATATATCGCTCAGTAAACGAGATAGAAAATATCGGCGAGATTAACATATTACTGGTTTTTTCTTTTTTAAAAAAGATTTAGACCCATTAACCTGAACACTTAAATATCCAAACTCATTTATATAAGCATCATCGAAGCCTAAATTTCTCTTTCTCCTTTAGATCTAATTTATCAACAATTTGACGCTTCACTTCTTCCTCTTTCTCTCTACTCCCTCCCGCTCGATTGCTTGATTGAATTGAAGAGGCTAAAACTCTGCACCTGTCTACCTTCACTCCTAGCATTGGTTGTTGAGAGCCCCAATCCCCATGACTCCATAAACCCCGACAATGATTCTGAAAAACCATTAGTCAATCAACAATCTGATGCATCATTTCTTCTTCTTAAAAAATTTCTGCTCTCTCGATCGACCTATGACATTGAACATGCCATAATAGAGCGCCCCTGTACCTCTCTCCACTCTCAACTCCAACTACCGAGAGCTCTGACCCTGACAACCCAGACCGTGAGCCTCGATAAAGACATATCTCTCTTGCAAGTAGTTCAGCTTTCCATCTCTCGCTCAAACAGATCACCCATTTTCTTTATCGAGTAAACCCCCCTCCCCTCTCAACTATTAAGAGTATCGCCTCTCGAACAAATTAGTCACCGTAAGTATCCTTCAAAACTCTAAACTTATTTTAAGTAGTTTAATATATTTTATGCATGTAATAAGATGTATATTTTTTAACAGTATTACACCGATATGACATGCGGTCTTCAATGCCATATCGCGATATATTATCTAATATCTAGTATCCGATATATAATTTTACCGACCGATATATATCACTGATATTCGATATTTAAAATATTAGTAATCGGTCATCTTCTTATCAATTCAAATATACAATTAGACAACCAACTTCCATCTCAATCGGCTGTAGAACTTATGGAGAGTTGACACAGCACAACCATCAAACCAAATTTTTTTGAAGTAGAAGCTAAAGATTATTGAAGGACTTTATGGTAAAAAAAAGTAAGAAGGAACATTGAAGAAGGCACAAAGGGGCCAAAATTCGAATGTACAAAGCAAAGTCCTTGATAAATTAAAGTCTCCCTTCCTTCATTTCAGCCCCTTCGCTCTGACATTCTACCACAATAGTTTTATTTTTCAATCTGCATCCTTCCAATGTTTTATAGATTTAGAGCTCCCTAAGCTGATATATCCTTCATACTTTTCCCTTTCTATAGGGCAGCTTAAAATCTTCATCCAAAGCCACGAATTCAAATACCTTAACTCGTGGTTTCCTCACCAATCTTTATGTAGTTGCAAAATAACTCGGATAGCATTATCCAAACTACATAAATACTTCCTAGTACTTTTTGGTAGGAAAAAGAAATACACGATAAACGAAAGATAGAAGAAAAATAATAGTAATAAAATATTCTTAAATAAAACAGTAAGCGTAGATCATCCACGAGAATCAAGAACATGTACCTGATTCAGGGATATGTAATTATCCGCTATCTGCGAGTACCTCCTGTCCAATCTACGCTGCTGCCTCGGCGGCGGCGGCTGCGGCTGCTGCTGCACCGGCGGATATCCCTGAGGAGGCGGTGGGTTGTAAGCATAAGGCTGGGAGTACGGCGGCGGCGGATATGACTCTCCGGAATAAGAATCATAGCCCTGCGACTCTGACGCTGCTGCAGGCGACTGCGGATAACTCGGCTGATTCCATGACTGCTCTCTGGAATAATTCCGATCCGTCGAATTGTTTCCTCCCATTAAAATCTCCCAATCCGAAAAAACAAAACCCTTTTCAATTTATTTATTTTTTAAGAAACAAATCCTTCTTCTCCTACTCAAAATTGAAAGTAAATCAAACTCACTATTCAAAAAATCAGCGATAAGCGAATTTGGAGAAATCGGGATTTTAGGTGTGTTTTTGGGGCTTGTTGGCTTGGTGGATGAGAGAGGGGAAACTTCTGGGGAAACGTGGGAAACGTGGAGGATGATGCATTTTTAGAACGCCGGCACGTAACTGAACACAGAATTCATAGAGAAGGATCAACACGAAATGTCCCAATTCAGTCTTATGAAAGTAAAACTATGTTAGATATGTTTATTTATATTTTCCTCCTCCGTGATAAGGACAAAAAAAAAAAAAAAATGGGAAAAAAATATTAAAATTAGAGGCCAAGGAAATATGAGGAATGGATAAGTCAACTCAGGATTTCTTCAGAAGGTTATTCACAAGTCGCTGGGTAATTACCTCAAGATTAATTAATATTAAAACAAAGATAACGTCTCTATCTGAAAGAAAGAAGTTGGACAGGGAGGAGAAGAATAAAAAAAGACGGAGAAGAAATTTCAAATTTCAAATTCATTTCGCTAAATGAAGAAGAAATTCCTATTCCACTTCTTAGTTTCTTCTCAGTGCTGCTGCTTTACTGCCTAACATCATGGAAAAAAACTCTTTATCTTCTTTTAGTAGTACTTTATTTTTCATAAAGGAGAGTACCTTTACTACTACAACTACAAAATAAAACAAAATTAATTAAAGAGGCTTTTAATCAGTTTGTTGGCTGTTTGCTCGGGAAAACGGCTTGTTTGCTGCATTGCCGATTGGCTAAAGGCTGGAAGGAAATCTCGAGGAATCTAAACATCTATCAGTTATTTTGGAATATCTAAAGGAGCACACCACTTGTCAAAAGTTTTTTCTAGTGTGCACACCAAAAATTTCCGAAAGCTCTTCCTCCTTCCTTTCCGTCACCCACGACCCTCTTCCTCCTTCCTCTTTGTGATCCTCGACACTAAAAACCCATCGCACCCGCTTTACTAACCTCCACCTCTCTTGATCTAGTCCGCCCCCACACAGCCGTCAGCCCTCTCCTTTGCCCTTACAACTCCTCTCTTCGCAACTCGACAGGAATTAAAACCGTTCAGAATCTAACCCCGAACGAGAAATAATTCCTATTAGGGATCCAAATTCGAATAAGAATATTTTTTTGGAGGGATAGAGATCGAAGATAATGACACTATGGTCTGAAATTTTTAATGACAAACTTGTAATATAGGGATCTTTGGGGAAATTTTACTTACACGAGGAAATTTACTCTTCGACGCGGTTTTAAAACTTGTAAATAATTACAAGTTTGTTGTTTATTTTTTTTTTACTAAGTTACCCTTTGATTGCACAATTCTAAACCACTAGGGCCACAGCCGCTACCGCCGTTGCGGCCACAATCCACCAGTGTGCGCATGCTCTTCCCCCCACATTCTCATCCGCAGCTTTCTGATCCACCGGCTACTCCTCTAGCCCGGCTGAAACTGGTGCCTCCTTATGCTTCTTCTTCCCCTTCTCTGCCTCTGACGCATCCGCTGCCGGTGTTGACGCGAGCACTGTGGCAATGATTGAGGAACAGTTACATAGACAATGATTGAGGGCACTGTGGCAGAACCAGTGATGGAGATCAAATTTGATCAGGATTATATTAAATTTGATTTGATTTGATTAGGATTTGGATTGTACTAAATATTTGATTTGATTAGGAGTTTGGATTTTATTAAAATTCTGTTTGTTAGGGTTTCCCTATATATAGGGGTTGTATGAAATATTGAAGGGATAAATAATATTTTGAGAAATTTTCTTGAGAAATCTCTGGTGTGGAATTCGCTAAGTAAAAATCTTTCCTCGTGGATTCGTGGAGAGTGGGCGTGGGCCTGGGTGGATTCCCAAATCCCAAAAGTTTTTCCCAATTTATCATTTCTTCCCCAATCCCTCTAGAAAAAACCCTAATTTCAAAACCCTAACTCTAATTTCGCCTCCGTCCTGCGTCAAATTGGTATCAGAGCCTAAAATTATTTTCTCCTCCTCCACATGATCTTCCTCCACCTGACCCAGCCACCCTCATCCTCACCCTCCATCAACCAGCAAGAGAAAAAAAAAAACTCTCACAGATCATAGAGGAAAAAAAAAGATCTGTAGAGAGAGAGAGAGAGAAAAAAAAAATCCCTCTTCATCCTCCCAACCTGCTCTCCACCACCAAGCAGGAACCCAAACTATCTCCTCCTCTTTTCTTTCGTTTCTACCCGCAACAACCCAAAGCCCAGCAACCTCCCGCCTCCTCCGCCGACCCCGACTCCGTTCCTAACCCTAGGGCCCAGACCCACGCCTCCATCGCCACTAATCACCACAGCACCCAACCAGCACCCAAAAACCCCGACCAACTCCACCCGATCCCCTAGCCGCCGCCCACCCCATCCAGGTTCGCCCGCTGCCCCCAACAGTTCACCGCCTCCGCCCACTCGCACCAGCAACGTCGCCGACAACTCCTCTCCTCCTCGTCGTCCGCCAGCAACCCCGCCCACCGACCCTCGTCGCCATCTCCTTGTCGCCATCGCCGTCGCCACCAGATCCACTGCCCCTCGTCACCACCGTCGACGCCACCGCCGCCTCCGCCAGCCACCCGCCGTCCGCCTTCCGGCCGCCTCCGTTCTCCCTCCACTTCGACAGCGACAGCGACCACCTCCTCATCTGCTTCCCCCCCTCAACTGCAGCGAGAAAGGAGAAGAAAGTTATTGGGTTTTGGATTTGTTTGTTGCTGGGTTGATTTGGTTTTGATCCACTTATTCAGATCCACACCAACAAAAGAATAAAAGTTTGGATTTATTTTGGGTCCGACCCGCAAGCTTCAGACCTGACCTGCAGATCCAGATCCATTCCACTCTTGGTTCAGATCAGTACAGCAATGCAGACCCGCTGACAGTGCAGACCCGTTAAGGGTTTTCTTTCAATTCGGAGTTCGTTTCAACTCCGATTCAAGCGGTTTTCGATCCATCATGATTTTTGGGTATTTTCTAAACTTTTTGAGATAAAATTTTGAGTTGATTATATATGGGGTTCATGTTCTATGGTTGTTACATCAACTCAAATGCTAAAAAATCGCAAATTGAGCGAGATATGTATGCTACTATACCCATTTTTTTCAGTTTCGATGGTCGACAAAATTATCAAAATTGGGATAATCATATCTAAGATTTTTTTCTACCTTCTGATCTAACTTCTGCACAGAAATGCTTTCATACCCGACAAAAGTTAGGTGGAGAAACTTATACTTGGAGTAAATAGTATAAATTATGTTTGGATTGGAATATCTTGCGACGTCTACTTCGTCATCGGTATACTCAACACTCGGTATACTCAACACCACCTTCCAAATTTATCATTTCATCGGTTTCAATCATCTGTACCTAAAACAATGACTAGTGATGAAAAACTTCAATTTATGATCGATGGGCTTAAGAAGTGTAGCCGAATACTTGACAGTGTTAAAAACACACTTAAATGCAGGGATGAAAGAAGTCAAACGGTTAGTAATGATAGCATCGCTAACAAGATTGAAGCAGATATTCCTATATTTGGTGAATGTATTTTGCAGCCTACACCGGATACAGAAGTTCATGATGAGCCATTACTAGTACCAGATGAAACTTTTTTTCATCCACAGAAGTTGAAGACTCAATGGTTCAGATTTCTGAAGATCCTTCAATAGAACCAACTGCGAAATTTCAGCCGCCTGTGAATACTTCTGATGATCATACTTACGAGGAGAATCCAACGAAAATATCTTCTTCTCTCCTATTTGCAGATGTACAGGGAGTACAGGAACTTTCAATCCAAAGTGAGACTTCACATAGAAAAGAAGTTATTGTTGATAATGAGGTAAAAACATCAGTTCCTCTTGAGAGATTCATTACAAGAATTATAAAGAAATTACCGACTCAACATACAGATTCATATGAAGTTTCGAAGAGGTTTGCTTCTACTATTCATGGCCAAAATAATTTGTGGAATTTACAATCATTTGAAACTGGTTCACGAAAGAAACCAGTTCCACCTCCACCGCCTTGGTACAGATGTGATGTACTAGATACGGTTTCTCGACCACCACCTTGGCCCAATTGGGATACTTCGTAGATGTTAATCAGTTCAATCCGGACGTGTTTATCATTCTTTATCTCTGCATTCATCGAGGATGAATGTTTTGAAGCTGGGGAGAATTGATGGAGATCAAATTTGATCAGGATTAGATTAGATCAGATTAGATTTGATTTGATTTGATTTGATTAGGAGTTTGGATTTTATTAAGATTCTGTTTGTTAGGGTTTCCATATATATAGGGGTTGTATGAAATATTGAAGGGATAAATAATATTTTGAGAAATCTCTGGTATGGAATTCGCTGAGTAAAAATCTTTCCTCGTGGATTCGTGGAGAGTGGGCGTGGGCCTGGGTGGATTCCCAAATCCCAAAAGTTTTCCCCAATTTATCATTTCTTCCCCAATCTCTCTAGAAAAAACCCTAATTTTAAAATTCTAACCCTAATTTCGCCTCCGTCCTGCGTCAACCAGTCTCCATTGTTGCCGCTGCCGAATATGAAGAATGAAGAGCTTTTGCAGGTGGTTTCAAACTGTAAATTCACATATTAATTCCGTCACAATTTAAAATTAATTTCTAAACTATTTCAATTTAGCAATTTGATCTCTGTACCTCAGAGGAGGGAACTTGCTGCAGAGGGACTAAGCGCACCTCGTCCTGAAAGCAAGGACAGTGAGGGCACCGACGCTGAGGAAGCATAGGGCTCTAATGACCGGAGCGCGATGGCAGAGGAGCGGCGGAGGCGGGTGGCGAGAGAGGTGAAAGGACTGATGAGATTAGGAAGGGCTCAGGAGACTTTGAGGGTTAAAATTAGAAAAAAAAAATAAGACGTAAAGAGTAAATTGGTGGTATTTCAAAATGGGAGTTTGGTGTAAAGAGTAATCAGGGAAACAACAACAACAACTAAGCCTTTTATCCTAAGTATTTGGGGTAGGCTAAAGAGTAATCAGGGCGTCAAGAGTAAATTGCTATGCCCAAATGGAATTTACTGATCTTAGTGAAATGTGCTCACTAAGACCAGTGGTGTGCTCCTTTAGAAATTCCCATTTTTTGAGAGTTATGTTACTAAAAAGAAGAGTGGCACATGTCTAAGATCAACCGCCCAATATAATAAGTCTACATGTAAAAAGTCCACACAGAAGAACCCATAAAGGCTCATATCAATCTACCAGTTGGAGTGCCCTATTCGAAAGAAGACATCTCAAAATTACTTCATTATCGCATGATCATGGATGGAACTAGGATTCTCAAATGGGAGAGGCAATAGCAAGAGTTACAACTTGTATTATCAAATACTTACTATGATTTGTCACAAAGTTAATTTTAATCTTTATTAATAAAAGCATACTACAATCCATTCTAAAAATAATAACAAATGCAATAAAATAACAATAATTTTTTTGAATATATTAATGCAATCATCTATTATAAAGGAACATGAGACTCTCTTAGATCTTGAAAATTATCTATAGTGTTGAATTTTGTAGTAATTTCTTTTCCATTATAATAATCAAAGAGTCTGTAGTCATCTTCCATCTTATTAGGAAGTCTAGTTCTGGCAATATTCATGGCTGAAAATGACCTCTTTGTAGTAGTAGTAAATCCTGAAAGAGTAAATACAGCTACAATCACTTAATAAATAAGTGTATAGATTATTAACTTTTTGGTCCTTACTAACCATTGAAAGAATTCAAAGATAGTTGACAAACTCTTACAATTTGGATGTCGAAGTATATCAAGTTTGTAATGATAAAACTAAATTTTCAAATGTATTTTATCATACATTGTATAGGCTTGCGGATAAAATTTTTTCTGCTAGCTAGCAAATATAATTTATTCTAAAATATTTTGATGTATATAGGGGATTTAATTTTGAACTAAGAATTAGCAGTTGTGTTGTATGCTCACTAAATCGACCATTTAGGTTCTTGTAATTGGGATTAATTGTTATATAAACGATATTCACTCAATAATGATACTTAATTAAGAAGTTTTCTTGTTGATGACGAGCTTGACCTTGTCTGACAGCATATCAGGCACTCATATATAGATATCTATATTGTGTGCCTCACAAAATAATTTCATACTACAAATTAAATCATCCCATTTATCATATCTAAACCTTTGAATAAGTGATTTAGTAGATGAAACAATTTGCATAGCATTTAAAATATCTTAATATTCAGACTATAAAGCTTGACAAAGTATATCAGTGATCTCCATATATCCTTTTCATAAGATGTATGATGAAAACAAGCTCAAATGAGGTCAATGTCTCATATACAGAGTTTGCATTCCCTCGTTGAGAATGAGTAGTTCCATGATTCATAATATTAAGTAAAACTGTACAAATTATACTAAATATTTTTATCAAGTTTGAAACTAAATTCAAATGAGAGCTCCAACGAGTATCTCCAACTCGCTGTAAAGTCGCAATTTGATTAAGCCCATTTTTCATCTTCAATTCATTAATTTAGATCATATATGCAATTTCACTAGTTTGGGCTATTTTCAGTTCATCATTCCATTTACATAAAGCACTAACAATATTGATTATAGAAGTAAATTGAGAAAAGAGTTGATGAACGGGAATAACTACTTTTTTAGCTGCTACTATTGTCAAATTTTCAAAGTCACTATTATAATATTCACAATATGAACAAGCCCAAAAAAATCTTTCTCACGCAAAACCATTTTTATCAACAAACCTTAATACAATTGCTATTTGTTGTTTCTTTTACTCATTGCGAGTCCCATCAATAATTACCCAAAACATTTAATCACCAATTTGATCACGAATTTCCTTTTTTACCTTAATAGAAAAGGTATGCAAAATTTCTTTCTAAATTAATGATGGTGTATAATAGATGCTTGTGAGTGTTTTACCAGTATTTCAATAATCTTATCATTATATGAACCCAACAAATTTAATATTTTAAGAAAATTTTCACGATTTATATAACCAAAAGTTCATTAAGAACATGAAAAGCACAATCTTGAAATGTAAGCCATCTCACTATATCAATTGATACTTTTAATAGGAGGCAATTATCTTTAATTTGTTCAAATGTAAAATTTTTCACAACCTTTTAAATATATTGAGACTGATTCATCAAGTTCCTACATGATCTTTCAACAGTATTATTAAAAGAGTTAGAATCTTTTGCTACATATTCAGAAAAGCATAATTTTTTCCATTTCAATCTTTTATCCAGCTCCTAGATCTAGCAACAATAAACGCATTTTGTCCAGCATATCTAGAGGTAAATGGTTTATTAAAAAGAAAGTTGACAAACAAAATATTGTATTTTTTGCAGGTGAATATTCTAACAATGAAGGAATAGTTTAAACTATGAGCTATTGGACTAAATTTTGGATACTTTGAGAGTATAGGTTAGTATGGACTATTTTTTGTTTATATAAACTCATCGAATATCATCCATTGATTAATATGATAATTCCAAATCTGAGTACGTAATCCTGAATTGAATTCTAGAATGAGCATTAATTTTTTGAGATTTTACTAGAGGATTTTCAAAAATTGAGACTTAAATATTAGAGACTAGTATGAATGGAATGCTAGCATCATTTTCGGACAATTTACATTTTTTCTTGGAAAAAATATATATCCATTAAAGTTATAGACGATTTTCCATTTAAGGTATAAAATATGCATAGAAAGTAAGAAAACTTTTAAGTTAAAATATATATTATTTATTATTGATAAGCAAAAAAAAAAAGAAAAATAAATTAAATATTAAGTCTTAATCTAGTTGGCTAATTAATTAATTGACTGTAATTTATAAAGTATCTCTTATTTTGTAAATAAGAGGTATTTACTTATCTATCTAAAAAACTAGTTACTATCTAAAATTTAATTTAAATTTTACTTACACATTTCATCAAACAAGTAATTAAATTTTACTCACACATTTCCTCAAACAAGTAAATGATGAGTATATTTAATTTAAGACTAGATATTTATCTTGTTGATTGAAGAAAATGCCAAAAAAAATCACAATAATTACTTATAGTAAACAAGAATCCCGATATACTATTAGGTAATATGCCAATCAATTTTAAAAAAATAAAAAAGCCATAATATCATAATTAAAAGATGCCCAAATTAAAACTATGTAACCAGTTAATTATTGATCTCAACGACTTTGTAATTTTGAACATCTAACATGATAACCTTTTCCTCTCTCTTTTTGCTAGCTATGATCTCGAGTAAATTTTATTTTTCGCTTGGAAGAAAAAGAAGCAACGCTTAAATGAATTTTTTTTCTCTATGATGGAAAATAATACCCCAAAGAAATCTTTCTGACCTTGCAGCAGTGCTGTGAAAGTTTTTTTCACAGCCGCAGATCATGTAAATGTAGTGAGATTAAAATTAAGATATATTACCCTACTAGTCCAATAATTATCATTATTAAGGCAAGTTGCCTTGTGGCCATATTAAGAGTCATATCTTGGGGTGGTGGGGAGAAGGGGGAGGGCGGGAGCCGTGATACTCATTGTCCCAACTTACATCTGTTACCGTGCATTATCAGTGTGTACTCTCTCTTATAAAAAATTAGATTACATTTCAATCGTTACTTAATCATCAACAATTAATAATAAATAAGAATCCTTTCCATATAAAAATCTAAATAATTCGAATTTAACTACAATTCATATATTCTTACCTTTTTACAAGCATGTTCTAAAATTTTTATTATCTTAAGTGTACAATATCGAGTTATAAAATTTTGCAAATCAATCCCATGAGAAAGATAATTATTGGTTTCTAAATTCTATTCAAGCGAGCTAATAAGAATATGTATTGGAAGGTTTAATTTAGAAAATTAATATTTGAGATGTAAAATACACTAGGTAATCAACAAAAGATAACATCGTCTCTTAGTCAATCATACATTGTCAAATTATTTTAATTTTCAATTAATTAATTAATGCTAAAATATATATGCTATTAAAGATTCTATACAAGAATAACCTATCAATATAAAGAAATTGATTAATAGAAACTAACATGTAATCAAGATTACCAAGAACAATCGTGCTAGCAACCCCAAATCAACAAATAAACATAAATTATTAAAATTATTAACCCTAAGCATAACCTATAAAAAAAATTAAAGCCAATATAATCTATAATAAAACTTTTTATGTTGTCTCTGATAAAGTGAACTTATGAGCCTTTCTCTAAAAACTTTAATATTGTCCTACTAGTAAATGTATTAATTTTCTTAATCGATGTGTTCTAATTATAATAAGATACAAATCCAACTCAAATAGGAAGCAACTTGATTACAAGCATTTCATTGAATGTGGTTAGAACACAATCAAGGGTTACTTTTAATGCAATCATATGCAAATTAACAATTTTATCTCCTTTGTGTATTTGAAACCATAGGCATAGTATCCATGCTCATGCTATCATCTAAAGATGCATATATTGCCTCAAGTCTTTGTTGGCATGGTGAGGGTATGTGTGATTGTTAGGATTCCCTTATATAAGGCCTTCTACTGGAATTTTGATAGTGGAATGCCCATAATATATTCTCGTAATAATATACTAAGCCTTTGATACGATATCAATATTTAAAATACTTTATAATAAATAACATATTTCTCCTTTAAAAAGGCTAGTTACTAAAACTTTATAATTTCATGAGAATCATTATAAACTTTGCTAAGTCTCGATTCATATCTGATGTAAAACTATTCGAGTTGGAGATATATTATTCTCCGCCCATTTATGATCTAATATCCTTATCAAAGAGGCACGACAATACATTAACACTTTACCAAATAATATAGGACTTTAAAGGTGACCGCTATGGATTCTAGAGGTGGCTCCTAGTGATTTAAAAGGTGGCTCTCATATTATATTTTTAATGGTAATCTAGCATTTCGTTCCATGTGATACTTATTTCTGCATATTTCAGCTCTGATACCATTAGTAATGCCCAATATCAGGAATATATTAGTAGAATGCTATAGCATATTCTTGTAGGAATATGGTAAATCTCATGTACAATACCAATAGTTAAGATAATTTATAATTAACTACAAATAATAGTTAAATAGTATAATTAACTACATATTCTTCCATCAAAAAACTAACTATGAAATATAATATTTCTAGCTTGAATAGTTACACATTAGATATGAGATAATAGTTAGTATAGTTTATAATAATTCTCATGAACTTATGAAGTAATTATAACTAAACTTTTTGAAAGAGAAAACCATAGTTAACTGTAAACTATTTTACTTAGTTATAAACTGTTTTAATTCTTGATATTGTATCAGAGTTTAGCATATTCTTATGAAAATATATTATACATATTTTGCTAATAGATTTCAGTTAGGAAATATTACAACTAGTGTCAGAGTCAAGCACCAGTAATAAATGTGTAAAATTAAGTGTCATATGGAGCCAAGCAGTATACAGAACAAAATACTATAAAAATATATTGGAGGTCACCTTGTCTTTGTGAAAACGACCTCTAAAATCCATGAGGACTACCTCCAGAATTTCACGTCACCTAGTGAAGCGTTAGTGTGTTTTTGTGTTTCTATGGCAAGAATGTTAGATTCAAAGTGGAGGGAGAAGTAATATCCTAATTATCTGGAGATTGAAAGAAAAGAAAATCAAGATTAATACAATTGAAACCAATGAGAAGCATTTTGGGTTGCACTTACGATATTGCAACATAACTAGAAGAGAATTATGTTGGGTTTCTGGTAATAAATTTTAGATGTAAGAAAAAAGCATAGAAGGTTTATACATTGAAAACAAACATTTGTATGTTTTTTTTAGTAATCTCTAAAAGTTAGGGATGACCAAATCCTCACACTCCAATGTGGAAAGATCCACAAATTATGAAGGGTTTCTCTCTCAGTTCCTCCCTTTATTTCTCTTTCTTCCTTTTCTTTTATCCTTTTCTCTCCTCTTTTATTTTTCTTTTAATATGCAATGGACTTGGGGAGGCTTTAAGTTGTCAGGATGGAGGGATGTTGGATGTGATAGGATTTGTTAGTAAAAATTTTCAATTTTAAAATACATGATTCAATCCCTTCAAATCAAATCTATTTAAACTATAATTATTTAGTTGACTTTTGGATCGATAAGTAAATATTAATGATACAATAATAAATAATTTGCATTAAATTAAACTTCTAATTAAAAATTTAAAACATAAAATGGAAAAAAAAAGATATTCTATATTGGGACATTACAAAGAGATATAGTTTCATTATAAATCTATATGGGTACCTTTGTAAGAAGAAAAATTCCATGTAGTATTGACTACAAGGAGTAAATAACATTTGTGCCCATCTTGAATATAGGTTATGCACACCCATGTTCAGTTTTTTGAACCAAAACAGGTTGGAAAATGTCTATTTTCAGTAAAATCAGACTGGTAATATAACAATACCTGCTTCTTTATGGCTTTAACTGATCCTCTTGCTATGCAGATACGATAGCATATAATCTCTTTTGGAAAGCAATATAATTAAGGATAGAATGGGTGGGTTCAAGAGCCAAATCTTGGTATATTCTATTCAAAAAATTGAATTAGAAAAATATTTTTTTTTTTAATTTAAACCTTTTAATAGCCAATGAATAGTTCTTAGATCCATCTATTCTCATCCTGAGCATAAAAATAGTTGTATATAAGAAAGGTTGTCTTACATTTCATTGTTGTTGCTACTTACAGCTTGACCAAATTTAAGTGAAAATTAATAATTAACATAGAGAAAAATGAGTTAGCACTATTTCTTTTGTTGATGTGAGAACTTTACATAGTGATAGAAGATGGAAGCGACCTTCCGTGGACAATCTGAGTACTAAGTTGCTTCTTCTTGAACTCCAATCAAGCCCTATGAGCTTGGAGAAGATATTTAATAGATATTACTCTGTGGTTTTTTTTTTCAAAAGATGAATGATAACATTTCTAAGTGTTTTCATTTATTCTCATGATAGTTATTTATAACCTTAAGTAAAGTGTAACCACCCCCTTTATTTCTCCATCACGTGGGTTTAAATCTTCCATTAAGTGGGGATATGAGGTACAATCATTCCCATTAATGGGTGAAAACAGTCAAAATCCAAAACAATTGCTTTGTTTTTGGAGCTATGGGTATCCTTACGCCAAAGTCGCACACAAGGCTATCTATAGCCTCACGCTCACTTGTGCACAGGGCTATGGTTAGCCCTGCACCACCCTCTCTATGGCTTTACTTTGGCTCATGGGTTGTCCAATTTTGTTTGTCTACAAAACCCACTACAAAATTTTAAAAATTTCATCGTTAGTTTGTCATTTTTGCAAGATTCATGGTGTATTTTTGAACCATTTTGAAGATGCCATGATTTCGGTGATCTATCTCTTATGGGTATGCTGTTGAACTTCATTGCAAACTCATTTATAGGTTATGAGTTTTGAGCTTAAGCCTGTAGCTAACCTTTTTTTTTGTACAAACACCAACCTTGCAAACAATTAATGTAGGGCTTTTTTTTAGCCGCGTGCGTTTTTTGCATGGCGCTACACCTTATCCTTGCAAGGGTGATTAGTGTAGGGCGAATTCTTTACTTCAAACATGCTAACAAAGGCACCTAGAATCTCTTTAAGAGATTTGTATCTGCTCCTAAAATCTCTCTAAGTGATTTGACAGTTGTACTCCTTAATTTTCATATTGACTTTGACTGTACAGTATATATAGCCAATTAGGGTCAACTTTCATCAAACTTCCTCTCTTTTTCCTCCTCTCCTTTCTTTTTTTCCCTTCTTTTTCTTCTTCTTCTTCCTTCTTACCACTCCATTTGGGTTCCTTCAATTTTTCTTGGATCTTCACCGACTCTTACAAATGGCTACCAAGTGTGCCAATCCCCATAAGGTGTCTTTCTCAAGTACAACTATGACGTCACCATTGTCTCATTATATTGGCTCAAACATCGGTATTAATCCAACTATTAGAGACTCCAATACAGAGCCCCCACTTTCAAGTATAGATCTCTTGGAGTCTCCCCTTTTTTGGACTCCATATCATTATTGATAAGTTAATGGTACAGGCAGTTACATGTTGTTCCGTCACTTTAGCAGTTTTTGACGAAATTCTTCATCCATCTCTTGTGCACACGAGGTTATTTCGTTAATCTCGTGCCTAATCATTCTGCACGAGTTACTATCTAATCTCGCCCCAAGTTTGGGATGCGAGGCTACTTTATCCTCGTGCCAATTTTGTGTGAGAGGTTAAGAACTAGCCTCACACCAACTAATTGCTTAGTTACTTTTTTACCTTTTTTTATATTGCTACCTGACCTTATATTTTGGGTATTTGAAGTTGAATATTCTGCCTCACAAAGTACCATCATTTTGGGTACAGAGGTGGCCAGATAGCAAGATCTATTATAATTTATTGACCAAATTCTAATAGTCTTTGAGAGAAGCAACAATGTTAGGAGAGATCGAATTATTACTTGTGTCCGACTACCTTTCGCGAACTTCCTTTGAAGGAGTTGGAAGATGTCTGATATGCAAATTGACTTTTGGAGATTCAGTTGTGGAGTTAGACGACTGTCTTTTCAATAAATATAAGTGGTTCACAAGGTTAGGGAACGCAACCTTTTCGTCCCTGTAGAGCAAAGTTTTTCACTATCATACTTGTAGCATATCTCAAACCCTCGAAATATGACCTGGAAGATCACTAGGTGTTGGACAGTATAGCAATAGGCTAGTTTGATAAATGTAGAGCTTACCAAGATGGCCTCGGACAGCTAATTAGTGAGTCAATATAGACTGCCCCGTTGGTGAAAGCCCTCATCAAGTCCATACTTTCTTTAATCAATTCAAGGAGGCGAAGTCTCGAAGGGTCAGCATCCAATACATAATTTCATAGCGCTTAGATAGGTCTATTCTTCTCTGAATATATGGTGGGATCGAATGGTTGGTTACGTATTGAAAATTTTTTTAGAACAGTTTAGAAGACATTGGTTATACTGAGCCATCCGGAACGTTCAATATAGTATCTTGCACAGCTCCTCTCATCTCATGTTGGAGATGTATAATCGGAAAATAAGCAACTTCTTTACACCTTTTGGGGAGTTAGGTTTCTCACTCCATGTAATGCATGAGATCCCAGCTCTTTTTTTGAGAAAAGTTCCCTACAAAGAATACGTTACAGGAGTAGAAAAACTAAATTATCTTAAAATCACTAACCTTCATATTTACAGAGCATACTAGCTGTTGATATGCCACTATTATATTTGTATTGATATCTCTAGGCTACGGAGTTAAGGGATATACTAGAAGTCCTGGACGGATTACATATTTCCATATCTTGATGACAAGAAACTCCTAGTATAAAAAGTAAGAAGCTTATGATATAATGGCAATAACGGGTGGATTGGCACCCACTTTGCTACTACTTCTATTGCCGAATCATATGAAAATGGCTTTAAGGCCCGCACTGTATTCGAGAGTTACTATTACTAAGCAGCTACTACAATGTATGGCAAAGAGTCTTAGGAGGCTTTCTAATGCTCTAGTTGAAACCCTATGTTGTCCTAACTCCACCCTGGAAGTTGTGGCCATTGATGCTATATGCCCAACCATCTTATGACCCCATGAACTATCCTATTTTCTTTATATCATGGTATGTCATCTTCAAAGTGGATTGCAGGAACCGATTAACCAATTCTATGGCATTCAGAAAGTTAAAGAGGATGGTCGCATAACTTACAAGGATCCCAATTCTCGCGTTGAATATCAATACACATATCTAATGGCATGGTTTATGTTGCACTGTCAAAAAGTCATGACGGCCCCTACCATGTTTTACAACCGCACAACCATCTATGTAGAGTGCTTCAAAGTATGCAACTAGAAGGGAAATTATATTGCCAAGTTTACTTCATGATGGAAAGTCACCAAAAATATCATGTTTACCATTGTTTCCCTCAATTTTCAAGTGGTTGATACTACGAACGGTTCAAAGATGAAACTGTGGACGATAATTTCACTATCCTGCCATTAGGTTGTTTATGTTGGGTTATCAACATCAATCCTTGTCACCTGATATTTCGATAGGGTCAGATATACTGGATGAAACTATACACTCCCAGCCAATTTGCCTGTTAGTTTGGTTATGATCAGATATATGTAAGCAACCCTAACTTAGAACTACAACATAATGGAAACTTTTTTGAACGGGCAAGAGGTTGATATCACTTTATTGTAGGGCGCATTGACTTTCAATGTGCTCTTCCTTCCAGAATTCTATCATTATTTACATCATTACACTTTTGCTCTCGGTACCATATCGCCAACACTCGCCTGGAAAGGTATACTCCCAACTACTCATTTTTGAAAAGTATTACAGCCCTTTACTCTCAAAAGAGATTTGCCAAGACGATTCACTTGAAGGGCATGGACAAATTTGGGACAATTCGGATAACTCCTGCGTTTTAAGAAGAGGAAGGAAAAGAAAAAAGAGCGAGGAAGGTGATGCATGCTACCACTTCTGCCCTAGCCCCATCAGGAGGTGTGTTTGGCTCAAAACATTTAAGGCCTCTGACTAATAGTCCTCTACTTAGCAGAGAAAGTAGACAACATAATTCTTCTACTGTTACATTGGTTCCGGACGAGCAGAAGGTCCAACAAGAAACTACTATGCTGACTGATGCTCTTCAATCATCTCATCAAGCCAATGAGCATATTGAGGTAACTTTTGTAGCTCAACCTAGAGATATGGGAACTTTGGAGACTTCTTCAACATCAGTGACACTCATGATGGAGAATCCAACAATTCAAGCTACTAGTGCCAAGGGAGCAGTAACTGAAAGCCCAACAACCGCTAAGGTTGATAAGCTAGGCAAAAAAAAAACAAAAAAACCAATAACTCAGGTGGTCAGAGAGACTAGTGTACCAGAGGATGCTACAAGGGAAGGTTCTCCTTCTCCCTTTATGCCTTCAAATGGAGTCATACAGTCTAGTCCAACGACTGGACTAGTTGTTGTAGGTAAGCATATTAATGTTATTTTAAGCTTGATTTATCAGCCATTGACTTTCATCTATCTATAACTCAAGTGGTGAAGCTTCTGAGGTCCCTGCTTCTCTAGCTAGATTTGATTCCTTTAAACTACTAGACTCTCCAGCAAAAGCGGTATGTTTCATGATTTTAGTAGCAAAGGTTTTAAAGATAGTTTCAATGATGATTACTTTCTACCCCCTCCATATGCTAATAAGGTCTCCCATTTTCTGTCCAGTTGATATACCTTATGTAATATAGGGTCTATTGTACTTAATATTCTTCAACTACATATCTTTTAGAGCAAATGGGATGTAAGGTGAATGCCTCGACAAAATTACACGCGATCATATCTCCTTAGTTTCTTCTAGCATATGAGTCAGAAAAACTTTCGAGTCAGCTAGAGCTTCTTTGAGAGCATCTCTTGTTGCCTTTGACAAGCACAATAGCTCGTAGAGAGTTATTCTAGCTGGTATGTTCATCAACTGAGCAAGTTCTTAAATAGAATAGGTCTACTTGGTTCATCAATAGCGTCTTTCCTTAGAGCTTGATTATGCCTGAGCTCTCTCTTCTTTCCTTGATCAGGGAATTTCTTGGTTGGTTATTCATTAGCCTCGTCTGCTGACTTATAGGGGCCAGTAGTCGTCTTTTCACAATATATAAGGTATTTCTTTACTAGATTTTATTCCTGCAGGAGGCATGGATTTGTGTTAAACTGTCAATGTTGCTACTTTCATCTCAAAATCATTTAACAAGCCAACATTTTCGAGATCTTCTAGTACTGCTGTGACAACATAGCAACATGCGGTTTACCTTTCGATCTAGACTTTTTTTGGACACTATTAGTTGTCAATTGCTCATCTTTAAGAGGGACAGGATATACCCAAAGAACTTATTTGTTAGTTGTGAGGGGAGCCAATCCTTTTTGTTGCAAGCTATGTGGGTCGTAATTAACCATTTTCAGCTCATCCTTCAAAATGGGCACCACCCCACTCGTTTCTGGGACCTCCAAAGTGCCAACTTAGATTGTGACCTTTTTAGCCGAAATCTTTTTTTGTTCAGACCTGAACTAGATTACCCTTACTTCAACCAGCACCTGTATTTTGTTTTTAAGGATAACAGTCCTTTGTAAGGTAACGTATGATCCTGTGAAATAGAATTTGGATCTTTTGTCTTCTCCATTTATTCGGACCTCTTGCTCTCTAGCAATTTAACCATGGTGCGTTAGTTGAGTAGGTTGAAGATAGTGGCCGTATGTTCATCCTTGAATGAATTTTTTTTAAACCAGTATTGACTTGCAGGACCACTTTTGACCAACGACATCTTCGGTTTAGAAGTAATCTTTACTGCTATCATGTCCTTCCTGTTAGAGACTCATTGTATTTTTTCTTGCATATCTTCGCTTTTCATGGCACCAACGGATATCTTCAGCTTACTCCCCCTACATGAGTAAATCTCTCCAAGATCGGAATTCCACTGAACCTATTTGATCAAGACATTGGTCAATAAGTTGTGTCTATAGTTTCTACAAGAGTTTCTTGCATCATACCACTCGAGCATCACATGGATAGTTCTCTAAATTGCTCGATGAAAGTTTTGACCATTTCTCCCTCTCTTTGCTTTACTGCTAGCAAAGAAGGAATAGACACTTTCGATTCATTCTCGAGAAATCAGGCTAAGAACTTTTATTCTAAATTTACTCATGATTTTATGGTTCTTTAGGTAACTGTATGAACCAAATGAATGCATGTCCTTATAGGGTACTTGTTGAGAATGGGGTTATGTCCACCAGATGCCCTGCTTATGACAGGAAATAGAAGAGATGTTAGTGTGGAGACCCATTATCGTTGAACAATTGCAAAATCAATAGTTTGTAATTTTATGGATAGGGAATCGTCCCTCATTCTATAGGGTAAGGACATACAAAATCCCTATGTCTTGGAGATCTTTTCGGTGGAGCAATGCTTGTAGTTGACTTTGCATCTTCTCCATATTCTCTGTATGTGGATCTCATATTCGGGATCGGAAAAGAAATCTTCTTGATTATCTTCGTTTTCCATATGTTCGTTAAGAGGTTGTTTACTTTCTCGGTAATTAAATAAATAAGAAGAAGGCTGGCCTTTCTTTGAGTAGGCCAATAATTTGGCCAAGATTAACTTCATCTCATTAATCGACTCTTATTGATATTTTAGTCTTTAATCTTAGTTTTCTAATATCTTAGAAACCTTGACTGGGTGATCGGCCATATTTAATATGGCATATGCGTCTCCTATTAAAGTAGAAGAGTAAAATAGCAGAATGGTTATCCTCTTCGTCGCATCTCTCTATCAAGCATTTGTAGTCTAGTGCGATAGTTATCTCTATTCAGATTCTGGTGCATTGACATACACCTTCAAGTTTAGCCAGAATTTCTCTCAGTGCTAGAGAAAATTCTGAGTCAGAGGAAGCACTCTCTTTTTTTTTGCCTTGGGCAAACAACAAACAATTCGTCTTCCAAATATGATTTCTTGCTCGAGCATCTTTTTTTATAGCCCAAGACCCTGTCCTGAGATCTGTTATGTGGTTGAAGATTGAGGTTTTATCATTTGGAAGTCGCAATGACAGTCCAACAGATGGCTGAAATTAATCGTTCGCAATGATATTGAGAAATTAATTGTACAATACTCTTCTTTCAAGTCTAATACTCCCTCAACTCTTAAGAGGAGTTTTCAGCCATGGAATTACTCATCCTTATTGTATGATTATGTCGAGCGTGATGCTTGAGTTTAATACTTTTTTAGAATATAGGGTTTACTCCGTATCAAATACTAGACTAAACTAGGTCACTGTGCGCGGGGCTGAGACTCAGTTGTGTGTCAAGACAATGCATGGGTCTGAGGCTCAGACCTGCACTGACTTGCCTCTTTTACCTCGTGCCAGACTTGCGCAAGAGGTTGAGGCTTAGATCTGCACCAACTCCGGGCACGAGTTAGGGGTTCAACCCCTGCACAATTGACTTTCCGACAATATTAATGAGGCACGATTCTCGAACTTTCGTCTTTTTAATTGATCTTGGGTCTTCTTCTAAGCCCAGAATATACTTGAGCTTGGTTTGGTTGGATCCATTATGGACAAGTGGTCATTTGGAGATGATTGATTAGTTGTAACACCATGAGACTTGTATTCCACGCTTATCCTGTCCATGTTAAATAATGTTGTAAATGACTCAACAATCGTTATCTTGTTGGACCTCTGGCTAACGCAGGTCTCATTTTTTTAGGAGATACCTCCATCTTTTTTGTCATCACTCGGCAATAATGTCTTACATGTTTCGAACTAGAAGAACCAGAGGAGAGATATTCTTTATAATTTTATTTGTCAAACTCTATAACCAAAGTCTCTATCATGAAGTCAAGTATATGCCACCACTTTCTCTACGATAAAAAGGGGAGCTCTCACTGTGGTCAGTATCTCTTATATGCCAGAAAATGTTATCTACTTTCTATTATTGTTGTTGATTATAACTTGACCAAATTATAACAAAAAGAAAGAATTACAATTACTTTCTCCAGTTAACAAAGAAAAGAAAGAGTTAGCACTCTTTCCTTTATTGATGCGGGATCTTCGGGTAGCCGTAGAATGTAGATGTTACCTTCAGTTGATGATCTAATCACTAAATTGCTTCTTCTTGAACTCCAACCAAGCTCTTTGAGGTTTGAGGAGACTTTTAACGGAGATTGCTTTGCGTTTTCTTCAAGAAATGAATGATAATACTCTTAAAAGTGTTTTCTCATGTTCTCATGAGGATTATTTATAGTTTTAAGAGTAACTACCACACGTTATTCTTTCCAACATGGGATTTAAATCCTTTGGATGATGGATGTAACCGTTCCCTATTAATGGGTGGAAACGGTCAAAATTCAGCGCAATAACTCTATTGTGCGGGATTATGTATAGCGCTGCCCACTTGTGCACGGGATTATGGTTAACTCCACGCCACCCTCTTTATGGCTTCACTTTGGCTCATAACATTTTTCCAATTTTTACCATTTACAGTAATACAGATGGTGACCATGAATTACTCTTTAAATAAATAATAATCTCTAACTTTCAATTAAAGGAAGGTGACTCTCTGACCATTTAATAAAAGTAATGGCAATCATTGTTTTCACCCCCCCTTTCATTAAAATAAAAGTTCGCTGTCAAAACTTGGACATGAAACACCTGCATCCTAACCTCATCTCTTTAACGAATCCAGTTTCAGTGGCAACTCGGTCAGAAATTTCAATTTGTTGAAGCACAAGACGAATTTAAGTTATTGAACAGTACCCCATAACACATCATATAACATTAATTTATAAAGTTCAAATAGAAGATCACTGCATAAATGTGAGGTTCCTCTTGGGAAGAATCTGCATAAATGTGAGGTTCCTCCTGGGAAGAATCTGCTCCTGTATGAGATTTCAGCATTTTGCTTCAAAAAGAGAAATTAGCATGCAGCAAAATAATATGGGAAAGCGAAAGAGAAGAGGACCGGAGGAAGAAGAGAGAGTAAGAAGAAGAAGAAACGGGTAAGAAGGGAGAGAGGCTTGGGGAGAGAAACGAGAGAATTAAAATAAGAGAATTCATTCATTCATTAGTTAGTCCATTACAATTTCCAAGATAGGAATTTATATTCCCAATCTTTAACCATTTACAATCATACCCTTCACTTATATCTAATCTTAGCCATCCAATATTTTTTATCTCCCCTATGGACAACCATCCAATCAGGTCTAAACTATGATCCCACAATAAATTACAAATTTCTTTTATGTGCTTATAGTGCACTTGTCCCGCCCTTTCTCTCTCCTAAAAGAAAATAAAGAACCACATCAATTACAAGTATCTTTGCAGAGTTACCAAATCATGCGAACTTGGATGATCTGAGGTATAACAATGCATCAACAAGAGTTATGTAGATGAAAAAAACACGACGAGAAATTAATATTCCGCAATATTAACCAATATAACAGTACATTTACAATCATCTACAACCATTCTCCTGACAGTGGCGTTTCATCGTTCGGGGCAACCTGTGCCTTCTGTGATTGACTTCTTCAAGATGAGGTGCATGCCTATCATTTAATTATTGAGATATCGACTCCGGAACTGATGTTCATTAGCATAATTGATACAATTCAACCCTGCCAGTTCCTAAATTAATTTGATATACGTATAAAAAGAATACACAAGATCACCAGTAAAAATAATGGTATCAACCTAAACAAGTGGCTCAGAGAGCTCCATCTCATTAGAGATTGCCTGTACATCAGTCGGGTATCTTACAGAGTTCAGTCCAAGCCATTGCCATGGCCAGCATACATATCTGTGACTGTTCTGGGCGCTCCTTGAAACTATCCTATTATCAGACTCTTCAATCTGGCGACTCAGCTCCTCCACTCTCTCTCTCAGTCTAGCGGACCTCAAGTCTGCCAGCCTCAAGGAATTCTCCGCCGCATCTCTAGCAGCCATTGCTGCAGCAGCAGTCTCTTCTTTGAATTTGAGCTTGTTTTCCAACTCTGACATGGCTTGCCTAGTCTCGTTTAATTCTTGCCGAAGAGCCATCAACTAGCAGATTAAAAAAAATATTGACATGGTGAGAACTTTCATAGAGTAATAAGATCATTTGAATCTTGCACTGACAACAAAAAACATGCATAAACTACAGAAAGCTTATGAAAATAATAACCAATTTATTTATTTTTCTAATAACATAGCAACAATTATACAACCATGATAAAAAATGCCAACATAACTTCTTCGCATTTCCAGTCAAGAAGCACTTATCTCTACAATGGGATTCTTACCAATCAAAGTAAAAAGCAGCCTCGAGGGATTTAAGCATGTAAAAATAAATAATTTTGAAAACTTGAATCCTGTGTATCAACAGGTAAATTATGCAATTAAATATGTCCTTCAGAAGCCAAGTATATCATTATTTGTAGTAAGTCAAAGATTTAAGTACTTGAAAAGATTTGACAGTAGACACATGAATGTGCTTAGGTATAAATATCCCGATGATTAATGTGGAGCATTGATTTGGCTTTGCAAATGTAATACCTCTATCTCAATAATCCCACATCTAATATGAGACAAGAGATAGAGTAGTTTATAATGATTCCTATGAAGCCATAAACGTAACTGTAGCTAGCCTTTTCAGGAAAGAAATCCATAAATAACTATAAATTATTTTAACTCATGGCATTTTACCAAAAGCTTAATATATTCCTAAGCAAATATGTTTTCAGCGCTTTGCTACCCAATTTTCCGGATGAGGGAAGCCAGACACATGCAGAAAGTTTGTGGAACCAACGGGAACTAAGTGCCAAATGAAACTAAATACTACTTGAAACAAAGTGATACACAAAAAGTAGGGGCTACCTCTAGAATCCATGGGCCACCTCTTGAATCCGTAGGGAGCCACCTCTAAAATCCCACATCGTGCCTGGTGAAGTCTTAAACGTGTTACTAAGTCCCTCTAAGAGGACGCCAGATCCTAAAGGGGGAAAAATGTAATACCCCTATCTCAATAGTCCCATATCAGATATGCAATATGAAATAAGAGATAGAATAGTTTATAATAATTCCGACGAAACCATAAAAGTAATCGTAACTAGCTTTTTTGGGAGAGGAATCTGTAGCTAATTATAAACTATTTTAACTCATGGCATTCTACTAAAAACTTAGCATATTCCTATACAAGTATGTTGCTGGCGTTCAGCTACCCAATTTCCAAGTGGGGAGCATTACCGCAAACAAGTTTGGAAACTCAGGATTTCACTTTCATTTTCCTATCACTGTCAGCATGAAGTATCAGAACAGGCAGTTACAACAGTTCCAGTCAATGTTCTGGATTAAATTATAAATGCTTAAAAAATAGATGAAAAATTAAAAAACAAATATTTATACTTGTTCCATTTCCTTATTCCTTCCTTCTAAAACCCAGGTAGCCATTTTCTGTCCATAATACGAGCCACTCCACATATTCTTTGATTGAAAAAAGTTCAATTTTTCTGAAGCATGGATAATGAACAAAAACATTTTATATGTCAAGAATAAGCTAATTCTAACTTCAAATTGAAGTATCTAATGGATATATTTATCTGAAGTCTATATGCAATAAAGAAGTCCATATGCACAAAAAACTCAAGTACTCAGAAATCAAAACCCTGAAAGTATAATAAACGTAAACTGTAATAACATAAAATACATGTGCACAATTCACATAAAACACATTTGCATGCTTGATGCAACTCAGACTAGCCCACAGTCCAGATGGATGGGTTGACTGCTCAGCTGCTTCCTAAAGACTAGAAGTTTCACGCACTTATCAGTCCAACAGTATATATGGGTTTCATCAATATACCAGTGGACTAGCCGACATTACTGTTAGTTTTTGAATGGCCATTGCATACAGCTTGGTCAGAATGTCAGCTAATCCTTAGATAAGGAGACTACCAATATCCAATCAATCAAAGCCAGCACCAGCATGTATATGACGCCTACTTCATTTTTTTTTTTCTCGGTTGATAGGGTTTTTTCCTTTTTCCATTTTCCTCTTCAATTTCCCTTTCTTCTTTCTAAGAGAGCATGAATCATAAAAAGGATTAAACACCAACAAGTTATACTAACAAACAAAACATAATTTAAGGCCTTCAGTATTGGGCAATCTATTCTCCCTTGTCAATTAATATCTGCATTTCTATGATAAATGAACAACACAACCTTTATTTAAGGATTTTGGGGTTGGCTACATTAATCCTTTTTTACCACTCAATTTTGATCAGGCCAGCTCCTCCACTAAGTTAAACACATCAAAATTCATTTTAATCGCGACTATCCAACCTGTCTTACACCTACCTCTAGTCCTCATTTCTCTATGAACTATAATCCTATACTCTCTCTCCTACCTGGCATATGGGTTAGCCTCCGCCATGCCCAAACCTTGTCAAAATGATATTCACTCATTTTTCCTCAATAAGAACCAACCACTTTTTTTTTAACAGATCCACTCATTTCTTATTTTGTCTTGGCGCATTTACATTCATCCATTTAGCATTATTACTCTCATTTATTCTACATTCATTTTTTGGATGTTTTCCCTAATTGCTAAAACCCGAATTCATAAAACAATGCTGGCGTTATAATTGGCCAATAGAATTTCTCCTTCAATTTCAGTGGTATTCCATACTCGGATAAAATTCCAGAAGCACTCCCCCATTAGTAACCTACTTTGATTTTGTACATCTTCCTCAATCTCACCATTTCGATGAACGCTCAAGTCTAAGTAAATAAAATGGGTCTAATGAGGTATTTCTTGACCATCAATAAGTATAGCAGTGTCATCCCTTCTCATAGTTTTTTTAAAACTACCTTCTATATATTTTGTTTTTGTATTACTAATTATAAATACTCAAGAATTTCGAGTTTCTCCTCTTTTCTATTATATATTACCCCTTTCATAGTCTTATCAACTAATACCATCTCATCATACTTGTACCATGGGAGTTTATCTTGGCAAGGTTCTAATTATCGGATGTCGAGATCGTGTAGGATGGAGATTTTCTAATATATGATAGCAGATATCATACGATATCAGGAATATAAGCTCATATATGCAGTCACATCGAACCTTATATATATATATATATATATATATATATATATATATATATATATATATATATATATATATATATATATATATATCTATCAAATATGCAACTTTGATACTTAGAAGTAGTTTAACGTCATCTATCTAACAAGTATGACATTATATATATACAAAGGTAAGGTGACTCCATAGAGAAGTTGCCCATGGAGGCGCCCTATATCATAACATAGAAGGTATATGTGGACAATCCGAACTATGAGTTTTTAATCTCCATGTTCTAAATAGGCGATATATAAAAAATCAAGTGATTTAGACACTTTTTTTATGATCGATCAAGAGATCTTATTTGTTCTATTATTGAAAAACTGTTCATTTTGTACCTAATCAATATACGGTCAAAATATATTGAAAATACAAAATTTTTTATATACCACTATTTTTGGATATAAAGATCACTATTCACAGTTTGGATTGTCTACAAACACTATTTACATTGGGATTCAGAGGCACTTCCATAAGCAACTCCGTATAACAACACCTTTGGCGTGCGCGCGCGCACACACACACACAGATATATATATATATATATATATATATATATATATATATATATATATATATATATATATATATATATCAAGCATAATACAATAAAAAAAACAATATGACAGTTTTAATCTTAAGTTGAAAAAATATTATAGAAAAATTAAGGATAAGGCATGACGATAATGGTAGTTAAAATGGATTGGCTAGAATAACAATAACAAAGAAAATGAAAATAGTAGCAATGACAATAGTAGAAGAAGAGCAAGCAACATAGATAAAGAAAGAAGTAAAATGTGAAGAGAATCTTGAAAAAGATTTTCAGTTTTGCGTAGTACTCAAAGAAGCTTCGCAGTATAAATATATAGAATTTTTTACCCTTGGCATGTGAGAGATCCTATGTCAAGTTCTCATGGAAAAGATAAACATCTGGTTGATATAAGCATATAGTTGAAAGAACTTGGGTTTTTCCTTATATATAGGAACTAGAATAGGTATGAAGAACACACTCATTTATCAATTTATGACTCATTTAAAAGAATGAACAAGATCAATTGATATATCTGAATAATAGTTTTGGACTATATATGCGATGATATTGCAAATATCGGCCAATATATGCACAAAACAGCATATGCCCCTTTTTAAGATATCGTCGCAGCAAACAGTGAAATGTAACACGTGTTAGGGATATATCCGCCGTATAGGAGATATATAGAACAATGCATCCTGGTAAGTTCATTTTAAATAATGGGAAAAGGTAAGGTTGTAATACTGATCCTTGATGCAATCTTATGATGATGGGAATGGTTGTACCTCACCTACAATTGTTCTAACTGTAGTTGTTGCTCCATCATACATATTATTAATTGTCGATACCACCTAGATACTTGTTTTTTTTCCTAAACCCACCATATTATCTCTCTAGGGACCCAATCATAATAATAAACTTTTTTCTGAATCAATATAGATCATATGTAAGTTTCTCTGTTCTCTCTGCATTGATCGTCTTAGAAGGAGACTATTTTCCATAATCAACCTCCCTATTAAATAAGTAAATAACCAAATTGTGTTTCTAATGCAAATGTTTCTTTCCAAGATAGTTTGTGAACACTTGTATATTTCTCCATTTGTATATAGGTATTAAAGTCCTAAACTCCCATACATAGGACATTTTCTTAGTATTTGTAATTTTAGTTGATCAACTTCATTAACCAAACTAAGCCTATAGCACCCAAACACTTCCAAAACTCAATAGAATATCATTTGGCTCTGCTTCTCTCCAAATTTCATCACCTTTGGGAACATCCTTAACCTCATTAAGCCTAATTTCTTAACAATGGTTAAAGTCCCTAAACCAGTTAGAATAAGTTGGGCCTAGGCTATATCAAACAATTTATGAAAATAACCCTCCGTCTTTAATTTCACCACTTTTATCGTAACTCATTAATCTTCACTCTAATAACATTCAACTTTAACTAGAATGTTTTGTTAACAACTAGTTAATGGAATAGGGTGGAATGTCACCTTTACAAAAAAAAAAATTAAAAATTAAAAAAAAAATTACCTTGTTCCTACTCTTTCTTTCTCTCATCTTGGCAAAGCATACATATCATTCACTCTTTCTTGTCCCCAATTTCTAATATAAACTTTTATAAGCTTTCAATTTTGCTTCACTAACTCTTTCTTTCTCTCATCTTGGCAAAGCTTACATATCATTCACTCTTTCTTGTCCCCAATTTCTAATATAAACTTTCATAAGCTTTCAATTTTGCTTCACTAACCACCTTTTTTCTTCCTTCTTTCTTACTGTAAATTTTTCAAGTTTTCTTACTTTTGCACTTTGAAATTTATTAAATCATGTTTTCCAAGCTTTAATCACTTGTTGGCCTAAATTCCACCATCAATTCTCTTTAGAGGACAACCTATTAGCCATAGACTCTCCAAGTATTTCTTAGATGCATTCCTTAATATAATTAGACATTTTTATTCTAAGTAATACAAGTCTCATCATGTACACTCCAACTGCCATCCTTTATCATTCTTTCCTTACAATACATCAGATTTCTCGTTTCAAGTTTTACCACCAGATTCTAAGGCTTCTATATATCCTAATCTTTTTCTTTCATTTCTTAATACCAAATGTCTAAGACAATGTTTATAACTTTATATAATCTTAATTATTAAATTCTTAATACCAGATGTCGTGAAGTTATGCTCTCACTAGTATAACATTAAATAAGAGATGGAAGCATGGAAATCAAGTACCCTACTCAACCTCTTAAATAAGAGATGGAAGCATGGAAATCAAGTACCCTATTCAACCTCTTAAATAAGAGATGGAAGCATGGAAATCAAGTACCCTACTCAACCTCCCCCTTCTAATCAAAACTCTCTTGTGTCTCTTTCTACTCCATTCTTCTGTTTTCTATTTATCTGAGACTTTTGTAAGAAAATCTGCTCCATTATTTTCCATTTTGGATTGATAGGGTTGGGAGGGAGAAAATAGAATAGCTATGGTACTCTTGGTTGCTGAAGGATAGGGAAAAAATTGATCAAGACCACTCCATCTAAAATCCTATTTAACATCAGATTGACGAATTATTTGGAATGTTGGTAAAGCAAGTCTAAAAATGGTCTGAAACATATCTTGGTATCAGTCAAGTTCAATCCTTGCACCAGTAAGGCAGTAATGCATCTTAAATGTTCTTAACAAGATTATTAATGCAATCAGTTTACAAAGATAGCCCTAGCCAGGTCAACAACAGCTGCATAAGTGGACTTGAATGAACTTGACGAATGGAATTTCAACAAAGTTTGGCATGTTATACCCTAAATATTGTCAGAAGGTTGACCCTCATGGCTTAGCCCAAATTTATAACATGAATTACATGTGTAGATGGAATGATGGATCATGTCATTAATGACGCATTACTTGTCATAAAAAAATAGAGCGCAAAAGCAATTGGGTGTTGAAGATGAAGCAAAATTACATAATTAAGAGCTAGGACCCATGTGGCTGAAGGAAAAAAGTTCCCAAAAAATAATGTGATACCATTATGATGTAGATCCACCATATTTTAAATTTATTTTCAAACCGTCTTGTTACTTTTTGTATTCTATTTTAACAATAAGTAAACAATTCAATCTTAGGAGTTGAGTTGCCTGCATGTATAACTTCAACTGAATTAGTTTCCTAAATCAAAAACACCATGGCACTGACATAGGGAAAAAGCCGGCACATAGTAGGATTAGATAATTTAGATCATTAATTGCAACGAATCTTTATACGGAAATGTGATAATGTTCCGAAAGTATTTAAGCTGCTAGACTTTTCATCTGCTTTTCAAAATGACTACTCTAACCACAAAAATGACAAATTCTTTCATTACTTCACTACAGGATGTACAGTTATTATCATTTGAAATTTAATTTGAGATTGATAAGTTGGGATCAAACTTTCAATCTAAGCCCTCTCATGGCTAATTGCTTATCTCTTTAAGAACTTAAGCTTTCCAAATAGAATCTTGACATCAAGCACATTGTTAGAGGGTTGCAAAATCATGCGCAATAAGTTATGAAGTACAAACATAAACATGGGACACGACATAGACATGGGCACAGATATAGCAAAATCCTAAAGCATAGCATAGGAAGATATGACAAATAATAGTTTTTATTATTATTATATATAAGATAAATTTATAAATAAAATACAAATATCGACTAACAAACTATTGACACAAGATATTTATTTATAATAAATGCAATCATGTTCATTGACTTAGTTGCACTATCAGGTTGCATAATCAAATAGTAAAAGTAAGAATAATTCAAGCAATTGAAAATTTTCAATTCAAGCAGTAAAAGTAAAAAAATTGTTTAACTAGTCTTTAAGTTTCTTCTTCTCTTAGGCTTCCAATCCAATTCAAACAATAAAAATTATTTAATTAGTTTTTAAGTCTCTCCAACACTAAGCTTCCTATAATCATTAAAAAAAAAAAAAAAGAGTTCGATGTAATTTATTGGTATAGAAGAAATTATGAACATCAATATTGTATCAATAATTGACTATCTAATTACCATATACCATAGCTGAATCTAGATTACAAACAAAGATCTCACTAACAAACAGAACCAACGAAAATTAGACTCATTTACATCCAATATCAAGAGTCCTATTTTAGTCAAACAATTACATGAAAACGAGGTCGTAAAACGGCTCAACTAATCTAAATGTCAATCAAAATAAATTATATAAAAGATTTTGTAAGCAATAATATGAAATTTGTAATAATTTATGTAAAACTAACCGTGACACAATGTGTTTCTGTTTCATGTTGACCTCGAGTCCGACACGGATGTTTTGTGTTAATCATAAGTTGGACATAGACATATCAGTTGACTGCATGTCAAACACAGTGTTTTAAATATTGGCCGATATACCAGTATATACCGACTGGTATACCGGTTTTCATGAAGAAATGAGATGAGATGGGCAATTTTGCAACGGATATGTTTTAGGCTGGTATGGATCGATATATCGACCACGTGACAATATGTCAGCGGGTATCCGGTGTGGAGATTACCGACAGGTATAGTCAAATATCAAATTTTTTTAATGGGTTGTTAATTGCGATTTAAACCCGTTAATACACTGGACCAGACTCGATAAGAAAAAAAAATCCAAATACCAAACCCGATCCGTTAAAAAAAAAACCTACAAATTTCTCTCCACTCCCTCTCTCCCAATCCCTCGACTCCACCTCCGACCTCCGAGGCTCCGACATCGCTCGCCCGCTTTTGCTGCTAATTTCCTCGAGTTCCCCGAGCCCAGATCGAAGCGTCGAGCACTCCTCCACTCACCTGAGTCACCCCAGCACTCGTCGCCAGCCTCCGATGCTTCGCTGAGCAAAAGGAGTCTTCGAACCTTTGCTGGCCATCTTCTGACCTCTGTCTCCTCTCGCAGCTCTTCCTAGCCTCATGATAAACCTCCGGCCACCCTGTTTGGTAAGTCAATCTCCCCTTTTCTCAATATCTAAATTTTAATTTTTTGACAAAAATTATTAGCTTTTAATTAGTCTTTTTTTCCTTAAAACTTTTGTTTGTATCAATTATATATGCGTGTTTGAGTGTAAATTTTGCAAAATATTCAGTTAAGAATCACTAATTCACTCAAAACACTGATTCACTGAAGTAAATCAGTGTTTGATTCACTGATTCAGTGAATCAGTGAATCAAAAAATTCATATTTTTGTTTTAAAGGTAAATGAATGAGTTAACAGTGGTGTATGTGTGTGGGAATTGTGTGGGAAATAATTGAGTGAATGATTTTATTAGGAATGCAGCGATTCGTTTATTTGTTTTAAAGGTATATGAATGCAGTGATTTGTTCATTTGAATGATTTGAATTCACTCATCAATTATTATGTGCGTGTTTGGGTGTGAATTATGAACATGTGAATTGAGTATGTGTATGGGAAATTACTCATGAGTGAATTGTGTGTTAATTATGTATGTGTGAATTGTGTATGTGATATAAATTCGGCTGGATTATAATTATGTCGCTTGGTGTGTTTGTGGATGTTCTAAATGGTTAGTTTTTAATGCAAATAGATCAAGATAAGTACCCGAAATTTGTTATAAGTATTTTAAATGTTCTATTTAGGCAATGATATGTTCATTTTTTAAATGGTACAACACCGATATGACACTCCGGTATTTAGAGTCATATTGCGATATCCCGTCCGGTATCCAGTATCCGGTATGTAATTTGGCCGACCGGTATATTATCGATATCCGATATTTAGAATAATAGTCGAACAAGCAAAATTTGTGTCTGACATGTATCATGCATGAATCCATATCTGAGACGGACATGGAACCAGATTTGGCGCGTCTATACACCATAGATTCTAACCACCAATATGAGATTGTGGGGTGAGGTATTTTCATAATTTGAAAGGGTGTTCCAGTTACATATTATGGTGAAAAAACTATAAGCTTGCCTTTTCCTTTCTTCGATACTCTTTTGTGGTTGTTAAGCAAAAACCCCATATTTCAGCTTCAACACTCATTAACAGTAAATCTCAATCAAATGGATTTTGATGCATGAATATGTAGATCTTGTTGGAAGTTACTGTTCCTTCTCCATTCTGTTATACATAACCTATTATCTAATGTTTGAAAGGATTTTACAGTGCTACAGGCTAAAAAAATGATATGACATCAAATGCGTATATCATATTAAAATATTTAGAGTTTAGAGCTTCAGGATTCCCGCCATGTTCCTGAAATTCAAAGCATCAATAAAGAAGAGGAGATGAACCCAACACTGTACTCATCAAAAAGGAACATGGACTTCCAACATGGTCCACAAATATCAAATAAATATTATGAAAATATAGAAAAGATCACAAACAAATCATTTGGTTACAATTGGACATTTCTTAAGTCCTAACCAAATGTCGGTGTGAAAATTTTTTTACCCACGGTGTAACCTAAATTTGATGAAAGACATATAAGCTTCCAGCTTACTTTGATAAGAGTGAATAAAAAAAAGCATTCAGAGTAAGTTGGGGCAAATGCACATTCAGAAAGTACCTAGGCCACTTTTTGATCTTATGCCAGGCCTTGTACATGGTATACAGCACCAGGCCTAAAGACTTCAATTAATATAAGAAACCGAGATGAAGCGCACTTATAACTGTTGCGGGTCTATAAGCCGATGAATCAAGTTGTTTAAGAGTCTATTACTAATGTTGATGTAAGTAGGGTAAAATTAACCCATGTCTAACTACAGTAATGTATACTGGAACCACATAGATTTTGAATCTACTCTATGAGCATACCTGAGAGAGAAACTCTTGTTCAACAGCTCTGCCCGCTGCGGCTTCTTGCTCTGCAGCTGCTTTCCATCTGGCTATTTCTTCTTCTGCAGCTGCTATGTCCAGCATAAGACCTTCAACCTTTAAACAAATTTTTAAGCACTGTGAGCTCCTGATATTTCTTATTAGGTGGATGACAAATTTGGTTAGCTAATTCACAAGGAACTGGTACATCAACAGTCCAAATTGGCTTTTTCCTTGTAAAAGGTAATATTATCAAGAAAGAAAAAACACAAAATTCCGGAAAATAACATACATTTTCATTTGCCAGATGCTCCTTCTCTTCAAGTTCCTTTATCATATGCTTTTGCATGGAAATTTCTTTTGCTTGGGCATCCAAATGTGCTTTAAGTAAACTAGACTCTGCCCTTAACCCAGTAAAATGCAAAATAAGATAATCAGTTACCTTAGCCCACAATACAGAAATTTGCTGCTAAGATGCAGTCCAACAACATTAAATCAAGTATTAACAACAGTTTTATTCAACAACATAATTAAGCGCACTTTCACTGCTTAAATATTAACAAGAGCTCAATTAGACAATATTAAGTCTGTTTATAAAGTTTTTTTAGTTGAGAACAATAACTTGCTTGCAGGGATCTACAAAATAGGACTAAATATTTCCAAATATTTCTTGATTATGTTTTTCTAATAAAGCTTGTTCTCAATTTTCAGAGACAATGATTTTGTTGAACCTCTTGCATCTGGCAACATATTCATGGATTATGTAACAGAATCACCTTCCAAAATAGTGTTAAGATACAAATGTGGTTGCTCCGAGGGAAGAGAACGGAACACTATGCAATGTCAAATGTTTGATTTGATTCTCAGCGTTCAACCACCACAGTTTTGTACTTTAACAGCTTGATAGGTCAATTTTCAATTGCATTTTAATCTGGACCCAATGGTCACAGTTTTGTTAATTCTTAACACGACAAAAGACTGGCCAAAACACTTGAGTAATGTTTGTTTCACATGAAGATCCGACCTAAAGCCCTTCTTAAACCCAAAGGGACCCAGATCTTGGTGCAGGTCCAAGACGTGGAGCAAACGAAGAGTCCAAGTTTTGTTAATTCTTAAAACTACAAGAGGCTGGCTAAACACTCAAGTAGTATTGGTTTCGCTTGAAGATCTAACCCAAAATCCCACCTGAACCCAAGGACCCAGACACCGGTCCAGGTCCAAAATGTAGAGCACCCACGTTTGCGTAAGTGCCCGAGCAGGGGCACCACATGCAAGAGCGCAAACACGCTTGTGGCACGTGGCCCCCACACACGAGGCAAGAGCGGCAACGTTGTTTGTTTCAACCGTATGTACGAATGCTCTCCAAATACAAGTTAATTTGTAGCCAAAAAGTCAACAAGATTACTTGGAGAAGTTGGATGCTTTGAAGAGAGAAGTCAGCTAGGGTTCTAAAATAAGCAAGACTCCTTGAGATTTATAACCAATGGTAAGTGCAAAACTGAGGAGGTGTTGCACAAGAACCGAGGAGAAGATGATACACGAATATTGTTAACCTTACCGAGAAGGTATTGTAATACCGAGTAATTGTTCTTCGCAAAGATCATCTTTAAAGTGAAGGGGAGATTATTCGAGTTTCTCAATAGAAAATTTAGAATTATTTAGTGAGAGTTGCTCTTAAGAGATGGTAACTTTATTCTTAATAATAGAGAATCTTATTGCCGCCCGTAGATGTACACATGACAGAGGAGACTGGTGGAACCACGTTTTATCTTGTTTTTTTCTCTGTGTAGTGCTTGGATCTTTTCTTTCCTGTGTGTTTCCGCTGCAGATTTCTGTAACCAGTGCTTGGATCTTTTTTCTTTCCAACTTGTCTCATTTGAAGTTCCAACTATAAGCTTGAACAACAATGCTGCTTAGACATTTTCCAGCTAAGTTCTGAATCACCACAGCAGCTTAAGACCAACTAGGTCGTCATCCATAGCTTATGTAATTTAAAAGCTATGGTTTGTGGAGGCATATACAAGTGCAGCAGCCGTAGTCTGACAAGAACATGGGTTATTGGATATGGGAAACCTCCAAAATTCGCAAGGAAGCAAAATGTACAAATCAAAGCTTAAAGATGAAAGTATATGCTACATCAAGATGGCTTACCTTCATCTTAGTAAGTACAGACTGTCATTCAGAAAAACCAAAATTGAAAATTGGTAGAATATGTACTACAGTCAAGGTTGGACATCAAAATGGTCTGTTTTCGTTATCAGTTTCCCAGTTTAACAATACATCGTGTGCTTTGCTTTGCAATGCAGGTAGGGTAACCGGGGTTGGACATCAAAATGGCCTGTTTTCATTATCAGTTTCCCAGTTTAACAATACATCGTGTGCTTTGCTTTGCAATGCAGGTAGGGTAACCGGGGTTGGACATCAAAATGGCCTGTTTTCATTATCAGTTTCCCAGTTTAACAATACATCGTGTGCTTTGCTTTGCAATGCAGGTAGTGTAACCGGGTGCAAAACTTTCAAGAGAACTTGTTACAAAGGGGTAAAGTTTAGTGCTATCACTATCTGAGTCATCAAATGCTTGGGAGTGTTTAACTGGATTGTTTTAATAATTTCACACATGTTTTATCTGTCTATACATACACATGCAATCAAAAAAATGGATGAATACAATGCTTTAGAAAACCATTATGCTATGAAAGATGCTTTGAAGCAGCTTAATGACAAGATTTTTACTCATAATTTAGTTCTTTAGTTGCCAGATTTCACAATCTTTAATTCCAAAGAAGTGCGGTAAATAAACTATGCCCGAGTTGGCCTATTATCTATTATTCACAATCATGAAACATGGGAACACCCTAGTCAAATTCCACCTATTAGATAAATACTGTCAGAAATATTGAGAACAAGAAGATAAAGCTTCTAATATAACTAAAGCTGGGAGTCTGTTATTTAAATGCTTCTTACACAAACTTGTCAGAGACCCAAGAATTAGTAGATTATACTGCAGCCTACATATATGTATTAGATATCGAGACAAATTATGTGACACAGGGAAACAGAAGTGGGATGAAACAAAGAGATTACTGCAAAATTAACCAATCTACAATATCTCATTATTTATGATTTACACAATAGAATAAATTGTAAACCACCAAATAAGAACCTCCTAAGAAGAAAAAGAAACCACCGCCACAAGCACACACCTCATCCACCTCCCACTTCTTCAACAGTGCTTCTAGTATAGGCCTTCCCTTTATACCAATCTATGAAAATTGGGAACATGTAGACTACTCACAATTTAGCACATTGATTGCAGTTAGCTTGTAGGCTAGCTTACAAAAAAGTTAAATTCATACATTAGTTTTTCTCTAAATTGACAACAAAGTCAATATTATCTGCAAATGGCATAATTAGCCTCAAGATGCAGAACTTGATAAACAATCACACTTAGTTAAATCTAGATGAGCTTGAGATTGGAAAGGCACTGCAATCAAATACTCGATGAAACCCTATACTAAGATTTATTAACCGTCTTGTAAAATTATGCACGCAGCCTGTACTCAAGAAAGGCAGATGAAGCTTATGATTGGATCAATTCTTTTTGAAAACTTGTCTTTATATTGCACCCTATGCAAGAGCTTATACGGATCTAAGAAGTAGGACACATTGTTAAGAATGCCATGTCCGTGTTTTGTCCGACACAGACACGCCAAAAACCGTGGTGAACCCGCCACATGGCATGTCCAATAAAATAAAATAAAAAAACAATTGTCCCGTCCATGCTACTTGTAGGTTATGTCTAAAAAAAAAGTAAATGATTATAGAAAATCGAATAAACATCGCTAAATTGGTAATATTTACTTTCATATTTTCTAACAGGTATGAACTAGGAAGCACGGATGCGGCGATTCACTTGCCGCATGTCTAATGTGTGTCGGACGTAGCAAAAAACATGTCTGACATGCGACATTCACATCCAAATTTAAAAAAAAATCGGACGTGTCTAGACACGGTTGGGACACATGATGGAATACAACAATGGCAATTTCGTAATTTTTTTGCAACCCAACTCTCTAGCAACCCGACTCTTTACCTCTCGAAAGAATCCGACTACTCCCGACCACTCCCACCGCCTCTCGCAGCCTTTGCCACCACCTCTCGTCGCCTCCACCGCCTCTCCCGCTCTAGTCCGACTCTGTCGGCAGCCTCGAAGCAACCCACCAGCCCACGAAGGAGGCCCCACCGCCTCCACCTCCACCGCTGGCAGAGAGCCCCGCCACCACCGGCGTCATGTATCTTTTTAGTTTTTTTTTTTTTTTTTTTTTACTTTTTGTTTTTGCACTGTTATGATCTAAACAAGCTTAAGATGCACTGTTGTGTTCATTTATAAGTTCATTTTGTTTGTGGGGTTAGGATTAGAGTGTTCATTTTGATAGTATGCTAGTGGAGTTAGGGTTATGGTGTTGATTTTTTTTCTGTATATAAGGATAAGGATAAGATGCACGGTTGGAATTTTTTGAAAGCTTAAGAAATTTTTTTATGTATATAAGCTATGATTTAATATTAATAAATAGTTTGAGGTAGACATCATATCCACCTTCTCTATGTTTAATATTGTATAATGATATGATTTATACGAACAAATAGTATGACACTTAAAAAAGTTTTATTTGTTTAATGCTATGATTTTGATAGACTTATCATTTATGAGCATGCATTGATTGTAAGAATTTGTAGTTACTGTCAGTGAGTTACGGTGGTGAACGCCAGTTACGATGGTGAACGTCAAGATGGTGGTCACCCTGTGGGAAGGGCTTCATCCTCTAAAAAGAAAAGTTTTATTGTAAGAGTGAGTTCCTGTAGAACCATGTCTTGAAGTGGTACTGGTAGTGGCATTGCATCGGGTCCAACCAGTAGTTCTGTGGGTGATAATGATGATAGGAAACTATCGTGGAGATTTGCCACAAAACTAGAAAAGGTGGGTAAAGGAGGAGAAAACCATAAGTTCAAATGCAACTATTGTTCAACAGTAGCTGTTGGTTCTTATACAAGGGTTAGGGCATATCAGTTTAAAATCAAAAATTGTCGGAGAAGGATGTACAAAAAAGTAACTCAATCCGATATTGTTGAACTCTAATGGGTAGAAAAGAAAGCAGAGGTATAGGAGCCAGTATTCTAAATATCGGATACCGGTCAGATACCAGTCAGCCAAATTACATACCAATTATCGGATACCAGACGGAATATTGCGATATGACTCTAAATACCAGAGTGTCATATCGGTATCATACCGGTTAAAGAGTAATCATATAATTGGCTATATAGGATATATTAAAACACATAAAACAAATTTATGGTACTTACATTGGCTTATTTGCATTCAACTTACGAATTTGTAGATACCGTTTAGAACGTTCGCATATGCACAAAGCCACATATAATTATAAAATTAAGAAAAATAAGTTTTTAAGAAAAAAAAAGAAAAGTATTTCTACAATACAAAAGTAATATAATTTATAAAATTACAATATTGTCATTTAAATGAATTTATCTGAAACATACTAGAAACTTTAAATATTAGTCTTTAGAATACATTTTCTAGTTAGATTAAGAGTCCACTGGTTCATTTGATGACATGGCTTACTCATCATCTGATGACGAATCTGATGATGATGTGTCAACTTCTTCCTTATCATTTTCATCTAATGCGGGCCGATACTTAGACTTTGAAGATGATGATACTTTCTCCTTTAAACTTCTACTACTCTTAAATTGGGATGCCTTAACTCTTTCTTTATTTTGGATTAGCACCCATAGTAAAAAGTTAATCACTCTCCAAGGAAGACCTCATCATCACTAGTCTCATAAACATCGCCATTCTTTTTCTCAGGCATGAACCACTCTAACCTTTTTCCTCTTCACTGTATGCTACTAGGGGATCTCTGTTTGGAATTGAAAGTTTGCTCTTGAACCTTATATTGAATTTGACAAAAACTAAATCATGCAATTTCTTAGAACTTAGTCTATTTCTTTTCGTCGTATGCACCTAAATAAAAGATAATCACATGAAATTCGTTGAAAACATATCTATTTGGAAGAAAAAAATATTTTATTAGCAAATGAAAAATTGTAATACCATCTCAAATATGCTCCAGTTCCATTCACAACCCGAAAAACTAGTTGTCAGGCTCAAAAATCTCATTACCATGATCCTCAATTCGGAATCATCTGTTCCGTAGAATTGCCACTATTGAGCTAGCAATGAATATTTAGAAATAGTTATTAGCTATTTAATAGTTTCTTTAATTAAAAATAGATTGAATTTTGCATTTCTTAAATTGAAATGCATACCTGGATTAATGATTCTCTTTACTATTGTCCTTGCAAAAGACATTCCAAATGATCCATTTTGATTTTGATATATTGGGAGCTGTTGTGCAATCTTATCAATTCTATCATGATCATTTGGATAGAATTTGTGCATCACGTCAACGATGCCCGACATGAACGACCCATCAGCATCAAATCAGGCTGCTTCACATAGTAATACAGAGGGTTTAAGAAATATCCAGCTCTATGCAGAGAACCCTTAAGTTTTTCCTCCCATCTCCTATCAATAATCTTCCATATTGGAAGATATTTCTTCTCTTCACCCCCTAAAGCATGTCTTACTTCCTCTTTAACAGTCTCTAGGTAACCATACAGAAAGCCCATTGAAGGGACCTTGTTCCCATCAACTCTACGCAAAACTTTCACTAGTGGAGTAAGTACTTTTAAGGCAATATTTATTTTGTCCCAAAATTTGTTGCTAGCAATTATTTTTGCAACCTAAACATTCATAAAAAGATGTATTAAAAAAATATGAATAACGTATGATTTAAAATTATAAAATATCAATTTTTATTAATTTAAATAAATATTTTCTTACCTGCATTTGTTCTGGACAGAGCGCAATCCATCCAGTCATCAGAAATAAACATATACTGCAGCTTCTCTCTGATTGATGACAGAGAGAAATACCATGGCAAAACTAGTTGTACCCGGCCTTATTAGCTCTCCACCAATCGCCTTCCTCATAATATCTAAAGACTTGGTGTGACTGTATATGTACACGGATATTGATCTCCCCATCATAATTGCATTTCGGATATGTTTAATTTTTTCAATATCCGCAAGTATCAGATTAACTGTATGTGCTGCACAAGATGTACAAAATATGTTTGGATGTGTAAGAGCTAATGTGTTTGCTGCAACCATATTGTTCGAGGTATTATCTATCACAATCTGTACAACATTTTCCATGCCAACCTTGTTCATTCCCCTCTCCACAAATTTGTAGATATAACTGTCATCATGTCTCTTAGAAGAAGCATCTCGCAGTAATAAGAAAGTTGTACCGGTCGGACAATGCACAACGATATTAATTAAACTTCTCCCCTTTCAGTCTAACCATGCATCAGTCATTAGAGTGTAACTATTTGTTCGGCAACTCTATTTGAATGATTCAAGAGTTGCATTTGTTTCCTCAACTTCGCTCTGGAAAAAGTCTCGCTGAGCTCGTACGGGCTAGGAGTCTGTAAGTTTGGTCCATACATGTCAATGGCTTGAACCATCTGCATAAAAGAAGGCAGCGTTGAAAGATTGAATACAAACCCTCCTTCATAAAAAAAATCTTGCAATGTATCGAATAGCATCGTCTCTGCCTTTTCATTTGTACACTGATGCAGTGTTTTAAATATCGGCCGGTATATCAGTATACCGGCCGATATCTCGTTTTTTACAAAGAAACGAGAAGATATAGGGGTTTTTTATCGCATATCGTTTTTGACCGGTATTGGCCGATATATCGACCACGTGGCAATATATCGGCCGGTATCCGGTATGTGAAAAACCGGCCGGTATGACTAATTATCGGTTTTTTTGTTAACGGATTACGATTGCGGTTGAAAACCGTTAACCCGTTAGACCCGACCCGATAGGAAAAACATAAAATCCGCTGGCTCCTCTGTTCGCGAACAAAAAAACCCTAAATCTCTAATATCCTCCGTCGCGACCGAGCTCCCCACTCCTCGTCGCCTTGGCTATCGCCGGTATCCGCTTCCATCGCCGCCTCTCCGGCTCTCCATTCTCCTCAACTAGTCGATCGATCGTTTCTCTTAGTGAATTACCGTCGCCATCTCTCCCCGAGCAACCGAATCTAGGGTTTCGTCCATCGTCGTCTCTCCGGCTTCCGTCGCCGGCGATCTATCTCCCTCTTCCTCTTGCGTGCCTTCTAGTATCGTCGATCTTCAATTTTTGTAAGTTCTATGATTTTAATTTTTCTTTAAATTTTTGTTTAAATGTTAGTCTAATTTTCTTTTAAATTATAGTTTGTCATTATAATTAGTGTATTTGAGTTTTTAAATTATGAATGAGTAAGGGAATTATCATTTGTCAGTTTGGAATTGATGCCTAGAGCAGCAGGGCTTCGGCTAGTGGCAGTGAGTCAGTGAATTGTAGTCTATAGTGAATTCGAGTAACTAATTCACACTGAATCAGTGATTCGATTCACTGATTCAGTGTGAATCAGTGATTCGATTCACTGATTCAATGTTCACACTGTATCAGTGAATCGAATCACTGATTCAGTGTGAATCGAATCACTTGATTCGAATTCACTATATTTGTGTGTTTGTGTATGTGAGTTTCATGGTAGATAAAATTTGTAAATTTGTATTAGTATTTAGTAAAGAAAGAAATAAATTATTTTAGATAAACTTTCATATGCTTACAAGTTATATTATAGCATATGCAATTACAAGAATCAGTAGAATTACTAGACTGGATTATTGGATTACTAGACAAAGCAATTCGAGTAATTAGCTAATATAATTTGAATTAGAATGATTAGTAAAAGCTTGAATTCTTAATTAGATTAAGTTAATATAAATTAGTAACTTTATTTATGTTATTAACTTTATATTTATTAACTTTATTTATATGATTATTTTTTAACTTAGATTATATTTATTAACTTTATTTATATCAGTAAAAGCTTGAATTCTTAAATAAATTAAGTTAATATAAATTAAGTGCAATAATTATTTAGCTATTTAATCAATTATCTGTTTGTCTTTTTTTATAAATTTTGAGGTCAGAAATAACTTGAAGGATGTCCTCTTCTGGTGCTTCCAATGTCCAAGAGAAGTAGGTAAACATCCAGCTTGGGAATAGGGAAAAAAGTACCCAATAAGCCTAATAAAGTAGAGTGTAATTTCTGTAAGAATGAATATGGGGGAGGTATTACCCGCTTGAAGGAACATTTAGGTCATGTCAGCGGGAATATCAGAAACTGTCCCCTGGTCCCAGATGACGTGAAATAGAAAACTCTGGTAATGCTAAATAAAACTAGAGAGTAAAGAAAGGAAAAGCAATAGAACTTTAAAATTTGTTAAAAGAAATTCGTGTTGGGGAAGAAAAAAAATGAGGAGACAACTCGAGAGGAGTCATCTTCTCGTAAAACAACAGGTCAATCTTCTCGCAAAACAATAGGACCGATGGATCAATTTGCTATTCTGAAATCGAGGAGATAAATGCAACTCTTGAATCATTCAAACGGAGTTGCCGAACAAATGACTGCACTTTAATGACTGATGAGTGGTCGGATCGAAAAGGGAGAAGTTTAATGAATATTGTTGTATATTGTCCGGCCGGTACAACCTTCTTAGTCTCAAGATGCATCTTCTGAGAGACAGGATGGCAGTTATATCCACAAATTTATGGAGAAGGGAATGAACGAGCTTGGCGTGAAAAATATTGTACATATTGTGACAGATAATGCCTCGAACAATATGGTTGCAGCAAACACATTGGCTCTGACGCATCCAAACATATTTTGGATACCTTGTGCAGCACATACAGTTAATCTGATACTTGCGGATATTGAAAAAATTAAACATATCCGAAGTGCAATTATGATAAGGAGATCAGTCTCCGTGTACATATACAATCACACCAAATCTTTAGATATTATAAGGAAGGCGATTGGTGGAGAACTAATAAGGCCAGGTACAACTAGCTTTACCACGACATTTCTCTCTTTATCATCAATCAGAGAGGAGCTGCAGCATATTTTTATTTCTGATGACTGGATGGATTGCACTCTGTCCAGAACAGATGCAGGCAAGAAGATATTTATTTAAATTAAAAAAAAATTATTTTATAATTTTAAATTATAATTTATTCATATTTTTTAATACATCTTTTTATAAATGTTTAGGTTGCAGAAATAATTGCTAGCAATAAATTTTGGGACAACACAAATATTGCCCTAAAAGTATTTACTCCACTGGTAAAAGCTTTGCATAGAGTTGATGGGGACAAGGTCCCTTCAATGGGCTTTCTGTATGATGACCTAGAGACTGCTAAAGAGAAAATAAGAGATGCTTTAGGGGGTGAAGAGAAGAAAAATCTTCCAATATCGAAGATTATTGATAGGAGATGGGAGAAAAAACTCAAGGGTTCTCTGCATAGAGCTGGATATTTCTTAAACCCTCTGTATTACTATGCGAAGCATCATGATTTGATGCTGATGGGTCGTTCATATCGGGCCTCGTTGACGTGATGCACAAATTATATCCAAATGATCATGATAGAATTGATAAGATTGCACAGCAGCTCCCAATATATCAAAATCAAAATGGATCATTTGGAATGTCTTTTGCAAGGACAGCAGTAAAGAGAATTATTAATCCAGGTATGCATTTCAACTTAAGAAATGCAAAATTCAATCTATTTTTAATTAAAGAAACTATTAAATAGCTAATAACTATTTCTAAATATTCATTGCTAGCTCAATGGTGGCAATTCTACGGGACAGATGCTTCCGAATTAAGGATCATGGCAATGAGGATTTTGAGCCTGACAACCAGTTTTTCGGGTTGTGAACGGAACTGGAGCACATTTGAGATGGTATTATAATTTTAACTTTTCTAATTAAATATTTATTTCTCCCAAATAGATATGTTCTAAACGAACTTCATGTGATTATCTTTTATTTAGGTGCATACGAAGAAAAGAAATAGGCTAAGTTCTAAGAAATTGCATGACTTAGTCTTTATCAAATTCAATACAAGACTTAAGAGCAAATTTTCAATCCCAAACAGAGATCTCCTAGTAGCATACAATGAAGAGAAAAAGGTCACCGAGTGGTTCATACCTGAGAAAAAGAATGGCGATCCTTATGAGACTAGTGATGATGAAGTCTTTCCTGGAGAACAATTGACTTTTCGACAGGTGTCAATTGCTATAGATGCTAATCCGAATAAGAGAAATAGTGAAAGAGTTAAGGCATCTAAATCCAAGAGTAGTAGAACTTCAAAGGGAAAAGCATCATCATTTTTAAAGTCTAAGCAGCAGCACGCATCAGATGATGATGAGGAAAAAATTGACACATCATCATCAGATTCGTCATCAGATGATGAGCAAGCATGCCATCAAATGAACCAGTCGACTCTGAATCTAACTAGAAAATATGTTGTAAAGACTGATATTTAAAGTTTCTAGCATATTTCAAATAAACTCATTTAAAAGACAATATTGTAATTTTTTAAATTATATCACTTATGTATTATAGAAACACTTTTCTTTTATCTTAAAAACTTATTTTTCTTAATTTTATGATTATATGTCGCTTTGTGCATATGCGAACGTTTTAAACGGTATTTGCAAATTCGTAAGTTGAATGTAAATAAGCCAATGTAAATACTATAAATTTATTTTGTGTTTTATTATGTTCAATATAGCCAATTATATGATTATTCTTTAATCGGTATGACACCGATATGACTTCGGTATTTAGGGTCATATCGCGATATCTCGTCCGGTATCCGGTAACCGATATATATTTTGGCTGACAGGTATGGAATCGGTATCCGATATTTAGAACACTGCACTGATGGCACAGTAGGCTGTCTTTGGCCTGCTTCCACTGCCTCCTCGACCGATCGAACAACAAATTAATCCATCGGTCCTTTGCGAAAAGATTGACCTGTAGTTTTGCGAGAAAATGACTTTTCTTCTCGAGTTGTCTCCTCATCTTCTTCTTTCCCAACATGAAATTCTTTTAATAAATTTTGAAGCTCTGTTACTTTCCCTTCCTTTACTACTCTAGTTTTATTAAGCATCGCCAGAACTTTCTGTTTTACATCATCAGGGACCAAAGGGCAACCTCTGACATTCCCGCTGACATGACCTAAATGTTCTTTCAAGCGGATAATGCCTCCCCTATTATCATTCTTACAAAAATTACACTCTACTTTATTGGACTTATCGGATACTTTTTTCCCCTGATCCCAAGCTAGATCTTTACCTGCTCGCTTCTCTTGGATATTGGAAGCACCAGAAGAGGATATCTTTCAGGCTATTTCTGACTAGAGGTGCCTATCGAGCCGTGCCCGGCCCGGGCACGGCCCGTGCCCGGCACGGTTGCCCTGGCGTAGGCCCAAGCACGGCCCGCCGTGCCGTGCCCGTGCCCAGCACGGTTGCCCTGGCATAGGCCCAGGCACGGCGGGCCCGTGCCGTGCCCGTATCGAGCCCGTGCCGGCCCATGTTATTTATAAACAAAAAAAAAATTAAAGAGGATACTTAGCTTCATTTAACTAGATTTAATAAGAAGTAATAAAAATAAAAATAAATATTATATTATATTTAATCTCATTACATTCATATAATTGCTCTATAAATCTCTTTAGAAGTTATACAAAGCCCGAAGAGAGGGGAGAGAACCCTACCCGTCACTCTTAACTTGTTCTTAATATCTTTTCTAAGAGATTTATGAGTTAAAAATTACAAAAAAAATTGAAAATACATGAAAATCCTTACAAATTTAAATACTTTTAATCATGCTTCAATTTCTTCTGGTAAGCCTAAGATCTCTAGTACAACTTCATCAGTCAAGTCTTGCTCTATAAATCTCTTTAGAAGTTATACAAAGCCCGAAGAGAGGGGAGAGAACTCTACCCGTCACTCTTAACTTGTTCTTAATATCTTTTCTAAGAGATTTATGAGTTAAAAATTACAAAAAAAATTGAAAATACATGAAAATCCTTACAAATTTAAATACTTTTAATCATGCTTCAATTTCTTCTGGTAAGCCTAAGATCTCTAGTACAACTTCATCAGTCAAGTCTTGTTCCCTATCTTCTGCATCGTACCAATCCTTCAAGCAGACACACATCTCCAATGTGCCCGACGCCATTGAGATTCTCAAGTCCGTGAGCACTCTACCACCTGCGCTGAAAACAGACTCCGATGCTACAGTAGATACCGAAGGAGTTAGTAGATCACGGGCCATATTAGAAAGCACGGAATATGTTTTTTTTCTGTAATTTCCACCATGCCAAAATATCAAAGGATTCATAATTTTCAGGGGATGCATTATCTTCATAGTTAGCTCTCTCTAAATAATAATGTAATCATTAAAATACGTACTAGTTTGTCTTGTCTTTTTTCTGTGAAATACAGATGATATTATTGGATTACGAATTTCCCTAGTAGATGGTTCTTTTGTAGTTTGTGTTGGCACACCATACATATCTTCATATATTTTATACATAATATCTAAACATATTTTAATATCATTAACTAAATCCCTCACATTATTTTCATAAGACATATTTGTGTAAAATAAATCTATTAATATTTCACGTCTATCTAACTTGCAACAGGGATCCACAACAATTGCAAAATATAATAAGTATGGAAAATCTTTAAAATATTTATTAAATTTACTTTCCATAGGTTGAACAATACTTTCAAGTATAGGGTGATTTCTACATTCATTAAAAACCAAACTAATTTCGGTTAGATAATATAATGCAATATGTGTAGTTGGGTAATAAGTTCCTGACAGTGCTCTAGTTGCATTTTCAAATTTGCCTAAAAACTTAGAAATGCAATTCAACTGGTGCCATTTATTATTATCTAAACTATACATTGGTGACTCCATTTCATTAAAAGTATTTATTACATTTTTATACTGAATAGCTATGTTTAACATCTTATATGTACAATTCCATCTTGTTCTAACATCTATAGGAACAATTCTATGTGATATTTTCAGATTTTTACATATTTGTTTAAATACTTGTCTTCTTGGCCCACTATCTTTAATAAAAAGTAATGTATACCTAAATTTCATTAGTGAATCATTTACTATTTTTAATCCATCTTGAACGCATAAGTTTAGTATGTGACAAATACACCTAACGTGGAATAATTTTCCATCTAGAATTGGTTTTGTAATACTTTTAAGAATTCTAATTGCGGCCGTATTTTCAGAAGCATTATCCAAAGAAATGGTAAATATTTTTTTTTTTCTATTCTAAAAACTGAAAAAATACTTAGAAGGAATTGTGATAAATTATGTGCATTGTGAGAAAATTCAAATACCCTAAATCCTATTATTATTTTCTATATGCACCATTCTTGATCTATATAGTGTGCCGTTACGCATAAATAATAAGTCATATTTTTAGCTTCCCAATAATCTGCAGTCATAGCAACTATAAAAATTAAAAAAGTAAAAATAGCTATTAAACTGTCCCTCTGCTCTTTATATAGTTTGAACATGTCGGATGTAGATGTTAAACATGGGACTTTTTTATAGTCGTCAGTAAATGCTGATTTACAAAATCTTTCAAATTTGCGATTTTTCGAAAAAATAAATGGTTGTTCGTCATGTATTATAAATCCTGCTAAACATTCTCTTGTTTTAATTGGATCATATTTACGTATACATAATGATCCACCAAATATGCTTATTTGTGTTTGATGTGGTACATTTGGTGGGTGAGTTTTTTCTAGGTGTCTTTTAAGATGACCCATTCCGCTACCTAAAGAAAAAGAATAAATTTTATAACAGTGTTTACACTTAGCTTTCCTAACACTATTTTCTATTATTTTTTCAAAATGTGTCCATATGTCCGATCTAGTAGCTTTAGTAGATGTGGTAGTTTGTGTTTCGGGTATGGTTATATCAGTTGGTTCTTCCTCGGATACAGAAAATGGTACTTGAGGAGGTTTTCTAAGAATTGACATAAATTTTGAAATTTTTCATCAGTTAAAAAGAGAGTAAAAGAATCCGTGACTTGAGAGCAAGAAGCGCCAGACGAATTTGGATCCATTTTAATAAAATCCCAAAAAAATAAATTAAAATTCTCAAAAAAACTTTAAATTATAAATACCTGTTAACCAGTGAATTATTTGAGAGAAAGAGTGAAATATCTAGCTAGAGAGATGAAACTGGAAACCGAAATAGTGAAGAAAACCTTACTTCAATGAGAAAACTTGCTTGGATCTTGTTTGGAAGACTTGCTTGCTTGAGACTTCTTGATCACTTGATTGAAACTTGCTACTTGTTTTGCTTGAGATTTCTTGAGAATTAAAAATTTTAGTAGATTTTTTAGAATGAATTTGGTGTATAAGAATGATGAATGATAATAGAGGAGATAATGAGATATTTATAGAGAAAGAAAGGTTTTAATTTCCAAAAAAAATTACAAAAACCCCCTAACGGCTATTTTGACCGTTGGGGGAAAAATCTGCAATTTAAAATTGCAATAAACCCCCAACGGCTTTAGGGCTATTTGCAAAAAAATTGCAAAAACCCCCCAAAAACCCCCCAACGGTTATGTTTTTTAAAAAAAAATTAATATCCGTACCGGGCCATACCTGGCACGTGCCAGGCACGGCCCAGCACGGCCGGGCCGCACCGTGCCGACGGCACGGCCGGCCTCAGCTCGGGCCATGAGGTGCCGAGCCGTGCCCGGCACGGCTCACCCGTGCCGTGCCGGGCACGTGCAGTGCCGGGCACATGCCCGGCACGTGCCGGGCCGGCCGTGCCCAACGAACCACCTGGCCCATTAAACACCTCTATTTCTGACCTCAAAATTTATTAAAAAAATAATTGATTAAATAGCTAAATAATTGTTGCACTCAATTTATATTAACATAATCTATTTAAGAATTCAAACCTTTACTAATATAAATAAACATAATCTATTTCTATCAAATATGTGCGTAGCTCCTTTCCTATCTTAAACACAGAAGATGGATATTACATATGTACCAAATTTATGGGTAATATAAGAACGAATTATACAATGTACATGGAGAAGTATCTTTATTCTAATTCTTAGATAATTCCAAGGTGTAATGTCTTCGTATTTCAAGAGTGTGGAGAACCTAAACTCCCCCATTCATACTAACAATAAACATAAACAAATTTAAAATGTTCTCTGTCTAAAAAGAAAAACCAATAAGCACAGAAAAGGGCCTCTTCAAAGAGGCCTCATATAGTGTACTGATTAGTGTATTAAAATGTATTAAACATAATATATTTCATTAAAACTACATAATGCAAACTACATTGTCCTATAATTCAAAATTTCAAACCCTAACATATCCAACAAATACTACAAATTACAATGTACAAATAAGTATAAATTGACAATTGTTCAATGTCCTGTAATTAAAAATCCTCTATGCACACAATTTGAAAAATCATATATGCACATAATTGTGAGTCAATGATGCACTTCACTACATAGTACACAATCAGGCACGAATCAATGAACATCACTGATTAGATAAACACACAAATACACTAAGTAAAATTAGATCGAACACACAAATGCCAGCCAATGAACATCACTGATTCACAGTGAATCACTAATTCGAGTCACTGATTCAGTGTGAATCAGTGAATCGAAACACTGATTCACTCTCGTCAATGATTTAGAGTGAATCAGTGATTCGATTCACTGATTCACACCGAATCAGTGAATCGAATCACTGATTCACTCTGAATCAGTGATGGAACTTCACTCCACAATTCACAGTCAATGCACAAGTGTAAAAACACACTAAGTAAAATCAAAAACTAAAATTTAAAGGAAAATTAAATGAAGTAGAATCTAACAAATTTTTGTCCAAAAATAGAAATTAAGAGACTTACAAAAAGGGAAATTCACTTACCAAAATTGGAGGTCGATAATACTGAAAGACACGCAAGAGGGAGAGGTTGGATCGCCGGCAACGGAAGCAGAGAGAGACGACAAGGAGGAAAGCGGCCTTCAGGACTCGGAAGAGACGGCGAGGGAGATCGGTCGAGCGATGAAGGTTTGCAAACGAGCTAGAAGCTCGAGGGGGAGCTGATGGAGAGATGGCAACGGCAACTGGGAGAGATAGGTCGAGCGACGAGATCGAGCAGACGAGAACAGATCGAGAGAAAATTAGGGTTTTTTCTCGGGATTTGGGAGTGGATTCGGATTTTATTTGTTTCCTATTGGGTTGGGTCTAACGGGTTAATGGGTTTCAATCGTAACCACAACCCATTAACAAAAAACCGATATCTACCTATACCAGCCGTTATTTCACATACCGTTTACCAGCCGATATATCACCACGTGGCCGATATATCGGCCAATACCGGTCAAAAACGAAATGCGATAAAAAAATCGACATCCCATATCGTTTCTTCGTAAAAACCGATATACCGGCCAGTATACCGGTATACCGGCCGGTATTTAGAATAATGATAGGAGCAGAGTGCACAACCTAGAGATGTGTCATTACCACCCACCACAACATCATTCGATGGTGTGTCATACAGTCAAGCACAGATGGCTCTTCAATCTAAAAGAAGAACCATTGAGGTTTGTGGAAGTGCTATACAGAGAGCCATTAATCTTGGTGCCCACGAGGAAGTCCAAAGTGAGATTGCTTGGGTGTTCTATACAAGAGGATTGCCACTCCACTTTGCCAAGAATCCTCACTATGTTAAGGCTTTCACAATACCTGCAAATAGCAATTTGTCCGACTTCCTTCCTCCAGGCTACAATGTACTCAGAACTTTATTGCTTCAGAAGGAGAGAGCTTATGTTGAGAGGCTGATGCAACCTATCGAGGTACATAGCAAGTGAAGGGAGATATAATTGTCAGTGATGGTTGGAGTGACACCTAGATAAGGCCAATTATCAATTTCATAGTAGTGATTGATGGACAGCCAATGTTCTTGAAAACAATTGACAATTCAGATGAAGTGAAAGATAGTTTTTTCATTATGAACCTTAGAAGGGAAGTGATCACATAGGTGGGGCCCCAGAACATTGTCCACGTGATCACAGATATTGCAGCCAATTGCAAGGTAGTAGGTCATCTGATTGAAGCACAATTCCCACATATCTATTGGACTACATGCATTGTCCAAATATTGAATCTTACATTGAAGAATATATGCATAGCCAAAAATATTAAGGGCAATGCAATGACATAAGAACAGTGCCATCGGATCAACAAAGAGTCTGAAAATGACATAAGAGCAGTGTCAAATATTTCATCATGAATCATTCAATGTGGTTGGCCATGTCTAACGAATTTGTGGCTTTGAAATTGCTATCAGTGGTAGAGACTCACTTCACTTCAACTGTTGTGATGCTCAGACGATTCATGCTAATCAAACATGGCCTCCAAGTAATGGTCATCAGTGAGAAGTGGTCTACATATCGAGAAGATAACATTCAAAGGGCCCAATTTGTGAAAGAAAAAAAATACTCGATGATCGCTAGTGGGATAAAATTGAATACATCCTGTCCATCATTCCAATGCATAAAATGCCAAGGGCTTCCGACACTGATAACCCTTGTCTTCATCTCATTTACAAGATGTGGGACACTATGATAGAAAATGTCAGGAAGGCCATTATAGTCATGAATAAAAGGAGTTGCAGGAAGAGTTTACATTTGATACTGTGGTGCATAAAATTCTGGTAAACCGATAGAACAAGAACACCCCACTCCATTGCCTGGCACATTTGTTGAATCCGAGGTACGAGTAGTATATAATTGCAAATAATTAATTACATAAGTATATGCATATATTTATGAAAATCAATCGTATTACAACTTGATTGTTACTAGTTTTTCTTTTGTCATAATAGGTATTAAAGTGATCTTTGGTTACAAGAGAATCAATGACTTCCTCCCCTATGGATGTGGAAGTAACAATTGAAAGAAATAAGTGCATCAAGAGACTATTCGATGGTATCCAACAGCATGAACAAGTTGCTATAGAGTTTGCCAAGTTCATCTCATATGGACTCTATTCCTCAGGGGAAGCATGGATTCGCACAATTAGTGGGTCACCTATGAAATTTTTGCAACAACACTCTAGTGAATAGCCTTCAAACTGTTTATGCAACTCGCATCCTCCTCATGTTGTGAGAGAAATTGGAGCACTTACTCATTCATCCATTTTATTAGAAGAAACAAGATGCTCCCCCAACATGCCGAAAACTTGGTTTATATTCATAAGCAACCTTCGACTTTTATCGAGGAAAACCCCACAATATTACATAGGACCACCATAGATATGGGCCATCGGAGAAGATGAGTTCAGCTCTATGGATGATCTAGGCATACTAAAGATTTCACAACTCTCACTTGAAGAGCCAGAAATAAAAGTCGTATTTACAGATGCCAAAGGAGTTAGTGGTGGAGACACAAGCAGAGAGCATGGAGAGGATGTTAAAATATCTGGCTAATTTTCATGATCCATTCCATGTTTTAAATTGTAATGAATATAATGCTACACTGCCACTAAGTATTATGGTTTGTGTATATTGTGGATTTGGGATTTATGGTTTTTCGTTATATTGGGTGTTTAAACTTTGTTATGGATATTTTAGCATAAAAAAATTTAGGTTAATGATTATATATATATATTAATTTTTTTGTCGTATCATGTTGTATTGTGTCCTCAGTTTTCCGAAAATTATGCTTTCTGTGTCCGCACCTGCACTCGTATTCGTATCTGCATCCATACGTCCTGGGTTAATCATGTCTGCTTCCTATATTTGAAGAAATGATTTTTTGTATTCACACTCTATATTGACACATAACTCGCTATACTCACCACCTTTTTTTTATCACTTTGCCTATAAAGTGGAGCGAGAGATAGATGCATGGTTGATAGTGGAGTTTGCCCTTTGTAAAGAGTTTTATAAAGCGACATGAACCCATAAATTGTCAATGATTTTGTTTTGGATATTTAAGTAAAATTATTGTATTAATAATAAACGAATATATATTTATATTTATTTTTTCCTTGTCCTTGTCGTATTTTTTCAAAATACCATGTGTTATGTATCTGTATCCGTCTCCGAATCCATATTCGTATCCATGATTTTTAGATGGGGATGATTGAAAACTTGAATCACTTTACAACACAAGTCTCAAGGTATTTGTCGAGGACTAAAAGTGGGGTTTGTTAAGAACACTCAAAGTGGTTTATATTAAAATTCCTGTTGTTGATCGTTCGAGGCAAGAAACAAGAAGATAATATCAGAGTTAGGCATTGTTATCAAGTCGATGTATGCATTACTACAGTGAACAATTCCAAACAGTTGAATAATAAATTTAAAGAAAACAGAGTTAAATTTTGCCTTGAATCTTAGATCAATTTATTCTTCTCAGAGAGGTCGTAGCGAGAATTTTATTCTTGAGCCTAGTATCTCCCATTTCCCAACCCATTGTTTTACAGTGAGCTAGGCCCAGGCTGCTAGAGATGGTTACACGGCTTTTTATATTTATCCATAAGACTTTTAAAGAATATCCCAAGAATTTTACTTAGCAAAAGAGTTAATCAAAATTCTGGTTGCTAAGTTTTCAACTTAATGTACCGCAACATGCGGCTCTTAAAAATTTGAGGGGACATATCAAGGATTCCCAAGGATGACTTAGAACATGAAAGCTTCATATATGTTACCTCATTCATTGATTGCAACTTCGACATTAACTCTTCCTTTTCAAGGTTAACACTTACGTAGCTATGAAAATTATCAAGATACTCTAGAACAAAATGGATGGTGATTCTTGTAATATTTAATCATTTATGTTGAAAAGGAAATCAGAAAAGTCAAGCACCGACTCAATTACTGTCGCTAACAATTACTGAAGAACATCGAGTTGCAGTTAAATAAATTAGTTTATTATATTATCTTTCCTAATTTTTATTTTAAGGTATCTTTTTCCCCTCTCCAACTCCCTCACCCCCCCCACCCCCCCCCCCCAAAAAAAAAAAAATTAAAAAAAGAAAAAAACTAAAGGAAAGGAGCTATTGTGTATTGGTCTCTTAACTTGTCCATATTTTTAATATTCGACTCTCAATTCATCTAAGTTGCATCATATTGGTCCCTTCGGTTATCTTCCATCTTAATTATAGGGAATATTCCTTTAACTCTAAGAGTATCATACATTATCCCCATTATATGGCAAATAAATGTTGAAGACCCAATAATTCTTTCTAACTTATTACTAACCCAATAATCTAATATTCAAATACGCCATCATCTTAAATCATCTCACCCATCCAAATTAAGTCATCTCACTAACTCCCATCCACCCAACCTCATCCCTAATTCCAACAAACTCATATCCTAATTAAACCTCAATCTACCATATACATAAACCTAACTTCCCTCTATCAAATCCAACACAATTTATATCATCTTCTCCCAGAGCCAATGGCTATCTCAAGCTCCAGCATCTCTTCAGTGACATTTGTCATTTTCTTTTATTTTCTACCTCTTTCAACTTATATAATATTCTTCAAAGATCTCGATGCCAATAGGTTGAGAGATCATTAATTAACTGTGAAGCATAAACACGAATACAGAATACGGGTATGATATGATGGACATGGAAATGCACCAATTTTTGAAAAAATAGGCCAAAGGTATGGCGAGATATGACAAAAATTGTATATAAATAATACCAAATGTATACACACATGCACATAATATATACATTGACATATATGACTGGAACATGGTAAGGCAGTTTCGAAATTTTAAGATACTAATACAAAATAAATACATAGTGAATTATACATGTGTATATAATGTTTAAAGTCTCGCATATATGAAACATTTTCCAGTTATACAAGTTAATTATTGTTTGCACAATCAAATTCTTTCTTTAGGAACCTAGAAAAATTATATAAATATAATGCTTATGTAATTCTTAATTCACGTCATTCATTCATTCATTCAATTTTTAACATTTTAAACTTGATTTCATTTATTATACGTCTAGGACATGTAAATTTTGAATATGACATGGAGTATTCGAGATGTTTCGGTTCAAATGTCAACATGTTTTGAGTATCAGACATGTATTCTATGCGGGGTACAGCTCCTTCATAGTATCAATCCTACATAATCAAAATTAGAGCTAGAGCTTGGATGAAAGAGGTATTACATCTGAAATGGGATCTTGGATGAGTCTTTCCATCGCACTTTCACTCAAAAAAAGAATTAGGAAGTGCTCAGTCTATAGAGCCCACATGAATAATGGGTTTGGGAAATATGCATTTAATGAAGTCATGGGAGAATCCAATAAATCAAATCCAAATGATCCCATCGATTATCAACACGGGTATGGCTCCTTGTTCAAAGTATTGGTACTACATAAATGATTAGTGTTTGGACGATAGAGGTATTGCATCTGAAACATTCCATCACAATTTCACTCAAAAAAAAAAGGGAAATTGCTCTAGTCTGCAGGGACCACAAGAATTTTGGGTTTGGAAATTATGTATTTGATGAGCTTTGGGGAGAATCCAACAAATCAAACCCAAATGATCCCATCAATTATCAACTCTCTACTAAAACAAGTGATTAATACAAACCCCAAATTTGTTGGATGCATGGGTTTCATGATTGGAGAAATAAACAGTTAGAAAAAGAAAGAAACACGCACGCCTTAAATTCCTGGACCTATGGATATTATTTGGAGAAGAAGACATCATCAGTTAGAGAAGAAGAAAAGCATAAACTACAAATTTATGAACCTATAGAGAGTAAAGCCAACGTAGAAGTTACACGGGGTACGCTATCACATAACTAGGATTGTTCTTAACTAACCTTGGTTAGTCTCAAACTTAACTATGCTTAACTAATTAAATAGAATTTTAATAGAGGGATATATTTAATTTGAGCTTGAACAAAGTTAGGGACTAAATAACTATAAAGATATAGAATTTTAATAGAGGGATATATTTAGTTTGAGCTTGAACAAAGTTAGGGACTAAATAACTATAAAGATTTGACTGATATCAAGATATGGACATTTCAAGGGACCAATATCTACAAAAGCCAAAAAAACCTTGCTAATCCATCCCTCCCCTAGTCAGATATTTCACACAGCCAGAAGTGTATATCTAGGGTCTGAAATTCAGAAGTGTCCAACATCATAACATTTCAAAAGGCTTTCTGCATATGCTACTAATATTATTTATAATAATTGTATAGAAAAATATGCCTATGGCTACGTATGTACATGTGTTGGAAAAGGGACTCGAAGCTCTTACAATTAAGGAAACCATGAATTTCTTTTAACAAAGTCTTATGTACATATTCACAAGGTCCTATACATCTGACTCGTATCGAATGAGAGATTTTCACATCGACTAGTAGGATATCGGACGATATATCAAGAATATGAGAAAAATATCAGCTTTTTTATATCGTATTGTCAGTCCCTGCAAAACGATATATCTGCCAACATATCATTCGTAGCCGCAATATTTTGAACAGTGCATGTTCACTTCTTGAAGGAGCATATCATGGTAACAATGTCCACGATGAGCATGACTGCTTCTATTTTCCTTATCCTAAAGCCAATGTTCATCACCAAGAACATTTCATCCATCTAACCTAGAAGCAATCAACCTCAATAAACATAAGTTTTAATCTGCAGATGGGATAACCTTCCTCTGTATCCACTAGCATGCCACCTTACTTATTTCAATTTTGTCACTTCTATAACTTCAACCAACTTGAAGTATTATTTGAGTCAAGTGATGAATAAGTTTACTGCCTAATATAGGTCGGCCAGGTCCTTAAAGAAAAAAACTCTCTTGACAAAATCAACAACCACCATAATTATTCTTGCCATTCTTTTTATAATAACAAATGAAGTACTCCATTTTGCGTTTAAGGTTAGATCTAATTTGTTTTTGCCAAGCAAATCATAATAATGCTTTCCAGAAGTAACTTCTATTTTTTTTTTTTTTTTTTTTTTTGGAAAAAAGAAATTACAAGTGTTAGTGAGGCAATGTCTTAGTAAGCTTATAAGATTTAGACAGAACTAGACAAAGGATTTTTTAAGGTATAATTGGGATTGGCGATACATCCATGAAGTCCTGAAAAGGGCAAGACATAAAACAAGAAATATAACAAATACCTGAGTGCCTCCACCAAATGCTTCAGTTCAATAATTTCAAGTTGAGATGCTTTCACAGTATTCTCCAAGGCACCAGCCTACACAAGTAAGAAAATGTTTATAAGAAAATTCAGAGTTCCACTTCCTAGCATTCAATTTAGACTTGTATGCTTACCAAGCTATAAACTTCATCCACCTCTCCCTCCTGAACACCACTTTTCCTGTGGCCATTGAATCTCAAATCAATTCCAACCTCTCTAAGTCCATCCTCTGCCACCTGCAATACCTCATTCGTTCTAGACTGCAATGCACTTCTAAGCAAAGTCCCAATATGTTGCTTCTCTGCCAACAACCCATCCACCTTCCCCTTCAACTTCTCAATCTCCCTACTCTTTTCTTCCATTCCACCTCTCACTTTCTCCACTGCAACCTTCGCCTTCTCATAAACAGACACTGTTCCTTCCAACAAACTCTTTAAATTCTCATCCATATCCATTTCCTCCCAAACAAATGACGAATCTGATGATTGATCCACCAGGCCTCCACCTGCAATCTGAACAATCGCATTTAACTGCTCATAAGCCTTTGACACATTACTTAACTGATCGATCACTACCGGCCTCTGCAAATCCATCTTCGCCTCTAAATTCTTCAACTTGGCATCTTTCTCCTCCCCAAACTGCCTCAACTCCAAAACCTCCCTCTCCATCTCAGAAATCTTTGCATTCCTCTCACCCACCACCCTCTCCAACCTATCAATCTCCCCTCCCATCTTTGACACCTCATCTCTCAACCCACTAATAGTGGCCTCCAGCTGCGAGACCTCAATTGCAATCTCGTAATTCCGCTGCTCAATCTGCTCTCTCGCCTGATCCCTCGACTTTGCCGCCCCATCAACCTGCTTCATCAGCTCCTCCACAATCTCGTTCGCCCTCTTGATCACTCCGTAGGCGACAGCCGGCAGCCCGGTGGCGTACTTCTGCGACCGGGGCAGCCCTCCGGCGGCAAAATTTTTGAAATTACTGACTTTAGCGGAGATCTTATCGATCCCCGTGGCCATCATCTGAGCGGCAATATCCATCTCCGACTTGAGACTATCCCTCTGCTTCGAGATCTCCTCCTTCTCTCTGATCGCATCGGCGAGCTGATTCGAGATGTCCTCGTTCTGTTTGATTGAATCAGCGAGCTTGGCAAAGGTCTCGTCTTTTTCCTTGACGGCGTCATCGCGCTTCTTGATGCAGTCGTGCGCGAAGGCGCGTAGGCGGGTGATGGTATCATCCTTGCCCTTGAGGGTCTCGGCGGATTTCTGCCGGGCGCTGCGCTCGGCGTCGAGCTGGGAGCGGAGATCGCGGATGAGCTGTTGGCTTTGGTCGGTTGGGGTGGCGGTGGGATCGGTGGCGATGGGGACGGGGGAGGGGTCCTCGTCGTCGACGTCGCTGAGGACGGCCGAGTCGTCGCCGAGGTCGTCGGCCATGGGAGCTAGAATTGGATCCGGTGAAGGAATTGAGGGGTACTTATGAGTTTATTTTCGTTGGAAATTTTCGATTTTTTGGGGGGACTTGTTAGCGAAAGGGATGCGCCTACTAAACAGTCTTGGGAATTTCTAGATGCGCCCCGTACTTTTCCTAGCGAGCCTCAGCTTATGTTTTACTTATGTTTTATTCACAAATTTGCTATTTTTATTTCAGGACTTATCCATTTCTGAGTGAGAGACATTCTCTTCATTTTATTATCTCTTTTTGTTTAGTGAGCCTCATCCTCTTTTTTTATTATTTATTTTTTTTCTTAGTGAGGCTCATTCCCTTCATTTCATAAATCATGTTTTCTCAGTGAGTCCCAAATCTTTCATCTCTCCTGTAAAACTCAATACGAGTAAAGTCCAAAAAAATATGTTTCAAACTATAAATCTCATCCAAAATTCAATAATTACTCGCATGAGATTGTTAGGACTTGTTTGAGTTTTTTTTTTTTTTGTTTCTTTTTTTTTCACATCGTGTGCAGATATCTCTCTTTTTGAGAATTGAAGAAAGATTAAAAAAGATGGAGAATAAAATTACAGCCATAGTAAAAATGGATAAATCTCATTGTTTATACGTATGTCTAAAATATTTTTGGACTCAATATGAAGTATAATTTGATGAATTAAGAACATGATATTTAGATATTTTAATTATATTAAGAATAATCGTGCGTTCCGTGTAGCTGTCGAAACAAAAATACTGGTTGGGAAGCACTCCCCGACTTATTCAACCAGCCAAGATGAAGATCCGGCCAGTGGTTGTATTTGGTCGGGCTGAATTCCTGACCTTCTTTTATTTACGAACAAATAACCTTAAATATTAGCTGGGGCTATAACCTCGGTATAATCCTTACCTGACCAGGAGGTTAGAGCCATCCAGTTCACTTATTGGACGGGATTGTCAGTCCGGCTAATAAGTTTTTATAGGTTCTTTATAGAGGGAACTCACTGCAAGGTGCAAACTGATCTTCACGGTGCACGAGCGGGCCAAAGATGCAATGCCGAGTGTGGAGGATGCGGCACATTATTGGCTGTTTTGGGCAAAAAAGATTAAAAGGAAAGGGAGATGCCGGAGTGGAAGTTAGGATAGAGAGAAGGGAAATTCTAAATGTGACCCTATTTTTTTAGTGAGTCCTATCTTTTTCTTAGTAAGTCCCATTTTTTTTTTCTTAGTGAACTCCAATTTCCTAGTGAGCCCATCCTTTTCTTAGTGAGACTCATTTTTTTATTAATTACTTGTTCTGTTTTTAATTTTTCTTGGATTTGTGGAGAAGTTTTGTATTTGGATTGGACTTTGATTTTAACTTATTTTTTTTTTAAGTTCTTTGTCTATTTCCTAGGGAAGAAAACAGTCTATAAATTTATTTCGTGAAGTAGATAAAACTTATTAATATTTGTAACTCTATTTCTAATATTGCTATTATTTTATATGATTGTACTATTTTAAGTGATTATAATTATACTTAGAAATTTTATTTTTAAAATTCATTAAAAAATTCGAAACTTTTTCCTTTAGCTACTCATAATTCTAGTAAGCAAAATCGAATTTTTATTCATGAACACAATAAAATCTAATCTAGAAAGCGAATAAATCTATACTAGAAAGCAATTAACTCTATCTAAAAAGAAAAATAAAGAATTAAAAGTAATGGTTCACCTCTGGAGCACGGTATTATGGCCGTCATCCCTTCAGCAAAACTCTAATTTTATTAAATTAAAAATAAATACAAAACTTACCGGATTCTCTTAGAATACAAGGATACGGCCAATATATAGGCTTTGGAAATCAAACCCTAATTCTAACAGAACTGAAAAACTACAAAATTACAACAAAAATACCGAAGAAAAATCAGCTTGTGGGGCCCACTTTGGGCTGCTATTCGGCAGTAATTACAGCTAATTGGCTGCACCTTTTTGAGATATTGGCTTGAAATTTCTTCCGCATGAGTCTCATATCTCGTACGCGTAGTTTTCTTGATTGTATTTGACTTTTGACTCTCTGAAGTATTTTAATCTTGTACTTTTGCTCTCTTTAAACTCTTTTCTGGACTTGATTTTCTAATCCGGCTCTGATTTCATGTCATCTCCTTGTACAAATAAAATTCCTGAAAAACACACTAAAAATACCCGAGTAGCATTATTTATATACAAAAATATGTAATACGAAGGCTATAAATATGCAATATATGGCACTCATCACACCCCACACCTATCTTTTGCTAGTCCTCGAGCAAAACCTAACCCTAAAAAGAAAAAAAATCCTAACTCACTTTCGCAGGAATCGCGATTGCACTTACCACATACAACAAGTCTTTAAATCCCTAAGTTACCCTAGTGGACGAGTGTTGTCTCGTGAGGGTTTGCAGTGAATATACCCACAAAATTCATGAAGAAAATAAATTAAGGAATAAAAAAAGAAAAATAAGGATAACCAAAAATTAAGAAAACTAAAAAATTTTATACAAAAGAAAGAAAAATCTTTTTTTATGATATTTTCATCAATTAATCTCACTAATATACAAACTCAAGAATGCATTTAGATTATAAATTTTCAAATTGAGCGTCATATCAGATACACTTATCATTTTAATCAAAAATTTAAATCCTATTTTTCAATGCCTACTAGTAGATAATCCATTGGCTTCTATACATCTTCGTGCACGTGTGATAGTCTATTTCGGTTTTGGACTCCAACTCTAACTCATGATTCATCTCCTCTCTCATAACAATTTTTTTCATTTTTTTTCTTTTTTTCTTTTTTTAAGAACATTTCACCTTTCATGCGAATATTCACGCTTGCTTAGGCGCAACGTACCCGATTACTCGGTTCATACTCTTTTCTTTTTCTTTTTCTTTTTTTAGAATATTTCACCTTTCATGCGAATATTCATGCTTACTTAGGCGCAAAGTACCCAATTACTTGGATCATACTCTTTTTTCACTCTTGAGGCTATTGCCTTAATACCACGCGCACCCCATTATTTTATCACTCTCGAGACTATTGACTTAATACTAGCCTCACCCCATTATTTTATTCTCAATTTTTTTCATTCTTTTTTTCCTTTTTTTTGTTTAGAGAGAGAAGACTTAATCGTTATCATTTTTGTCCTTAACCTAATAAACTATTGTGAAGTAAAAAATAGATGTATACTTGCCTCAAAACTACTGTTAGCGCTATTTATTTTTTGTATTTTAATCATTTTCATTAAATTCAAAGTGATTCGTCCAATCTACTCTCCTATCCAATTTCAAATCTAAATTTGTTACTTTATCTGTAATTAGTTTGATCTATTGATGAAAATGCATTAATTTGTTGTTAAAATTTTGTTAATTTTTAATTTTTAGTTTCTTCAGTTTTTTTATTTTTTTTAATTTTTTAATTTTTTTTAATTAGTTACGCTAAAAACTACCCAAAGTGTAAAATAAAGAAACCAATAATCTAAAAATAAAATAAAGATTATAAAAAACTAAAAATCCTAGAAAAACATGAAGAAATATCCTAACCCAGTCCCCTACATCTAAACTCGTATATGCCCTCATACACAAACCAAGGGTGGTAAAATAAAAAAGAAAAACTATGACATACATATTATTCATTTATTAGAAAATTCAAACCAATTACGACCTCTTAATCGCTTTCCACTCTCATAATGTGTCCTTTTATCTTTTTATATGGATAAACTTAGCCTTTTTTGTCAATTTTGCACTTAATCTCTCCATATTATTTTTTATTTTTCTCAATTTATTTCTACCTTTCTTTTTTTATTCAATAATAAAGTTTTGAGGTTAGAAAGCGTACCTTTACCGTCTATATTCGATCCACGAGCATCTTTCATGGTAGTAAGTATTTTGATTTTATCAACATGTGAAATAATATACTCACTTTGATGTAGCGGAATCATGAGCTCGATTTTGGATCGTCCTTCCAAATCATTAGGTACAATGACCTTTTTCTTCTTATGTTCCTTCCATTCTTCAATTATTATGTGCTTGCCATGCAAATTTTCTTCAATTCTGTCATCAAAATTCTCAAAAGAAAATGGCATATTAGTGAACTTATCATCAGTCAAGTTATTATGAACGGATAAAAATTCTTCTTCACAAATTTCTTCACAATTTTCATCAAAAGAATCAAATGATAATGTGTCACTAGCAAGCTCACCATGAGCTAAATCATCAAGCAAAATATTTTCTTTATCACTGATTTTTTCATAATTATTGTTACAATGGTCTAAAATAGGTTGATCACAATATTGAATTATAGACTAATCATGTACAAAATTATTTAACTCATTTTGAATCATATCTACTTCAAAAGATGACTGAAGTGGTTGCTCGTTGGAGTAAGATATATTCAAACTATTAGATGGTTGATATTCAAAAGTTTAGTTTGAGAAATCGCATTGAGAAGATCTTCCATACAAGATTCAATTTGAGAGGATAATTTTTGAGAGAATGATTTTAGCAAAAATTCTATATCTTCCTCTATTTTACGTCTTCGTTCCTCAGACTCATGACGTAATTTTTCTTAATTTTCTCAAATGATTGCATCTCAAGATCATGAGTGGAATTTGAAAGTGGATACGATGGATCCGTATATATATTTGATGACAGATATGAAGTGATTATAGGTAAATTCTCATGACATGCATATTTTGTTTCTAATCTTTTTAATCTTTCATCTAACATGTTCAATTGAATATCTTGTTCATGATTAAATGTAGAACATGAAGATGAATAGCCTATAAAGAAAGGATCAGATGGAGGACTCTCTTGGTATGACTCTTGATTATATGCAAAATTAGAATTATTTATCCATTCATAATTGTAATTTTGTATATAAGAAGCGCTCATAGGTTCATTATATGTGTTGTGAATTTGATTATGACCTAATCCTAGCGAACTTCCTATCCATGGATACTGATAATAATTATGATATGGATCACGATAATGTTAGCAACCAGTTTGATTTTGAGACATTTTTTTAATTTTTTTTCTTTTTTTGAAAAAAGTGGAGAGGGAGAGAGATGGAAAAGAAATAAAAAAGATTGATTGTTTTTTTTATTTTTTTAGAACCAACAACAACAACAACAACTAAGCCTTTTATCCCAAGTATTTGGGGTAGGCTATATGAACAAAAAAGAATCACGCTGGATCGATCACTTTGATAGGGAACGCCCCAACAAAATTCATATTTTGGCTCATTTCATAATATGTGACAATGTTTTACGTTGACCATCACTGGCCTACCACAACCCTCCTCTTTTATCCTGGCTTGGGACAGGCAGTGCATAGCACTGGCGGAGTTAATTTTTTAGAACCAGGGAACCAAAATATAAAACTGGAGAAAAAGTGGACACAGAGTGTACCTGATAGGCCGCTATATGGCGGGTTTAGCCGCCAAATAGCGGCTAAATCAGAGAGCTTGACTCTCTAATTTTTGCTGCTTAGTTCGGAGGCTCTTGTGATCCCTTTTGTCTTCCTGTATCTGCAATTTATATTCCCTACACACTCAACACACACTGTTAACCTGTAAAATTCTAAAAAAAGCAAGAAAAACACCGTCAATCCCCAACAACGATGCCAAAAACTTGATGTGATAATTTACTGTAAGCGTACAGTGTCTGTTGTAGCGCTATACTGGTCGTCCCATAAAGACTCAGATGTTTTACGATTCTTACTATTTCTTTAGTTCTAGTAGATTAACTAAGAGTTTCTAAATTTAAGGAAGATTGGTTCTAAGTTCTAACGATTAGCCTAGAATTTCGAATCCATTAGAATAATAGCCTAATAATGAATTATCTCTTTCTTCCTATCATTTTAATTATGCACGGTTAAGTAACATATTAAAAAGGTGATATTTTTAATTTGATTTTAATCAAGTGCCCTAAGTATGACCTATCAAGTGATGTGAAAGTATAAACCATCAAATATAACACCTTTTTTAAAAACAAATCATATCAAGTAGAAAATCTCATAAACAAAAGAAAAGAAGTAAACTTCAAACCCTAATCTAAGCATAGGCTATCAAAAGACCGAATTTAAGTATAACCTATCAAACAAATTAGATTTACAAGTTTATCCAATTCAATTTATTTATTTAACAAGAAAGATCTCCTTGTTTTAGAATACTAAATATTTTACAATTTTAGTATTTGTATACACTATCAACTAAATCTATATTGGATTTTTATAAAAATTATCTATATTAGATTTACATGTTCATGTAGGACATGATAATAAGATGGCAAATACAGATTCCTTCTTTGGTTTGAAGCAATAAATAGGAGGAGACAAAGGGGAAGAAAATTAGAAAAAAGAAAATTGTTGAAGTAAGATATGTCTACATATAAATTATTAGGAGATAGTAATATTCTAAGACAAATAATTGTATAACACAATGTATGGATCTATTTTTTTGTTATGAAGGAATCTACTCGGTGTTTAAGACAAATGTTGCTGTAATATATAAGTGGGACTCAAAAATAAATGGGCAACGAAGCTTTAAACAGTATATTATATACTATATTTTAGTGAAATTTTTTACAGGAGTATTGTGGCTTAGGATTCTTTCTATCTAAAACTAGGCTAAAGGAACATGTAGCAAGAGGCAATATTGCTTTGAGCTCTCTTTGCCCAAACTAAATATGAGAAAATAGTATTTGCTTGAAGCCGTTCAGATGAAATTGTTGTGAAGGCAAGTTTGGTAAGTGCTGGTTCATAAATTAACTAGTCCAGACTCACATAAGAAAATAGCCACTTAGCAAGGATCCACAAAGCCTATAAGGCCCAAATAACTCAAGAATCTTTCACCGATAAGAATCCTTTTAAGGAAGCAAAATTGAATTAAGTTATCACAAGGAAGTCTCCCCCTACAAGATAACATAATCTTACTCTTATCTGAAGATGGTAATAAACTTCAACTATGACTCTACTAGCCATTAGTTATAAATATACCATTCCACCATGAGAAAGGTCACCTGAAATTCTCTATATATTTTTTAATTTTCTCTTTCTTCTTCTCGATATACTCCCTGTGATCAAGAGAAAAGAATAGAGATATTGAGAGTGTAACCTTAATTTTACTATGAAATATATGTCGAAGTGGCTTCTTTCCTCCGAGAATGTAGGTCTGAGATCCCTTCTCGACCGAACCAAATTATATATCTATGGATGCGCTCCACTTCTGCACTTTTTATTTATCATTTAACGATTTACTTGCAGATTGTTTGATATTAGGGGTCACCCTACGAAACTGATATAGCTGAAGATCTAATTCTGAGTCCAATCCCTACTTAGTGTTCATTTTTTTACTCATTGATCTTAGATGTCCACAATTGTTGTCAGCAATTGGAGCCACCTGTGGGAAAGGAACACAATCATTGGCAAATACAACTTCAGAAACAAAAACTCTCCCCAAGATAGATCAACGCAAATAACGATAATGTACCAAGAATGAACCCAGATGTCATGGTCACCCAAGCACAAGTTCAAATCATGGACTAAATGACTGAGTTGCCGTGAGCTCTTTAGGAGATCCGCCCAGGAGGAGCCGTCCGGAGATGAAGGTCCAGAGAGGACACCTGGTAGACAACAAAATCAACCCTTTGCCTCCTGTTCTCTTCAGAACATACATAAGCATGTAGACTATAACAAAAAATCCTCCTCTTATTTGAAGAAAGCTAAATTCCTTAAAATGAAACTCTTTGGCTACCATGGGCCTCTCTATAACTCCATACTTTAGAATGAGTTAAGTTCAAACTCCCCAACCTTAGCAGGAAGTATGATGGCTCTACTAATCCTTTTAACCATATCATCAACTACCATATTGCCATGCACATATAAGGGGTAGCGGATGAGTTATGTGTCGTACTTTTGCCATGACTCTCAAGAATGGGCACATGGCTAGTATCACAATCTTCTCCAATGCTCAATCGAGGTTCGGTCTGATGCTCCAAATCAGACTGGTGGGCCCGAGTGTATATCCCAATAATAGTAAGACGTCACCATGGGCACTCTCAATATCGGACTGTATAAGACCATTTTTTTCTCATACAATCGCAGGCAAGATATATGGAAGCATGCAAATATGATATATACTACATGTCTGAATCTATCTGCCACAACATTACAAAAATGAATATAACAATATCTAAAAACATATATATGGAAATGATAAGCAATATATATCAAAAGGTAGAGTCAAGTATAGTAACAGAATACAACAACATAAATATTGAATATATTCAAGAGTGTCTGGTTACTACGGAGAACTAGAAAGTCTAATACACATATACATAAGCCAAAATGATATATACATATAAAGGATGAGGATCCTATAAGAACGTAGTTACTGGCACTTGACTTACTCTTGAAAATGTAGATCCTCTAGGGGTATTCTTCTCCTTCGACACAACAATCATGACTGTTAGATTTAATATGTGATAATCTCATAGGTCAAAACCCAAATAAGAATACAAACATAAAGTTTTGCAGTGATAAATAAACCATGTAAAAGTGTGGGTACGGCATGCTAGTAGGAAACAATATAAAATATGTATACGAACGAATCATGAATTAAAAAGTATACAAGATATAATATCAATCAAGTACACGATATGCAAAATATAACATGAATCATGAAGTATATAATGGATATAATATAACATGATCATGCATATAAATCATGAAATGTAATATATGCATAATGTAATATGAATCATGAAGCAAATGGTAAATATATTATAATATGATCAAGCAAATGGATACAAATTGTATCTTATTAGTATGGAATTGAATGGTAGGAGCGTTCACGTGTTCTAGGAGTGTATAATGTATATCTGATTCCATGACCCCAAACTCGATCTTCACACGAACCGGATGCGCTGCTAGGCAAACTAAATATCCCATGCATGTTTAGAATCACGATCCAAATACTGGTCTCCCAACAAGTTGGTAATGCTGCTAGATACAAGTAGGAAACTTATAGTGCCAATATACAAATTGATGGATGCTTTCCAAGTAAGACAAGAGACTCTCACAATATGTGTTTCATTCCACCATTCATTTTCTCCATACCCACAATGTAGTATATGTTAAGTATCAATGTGACATATGTAATAAGTGTATGTATCAAAATCTATGTGAATATAAAATGACATGTACGGTATTAATAAGTACAAGAGTTATAGAATAAGTTCATATATGTGAGGTATCATTTTTAAATAAGAATAATATGTACAAGTAATAGCATGCGTTATCTTAAATAAAGTGTCAGTTAAAAACATGACATGTATGCTTAAACATGAGCTATGATAGGTCTAAATTCGCCATATATAATAGAAAATAACAAGGATAATTTAACATGTGTATATGTCTATCATATCATAAATCAAGTAGGACATGCATGGACATAACATATATGTCTATGTTGCTGCAATTTAGCGGACAGTCAAACTTCTAGTCTTGTTTGATTTTGGTAAAAATATAATTAGTGGCTAAAATTTTGTACAGTTGTCGAAATTTAATTATATTTTTAAAAAATTTTAAATGAGCTTAACTGGATCTTTAGAACAAAAATTATGATTGTTTTACCATGGGCCTGCTACTACCGAGCTATAGCAGTAAGAAGTGAATTTTCAGAGTTGATTTTATCATGAACAAAATAAATTTAGAGTCTAATATTTGATTAGTTATAAATAGTTCAATTATCTTTTCAATGAATCTTGAATAAACTAAATTAGATTTTTAGATCAAAAATTATGATTATTTTACCATGAACCAACTGCTACTAAGCTACAATAGCAATAAGTAAACTTCCAGATTATTTTTGACCCTAATAAGTTTTTATTTAGAGCCTAATATCTTAATCAGTTTTATATAATTCAATTATCTTTCCAATAATTTTTTAATGAGCTCAACTAGAATTCTAGAACAAAAGTTATGGTCATTTTACTATGGACTTAATGTTGCTGACTTGCTGATCTGGTACAATAACAAGTGATGCACTTCTAAGCTATTTTTTGGGTAGATAAATGGCTAAATTAGGATCCGTTGTAGTTTGATGAATTATACTTTAGTGAATCATCTTTTCTAATGGTATTTAGAATGAAATCAACTAGAGTTAAGATATAAAAGTTATAGCAGTTTTAAAATGGACTGCTGCGTATGTATGAATAACAATTGTTTTGTGCACATATAATATGCACGGTACAACACATGCTATGAAACTGTAGACAAATGTATTAAACATCTATAATCTTGAAATTGGATTAATAATATGTCTAATATCATATTCGAGGAGATTACATCAAGATATCACAAGTTTAGAGGATTTGAGAATGTATTTTTCCTTCTACTTGAATCCAAATCGGAAAAGAATCAATATTGATGCGATTTTCCTTTAGAAGTGGAGAAATTTTCCAATAATTACATTAAGGACCAAGGATAGGTGTTGGAGAATCACCTCATGTTGGTAAAAAAAATTAAAGCTGATTTGAAGAGGTTAAATCCAAGAACATGGTACATGCAGCCATATGGTGGATTTTCAGCTAACCCTCAAACTGATTATTTGGAGAATTATTTGAGAAAATTTGAGAATAAATTAGAGTTATAGGTCTAATGAGAAAATAAAGAGGAACATAAAAGAAAGAAACTTGAATTTTTTAGATTTTTCTAAATTTATATGATGGGTTAATCAGCTGTTGGAAGATAGATATATTGCCATGCTAAAAACATTTAAACTTCATTTAAACTACAAAATTGTCATTGGTAAACTCCTCTCCAAAATTGGTTAAATAAGGATGTCGGGTTTCCATAGATAGATATCAGGTGAGAAAATAGTTAAAATTGATGTTTTAGATTTAATTTGACTATTTTAATTGGGTATTTGTCCAAAATTGGTCGATCCAGAATAATTCAAAAAAATATTAAAAAATTAAAAATAATAATATAAGAGGTTCCTACTCTATAGAATTTGAAATTGAAGACTAGAAAAAAAATATATAAATTAAGTTACTCAGTATCTGTCCATATCAGTGTCGGGGCTCATGGGTTGATACAAATAATACGAAATAAACTGATACAAGAACTTAAGAATTATGGTTGTTACACTCAGTCAGCTCTGATAGACATTTATTTAGTATTTCTTGATAGCAATAATATAAATATAACTATGTTATCTCTCCTTAGTGTTAAATAAAAACATGTTCTTGAAGTAGTTCAATAAAGCAAGACTCTAAACGCGTGCTATAAAGTACGCGTTATATAATTGATGTGATAAATTTACTACAAACGCACAACGTTAGTGTACACTATACAGTTCGTTCCTACAGGGATGTAAGGTGTCTTGCATTCTCGCTAATCCTATTATTCTAACAGACTAACAAAGCATTCTAATTTGAATTTAAGTTGTTCTAATTAGCCTAAGATATAGAATCCACTAGTTTATAACCATGAATTACTTCTATTATCTTCTTCTTATCATAAAAATTTGATATTTTAGTTTTAATCTTTATTTAAAGTATTCTAAGCATGAGATATCAAGTAGTGCGCAAGTATAACTTATCAAACAAACTACGTTTTATAAAAGTAAACTAAATCACTAGATAATTCTATGATAAAGATGAAAAGTAACAACCCTAAAGCCTAATTAAGTATAAACTATCAAGAAATCTAATTCAAGTATAACCTATCGAAGTATTAATCTACGATTTGTTATCTTTATTATTTTATTTAGAAAGAAATCACTAGAGAGCAACTACTTGATGGATTTCTAATTTCATCTACATCCTAGAGCTAAACTAAATGAGCTACTCATAGTTCTAACTAGCAAGATCATATTTTTATTCATGAAAGAAAGAAAATCTAATCTAAAAAGCAATATTAATCTAAACTAGAAAACAATTAGAAGAAGATTACCTAAGAACAATTGATGAATAACAAAGAATACCTCTGGAGTATGGTATGGCAACTGTCACCCCTTCGACAAAATCCTAATTTTATTTATTAAATTCGAGTACAAAATTATATCTTATATCCTATATAAAACCCTAGATTATAAGGATACGGCCAATATATAAGGTTCGAAGAATCAAACCCTAATTTTAACACAATTGAGAAACTACAAAATTACATCAAAGCCACCGTAGAAAAATCACCCATAGTGGGCCCACTTTCCCGCTAATTGGTAGCTAATGCCGCCAAATAGTGGCAAAACCCTGGAGTCTTGCTCTGATTTTTCTTCTGCATGAGTCTCTTGTCTTATTCTTTTGATTTTGATGACTGTATTGAATTTTGACTCTCTACAGTATCATACTCTTGTAGTTTTGCTCACTTTTAATTCCTCTCTGGATTTGGTTTTCTAATCCGGCTCTGAGTTTATGTCATCTCTTTGTAGAAATAGGTTACTTAAAAAGCACACTAAAAATACCCGAGTAGTATTATTTAAATATAAAAATAGATAATATGGAGACTATAAATATGCAACATATGACACTCATCAATAACCATGTATCCAGTTAAAGGACATTGAATAACTCATCCAGTAGGGAAAACTAATGAAATTCATCTCGAAGGATGCGAGGGCCCCATCAGATCGTACCGTTAAGAGTCCAGATATGGATGATGCCCTCACTGTCGAAGAAATATTTATGGTTCCTAGTCTGCTCTTAGATCTTTCAAACAACCTTATCACTTCTGGAATTATAATAAGTACGACTTTGGACATAAGTCCGCTTTACATTACTTATGCTCTATAATTAGTTTATCTAACTGAACATTAAAAGTTCTTACAAAGTCCAATCTTATACTCGATAATACACCTCCTCAGTACTGGACAATGTTGTGATGATAGTGTGGCCCTAAAGAGTGACTATAATCTTCTGTCTCAGTAGACCTAAGTCCATCAACTCTGCTACTTTGCAGTACTTGGTAATCCTTACCACATATAATACTCACATAAATCTCTTGCCATTTGACAATACTCGTCAATTCTTGCTACTTACAGTACTTGCGTTGACAATCGCTCCACCATTTGATAATACTCAATCATTTTCACCACTTACAATACTCGCCCTAGCAATTGCTCTCACTTGGTAGCACTCAGTAATTTTTACCACTTACAGTACTCCACCTAGCAATCGCTTACCAATTGGTAGTGTTTGGCAATTCTCACTCTTACAACACTCACCCCGACAATGGTTTACCACTTGTCAATTGTAATAACCTAATTTTAATCATAACTTACATTCCTAATCAAATTAAATCTAGAGTGACTGCATTGTGTTCGTCTTATTTTTCTATATTTTTGGTGATTTTCTTTAAATTTTCTAAATAGCCACTTAAAATAATATTATTTTAATCACTGGTGGACTCTACATATATTTTGACTGGCCTTTCTTCTTTTGATTTGCAAAATCAAATTTGACTTTATTTGGATTAGTTTCATTAGATTTTTTGACCTTAAATAACTCTAATAGCCTATTATTACTAGTCATTTATCCTATACGTATTTTGTCTTTATTCAACCTTACCTTCCATACATTATCTCTTGAAATTATGAATCTCAAACTCTCCCATACTATTGGACTGAACTGAAAAGAGAGGATGAGAGACTTATTTATCTCTTTTTTCTATTAAAAACTCCTTCATTCTTCCTCTTCCATACACTTATATTAGATTTGGATTTTTTTAAAGAAAATATAAAGTTTCCAAACTCCTTCAATCTCCAAACTTCAATATCATATCATATCTTCAACCACTATTTCAAGAATACATTACAAAATAAGTATAATCACATCCACGCTTATTATTTTGTTTTTGTAACTAAAATATTTTATAGTTAATTTATGATCTTGATTTGATTAAACATAGAAAAATGATATCTTTACACAAAAATCAATATGATTATTCTAAATATAAAAATATAATTTTTACACTTTACTCTATATTTATGTATCAAATTTATGATTTTATTTATGGCCTCTCATCTTTAAACTGCAAGTTGTAAATTTAAACTATATACTCTATTTTAAAATTATAAAGAAGTAAACTTTATGAATATTCATTATATTTGAATATAAATTTGAAGTTTTTTATATAAGTTCATTGTGTTTAATGTAATGATTTTAAATCATTTTTCACTTTCCATTAGAAAAATTTCTATATAATATATATATATTTTTCATAATCATATTTTAAAGTGAGGTTTTAACGTAAGATTTTACAATTAATTTGCTAAAATATTTCCTTTATACAAGCTATTATGTTTGGTTTTAATCTTTTTGTTGCTAATCTATATCTACTTGATATATATATATATATATATATATATATATATATATATATATATATATATATATATTGTTTAGTAAATTTATTACTTTCCATATCATGAAATCATGCTAGCATTTGGAAATTTTACATATTGTTAAAGTAATGGTCATAATAGTATTGAGCCTATTTAATTCCAATCCTTATGCTTTAGTATCTACTTACCTAATATATGTTTATATACATAATTGTATATGTATAGTTTATATAAATGGTCATCATAGATATTCTTACATCTTAATACCCACTTATATACATATTTATATACATAATTGTATATATGTGTAATTTACATATATGATTATTATTTCCATAATATTCATACTAGCATTTTATGATTCTATCATCCTTACCTTGACATATATATACTAATTCTTATATAAGATAAATGAAATATGAATAATTATCTTGATTTATATTTAAACATATCTTGATATTGCTATGAATCCTAACTTAATCGTCAACTTGATTATGATATGGACCATATCTTGTATGTTACCCGGATATTGATGATGATAGACATGTCTATATATTAATCTTGACTATGTAATATAACTTAAAATCTTGGGTTATTGAGGAACTAAATAGTGGACAAATATTGTATCATGAAAGGTTTATGATAGGTTGTGCAACTGAAATAGAGCCCCATACTCAGGAGCACCCAGATGGTACTGAGTCATCATCTCTTATTTAATCAATGTTGATGGAACGACCGATTACTCAACATCGGTATCTACTTCAGCGCCAGCATCTTGGCCAGGTTAACGCCAGCATCTTGGCCAGGTCCCGGATATGCATGGGTAGTTTCACGATACGAGTCTATTTCTTCACCAATTAGTTCAAATATATACTAAATATGATATTAACTAAGATTTGATATGCATGTGTATCTGTGCTTGATATTGTTACTTGATTATTTACTATTTTCCATACATGCACATACTTTTTATATCCACATTCATATTTTTCTTATTAACTTATATTGCATACTCCATACTTTTTATTGTTTTATTTATCGGATTTAACTCTGAGTTTCCCTACACGTTCAAGTACGAAAGACGTTTTTGAGAGAATTCGCCATTGCATGACCCATACTTTTTGAAACAAAATAGAACAGTAGTAGATTCCTAAACCTCCACTTTTGTATTTCTGGTTTAGGCATGTATTAAAATTTTGGGTCTTAGTTTCTAAATTTTGTATCAGTATTGTATTTGTTATTTCTGTTTAGACATGTTGTGTATTTTCTTTTATATGATAGTAGACTAATTTTTAAGATCCTGATAGATGACTAGTATTTTATTCTATTCGTTTCTACTTCTACATACTTATATGTCTCATGCACGTTGATTTACACGTGTTCGTCGGTAACACACTCCGTTCTATGCTTGGTGAGGAGCAAGTCGTTACATCTACCACTTGCAACACTCATTGCAATAATCTTTATTCATGGGAACATGGTATTCATGAAAAATCATGAAAGAGTGATGATGGTTGTTCGCAGCAGAATTTCTTTGCTTTTCTTCTATTGAATTACCTTAAATTACAACGAAAGAGAACAAGGAAAAAGAAAGAACAAACAAGAGGATTTTATATCTCAATCGTTCTCTTTTACAAAATAAACATGGGATCTGTGTGGCGATAGAATCTGTCAAGCAGCTCCTTTGGACGATCTAACATTGAACTCTTCTCTCTTGAAGATAACGGCCGACTATAGATGATCTCCTCTGGTCTTGATTAGTTCAAGGCTCTGTGCGTAACTTAAACTTCTCAAAAACTCTCAAAAGGAATCTCCAATGCCGAAAAAGAAGGACCTTTAGAGCTTCCCCAAGAGGGTATTTATAGCCTTAGGATCATATAAGAGTTTCTATCTAAATAAAATTTGTACCCATCAAGGATTCCAATCAAATATCTTAGGTTTGATTTAAATCTCTTGATTTAGAGTTCTGATCGGACTTAATTTGGGTATTTGGATAAGCCTAAATCATAATCTCAATCAATTTGAGATTCTGGTTATCTACTCACGCGGAGCTAATCGCATCAACACGCGGAGCTAAAGAACCAGAACGCGGAACTAACGCGGAGCTATTGAATAGCTCCGCGTTTTGTTCAAACGCGAGGCGAAAGTAGCCAAACGCGGGGCTGCGGAGTTAGCTCCGCGTTCTATTGTAGAAAACTCTATTTACTTAAAAATTTTCACTGCCAACAGAATCCCCTCTAAAGTTTTCAAAATGGCTTAGAATTTAGCAAATTTTGAAATACTTTGGATTTTCAAATTGGAAACGCAGAGTTAAAATACCAAGTTTATTTCGCGCTTTGTTCACTTGCGCAGAGCTAAATAGCTTCGCATTTTAGTGAGTAACTGCTCATTAATTGCTCAGTAATTACTCAGTAATTTGCTCAGTAATTACTCCGAACCTTGCGCCGAATACCAAGAGGCGGGTTCTCTTATTTAAATAGAGTCTCTGACTCTTCTTCTTCTTCATTCGAAGAGTTGAAGAATCCAGAGCTTAGGCGATCGAACGATTCATGTCGGCGAACGATCTTCAATCGATCTTCCTTCGATTCTCCGTAGATTTTCATTATTAGGATGTCATCTAAGAAGAGTATGGCATCGCGCGCCTCCTCACCATTGGCGGTCGGCATTAGCAGCGGCAGCAGCGGCCGATGGAGCAGACACAGTGGTGAACCAGTTCATGCCGCACTCATTGGAGGTAAAAATCTCAACTTTTAGACTCCTTAGAACAATTTTGGATCGTTTTGGCTCGGTTTTAACCAATCAACCATTTTTGAACCGGCGAGATCGCCGTTCTCCCGCCGTAAGGCTTTGGAGAGGAAGGAGAAGACGGAGAAGAACTCTGGTCTTCTTCTTACGCGAAGCTATCGCGTCATTCTCACGTTTGAAACACGGGGCTATTTTGACTAGCAGTCGCATTTCAACGCGAGGCTATTTTTGACTAGCAGTCGCGTTTTAACGCGAGGCTATTTTTGACTAGCAATCGCGTGTCAATGCGAAGCTATTTTGACTAGCAGTCGCATTTCAATACGAGGCTATGAATTTTAGTTTCGCGAGTGAAACGCGAGGCTATCTTCTCAACTGCGCGCGGAGTTATTTTTAGCTCCGTATTTTTATACTTAGAAGATTTTTTGAGTTTTGTAAAACTCTTTCTTACTCTTGATTCTTCTTTTGCAGTGAGGTATTCGGACCAGATCCTTTTTGAAGAGGAGTGCATGTGGTTCTACTAGTCTTCATCAGCAAAAGTAGCTCTGAGAAAGCCAGAATCATATGCTTTACAATATAGTTGCAGGTTTCAAGCTCTGGCTTCAAAAGGTAAACTTTTGAAGGAGTTACAAGAACTCTGCGGCAGCTCATTAAGTTTTCTTGAGGATCATTTATGTTAGATGACAGTCTCTGTCGCTTTTCAAAGCGATAGAAATGAAGTATAAGGGCTTGTAGCATGTCGAATCCAACTTGTGCATCTTCATTAGGATTCTTGTAGCAGTATCTTCAGATGATCCACTAAGAACTTTAAACAGATCATAGTTGACATTTGCAGAGGAGATCTTTTGCATGTGAACCAGGGAATTTCAACACTCCATGGAAGAGACTAGTTGTCGGGTTATTGATGAGTCAATAAATAGGTTGAAGATTTTTGGGAGAGGTATAACTCTCTCTTCTTCTGTAACATTTTGCTTCATGAATAAAGATAACTCTTTTTCTCTTTATCTGTTTGCTACAAAATTTATTTGCACAACAGATAACTTATCATCAAAATGATTTAGTTGTTTTAGGTAAAACAGTCCAAGGCTCATCTGCGTAACTTAGACTGCTAATACCAAGATGATCGGGTCAGGATCACTAGATTTCGGCAGAGACACCTAATTGCGCATGCCTGGCTTTAAACAAGAAGTTCAAGTGCTCATCTACGTAACTTGAACAAGTGGAGGCGGTTCAAGGCTCTCATGCGTAACTTGAACTGCACATACTAAGATGACCGGGTCAGGATCATCAGATTTCGGCAGAGGCGCCTAATTGTGCATGCCTAGAATTTCATTGGAGGCGGTTCAAGGCTTCATGCGTAACTTGAACTGCACATTCCAAGATGACCGGGTCAGGATCATCAGATTTCGGCAGAGGCGCCTAATTGTGCATGCCTAGAGTTTGATTGGAAGAGATTCAAGGCTCTCATGCATAACTTGAACTGCACATTCCAAGATGACCGAGTCAGGATCATTAGATTTCAGCAGAGGTGCCTAATTGCGCAACCCTAGAGTTTGATTGGAGGCGGTTCAAGGCTCTCATGCGTAACTTGAACTGCACATTCCAAGATGACCGGGTCAGGATCATCAGATTTCGGTAGAGGCGCCAAATTGCGCATGCCTAGTTTTAAGCAAAAAGTTCAAGTGCTCATCTGTGTAACTTGAACAAGTGGAGGTGGTCCAAAACTCTCATGCGTAACTTGAACTGCACATACCAAGATGATCGGGTCAGGATCACCAGATTTCGGCAGAGGCGCCTAATTGCACATGCCTGGCTTTAAGGAAGAAGTTCAAGTGCTCATCTGCGTAACTTGAGCAAGTGGAGGCGGTCCAAGACTCTCATGCATAACTTGAACTGCATATACCAAGATGACCGGATCAGGATCATCAATTTCGACAGAGGCGCCTAATTGCACATGCCTAGTCCAAGTGCTCTCACGCATAACTTGAACGGAGATGGGAATAATCCAAATCATACTGTTAGAGGTAAGAACTTAACATGACAGGTTTTATGGGATTTTTAGCAAACCCCCAACTATCAACGGATTTGATTAGCCTTTACCAACTACCATTTGAGTTGGGCTAGCTATACTATTCCCCTCAGCATGGTGAGTTGTCGAGGAATTGATTTCCTCTTTCATTTACCTTTAATAGCATTGAGTAGTTAATTTCATACTTTTACCCCCAGTATGATAGGGTTGGCGAGGAACTTGATCCCCTCTTCCTGTCGCTTTAACAGCATTGGGCAAAATTTTTTATTTATAACACTCAGTTAGCCATTCCAATGGCTATTGAGAATAACAGAAGCATGATGTTTATCATCGTCAATATTTTCGGAACCCTAGCCAAATCTGACTGCTAGCCAATAAGAATGACTTTGTCATAACTTTGGTTTGGAGCGTACCGAAGGGGCTAACTTGTAAGTGCGGGCTGCCCGTACTTGGTGTCGCTATTGACTTCCCTACTGGTACAGGGATTGCTCTGGTAGAGAACTCATTAGCTCTTACAATCAAAGTTGCCATATTTGCAGAAACTTTCTTCTGTTCCTCTTTAAATATGAGAATCTCGGCTTCTATCAATGCCTGAATTCGGTTCTTAAGAGGATAGCAATCCTTAGTTGGGTGCCCGACATTCCGATGGTACAAGCAATAGTTAGGGTCGTTGGTTTTACCAGCGTCTTCCGGTTTTCTATTTTTCGGAAGCTTCAACATGCCCTTTCTAAGGAGGAGATAGAATAGAGTACATGTCTGCTTCGTCTGGAATGTATAAGTTCTATCTTGTCGGGGCCTATTTTGACCTGCACCTCTCGGATTTTGAGGTCTTGGCTTTGGATCTGCAACTGTCGCCATCACAGCCTTCCCTTTATTTTTAGGATTCTGTGGATATGGCCTGTTATTCGTAAAGTTTCTCGTACTACGAGATTCCTCAATCTGGCGAATTATATCTTTCGCCTGCTCTCCCTGTTTCAGCAGATCTTTCTAAGTTTTGGACTCTACAGCTCCCATTCTTATTAGCACGCCAGTCCTGAAGTTATACTTGCAGGTTTCTACCAAGGTTTCCTGGGTCATACCGTGTCGACAATACACGGACTTTTCCCTGAAGCGTTCTATAAAGTCTTTTACCATTTCTTGTTCTCCTTGTTTTGTCGCAAGGAGAGAATGAACCGATATTTCAGTATCATCCTCAAAGAAACGTGTCAAGAACTGTTTCTCGACGTCATACCATGTGTTTATGGTTCTCGGGGGCAACTACATAAAGCATGTAAAAGCAGGCCCTCGCAGGGTGCTCGCAAATACTTTGGTCATTATGAGATTAATTCCCATTAGATGACATGCCTGCGATAAAAAGTAATATATGTGCTAACTGGGAGATCCTTTCTCGTCATATGGCTCCAACTTGAGCGGTTTATACTTTTCGGGATACGGTGCCAAATCCCATTCAGGCGGGTATAGTCTTGAAACCTCCGATTCTTTCAATTCTTTCTTGTGCATTAGGGCATCCAGTTGTCTTTGCAATTTCTCGATCTTTTCTCCATGAGGATCATGGAAAGAGTATTTGTCATCATCCTCATGTATCGAATAAGCTTTTTCTTCTTTAGTTTCTTCATTTGTCTTAGGTGGCGGTTCTGAAGAAATTTTAGCTTTATCGTCAGCTATCTTCTGGGTATTTTCGACCACTTTTAGAAGCATTAGTTTGAGATCATTAATGACCTTTTGCTGACCTCGAATCATCTGCTCTTGGGCTTCAAATCTTTGATTGATGTCATCTGATTTGTCCGCCATGTATGATGCTGACTTCTGTAGTCGAGATGACGCAGAGGAATGAGGTGAAGCTATAGTCGAATTATCGCTGTCGTCGTCATAAGAACCTTTTACAAGTTTCTTATAGTTCCGAGGTGGGACAGCTCCTGACTTAAGTCAGATATTGTGATGCGGTTCTTCATCACTCGATTCCGAATCACTATACATCTCTACAACCTTCTTTCCCTTTCCGACCATATAGGAGGTTATAATTCTCCATTTTTTTCGGGAAGTAGATTTCATTTTCTTAGCAGGGTTTTTGTCCAACTCGGTTAATTTATCGAACACCGATACCCTATTCTTATTGCAGCAACAATTATCTACTACAGCGGATACCGCTGTCGTAGTTGTTGGCAATGATAAGAGGATTCGGATTGAACTTGTTCTAAATCTCTCTTCTTGGTTAAGTACTCCCTGAGGTCAGTGACTTTAGTCATGGAGTTATGGAGTCCATTCATCTGCTGAGAGGGTCTAAGGGCCCACTGAAACTTCTTGAGATTACTGGAATCCAATTCTGATCCATTAGTGTAATGATCAGCTCTGATCTGATATTCAGGTTGATCTACGCGGGGCTGAAAGACAGCTTCACGTTTTGGAGCGCGGAGCTGAAAATTAGCTTCGCGTTTTGTGTCGCGGGCCTGGAGAATAACTCCGCATTTTGTTACGCTAGCCTCGCTGGCTTGGCGTTTCTTCAGAAGTTTCTCTTCTGGAATCCTAGCCCCATGTGGAGGAAAATTTTTGCATGCTGGTTTACTCTTGCGATTAACGCAAGTTAAGACTTCGCGTCTAACACGATTTTTACGATTAATGACAATTTGCCAATCGTCTTCGCGATTTACGCGAAGCTGAGGCATCTTGCGTTTCTCACAAGTATTATTGGCTTCGCGTTTCTCGCTAAGCTCAGTATTAGCCTCGCATGGAGAATCACATGCTGGCTGTAAGGAATTTTTATCCTCGCATTTCTCGCGAGTATCAAAAATCTTGCGTTTCTCGCAAGTTGTACTGGCTTTGCGTTTATCGCTAAGTCCAGTAATAGCCTCGCGTGGAAAATCACAAGCTGGCTTTAAGGAATCTTTATTCTCGCGTTCCTCGCGAGTGTAAGAAATGTTGCGTTTCTCGCAAGTCGTACTGGCTTCGTGTTTATCGCTAAGTCCAGTAGTAGTCTTGCATGGAAAATCACATGCTGTCTGTAAGGAGATTTTATACTCGCGTTTCTCGCGAGTGTCAGAAATTTTGCGACTAGCGCAAATCTCACTGGCTTCGCGTTTATTGCTAAGTCCAGTAATAGCCTCGCGTGGAGAATCACACGCTGGTTTTAAGAAATTTTTATCCTCGCGTTTATCGCGAGTGTAAGAAGTTTTACGTTTCTCGCAAGTTGTACTGGCTTTGCGTTTATTGCTAAGTCCAGTAATAGCCTCGCGTGGAGAATCACACGCTGGCTGTAAGGAATTTTTATCCTCGCGTTTCTCGTGAGTGTAAGAAATCTTGCATTTATCACAAGTGCTACTCGCTTCGCGTTTATCGCTAAGCCCAGTAGTAGCCTCGCATGGAGAATCACATGCTGGCTTTAATGAATTTTTATCTTCGCGTTTATCGCGAGTGTCAAAAGTCTTGCATTCTCGCAAGTTGTACTGGCTTCGTGTTTATCGCTAGGCCCAGTAATAGCCTCGCGTGGAGAATCACACGCTGGCTTTAAAGAGATTTTATACTCGCGTTTATCACGAGCGTCAGAAAGTTTGCAACTAGCGCAAATCTTACTGGTTTCGCGTTTCTCGCTAAACTCAGTAATGGCCTCGCGCGGAGTATCACACGCTGGTTTTTCCTTGCGATCAACGCAAGTTGCAACTTCGCGTTTAATGCGATGATGACTGGTCTCGCGATTAGCGCGAGCCAGTTTGCAAGGGACCATAGCCTCACGTTCTATGAAATTAGCCTCGCGTTCAATGTGCGCTTTGAGGGCTTTTCGCCTTGCTCTCTGATTTCTATTTCAGAGTTGGGTTCTGGTCAATCCAGTTCCCAGGTCTTCTTTGGCAGTAGAGAGGCCATCCTCTGCTAGGATTTTCTATCCAAACACCGGCTCTATGGCCGCGGTCTCTAAGAATTCCCGTTCATCGGTGGATACCTTTTTACCCGTTCCTCGGGTATTGGAGCGCACGCAACAATAGTGTCGTGTTTCGTCCCGGTTACCTGATTCAGAGGAGAGGTACTCCTCATACTTCTACTGGTCGATTTCAACGACGAGCATATCTACGTCGGATCCGATCCTCTCGACGTCAGATTGCGCCACGATCTCTTTTTTTATGAAAGAGAGTTATCCCATTTTGTTCGCAGTAGAATTTCTTCGCTTTCCTTCCATTGAATTAGCTTAAATTACAACGAAAGAGAACAAGGAAAAAGAAAGAACAAACAAGAGGATTTTATATCTCAATCGCTCTCTTTTACAAAATAAACGTGGGATCTGTGTGGCGATGGGATCTGTCAAGCAGCTCCTTTGGACGATCTGACGTTGAACTCTTCCCTCTGGAAGATAACGACCGATTATAGATGATCTCCTCTGGTCTTGATTAGTTCAAGGCTCTGTGCGTAACTTGAACTTCTCAAAAACTCTCAAAAGAAATCTCCAATGCCGAAAAAGAAGGACCTTTAGGGCTTCCCTAAGAGGGTATTTATAACTTTAGGATTATATAAGAGTTTCTATCTAAATAGAATTTGTACTCATTAAGGATTCCAATCAAATATCTTAGTTTTGATTTAAATCTCTTGATTTAGAGTTCTCATTGAACTTAATTTGGGTATTTGGATAAACCCAAATCATAATCTCAATCAATTTGAGATTTTGGTTATCTGCTCATGCAGAGCTAATCACATCAAAACGCAGAGCTAAAGAGCCAGAACGCGGAACTAACGCGGAGCTATTGAATAGCTCTGCGTTTTGTTCAAACGCGAGGCAAAAGTAGCCAAACGCGGGGCTGCAGAGTTAGCTCCGCGTTCTATTGTGGAAAACTCTATTTACTTAGAAATTTTCACTGCCAACAATGGTACCACTGCAGCATGTTCTATCACTTCTAAAGAACATGTACCTAGCACTTCAGCAACTCAGCCAAAAACCTTCCAGGGCGTGGCGGTATGAGGCTATAAAGGACGTCTTGTGACTTACTGGGTGATCACAGTAGGATGCAACCATAGGCTGTCACTTTTAGCGTACGAGCACCTAGTATTAAGGAAATTTCACTACAATACCTTCCACACCTTCTAGTACTTGCTCTGATAATAATAGAAAGCTTGTCATGGACTTGTTCATCATCGGGACTACAAAATACTATGATGGTCGTGTCGCAATTAATCAATTGCTTACTAGCAAGTTTGCAGCTAGTATTATAGTGCAACTATGATGACCTCCATTGCTTCTACTAGGTACCAAATCCTAATGGTCGTAGAACAAAATATGGCACATCCCACAGGCATTGCAAGTTCCAAGAGGTCACCTATTAGATGCATCAACCATCCATCATTCTGAACTCAGCGAGTTTCAAGCGAATGAGTACCCAGAGCAAAAGCGATTAGTCACACAGGCGACTGAATAGGTCTAGCAGGCGACCGAATAGGTCTAGCAGGCGACCGAATAGGTCCATAAGGAACTCCTAAAGAATCAGCACAACTCAAACAAGTCAGATAAGTATTTTGAATTTATAAGCTCTTTTTTTTTTGGCTAAAAAGTTTTATCTTCTTCTATACTTAAAAGTCACCGGCTAAATTCTAAACATGAAGATAGAGATTCTACAAGTTAGTAGGAAAAATTATATTTGGCTTAACAAGTCAGATAAGTATTTTGAATTTGTGAGCTCTTTTTTTTGGCTAAAAAGTTTTATCTTCTTCTACACTTAAAAGTCACAGGCTAAATTCTAAACATGAAGACGGAGATTCTACAAGTTAGTAGGAAAAATTATATTTGGCTTTATGCCCATGAAAGTACTCGACAAGTTGCTATCGTACTACTTAACAAGTCAACCGGAGCAAACAACAGATCAACAAAAGAAGACAATGATCAAATAAGCACCAACTTGTCATTCATTTAATAATATATAGGGGTCAATTATTTATTACAACTAAAAAATGAGTATAATCACTTTAATTAGACTCTTATGCTCAGATAAGGACTAACTCCTGGCACTTATAGTGCTTACCCAATCAATATAGATTGTCCCACCCATGGAAGCGGGCATCCATAATAGGAGTCTCTTTACTTTATATCATTGACGCTCATGTAAAGCATTTAAAGCATCCAAAATCTATCAAACTCTCACTGCTAATACTCAAGCAAGTCACTCAACAAAGAGTTTATTGCGCAACCCATTCTAAGCCGAGAGTTGATATACACTCATCAGCATTACTGCCATCCTAGGAGGTGGAGGGTAATGGCTCTTATAGCTATCTGACTCAAGATCGAAGTTTCTCTCCATGGCTAAGAATATAGAGCCTCCTCCCATCAACTTATAAAGTTCCCACAGGGGATTGATCCGTAGAAGGTAGCAAAATGAACGTGACAGTTCATCTTTTTCAATTAGATTAGCAAATTCCAAACCAAACTAGCAAAAAAGCTTAATAATCCATAAAGGCATGTGGTTTTCGAGACGAAGCTTTAGGAAATCTTTACACACCAATTACTAATTTCCTATAGCTATCACTTACTAAATTCATGATTACTGAAGCCATTTAATAACTCAGAATGGGTCAAACCACAGGCTGCACTCATCCTGAAGCACAACAGGAGAAAAATACTCCAAGAGTTCACCGTAATAAGCTCAGGAGTGGAATTATTGTTAACTCATAAATTAGCCGGTCCATGAATGCAAAAATAGAAGGCTCACTTAATAAAAGTTCACGAAGCCTACAAGGCATAAGTAATTTAAAAATCCTTCTATGACCAGGACTTTTTGAGGAAAGAAAACCTAAATTCAGCTACAACCAGAATACCCCTTCTACAAGACAACACAATCCTTGTATCAGGAAGTGGTATTGGACTTGCATTATGACTCTACGACCCAGTAACAACAAATATACCCATCCTCGTTGGGGGAGGGACATATGAGATTCCTCTCTATATTTTCTTAATCCTCTCCTTTTTCTCTATATACTCACTGTAATTAAGAGAGAGAAGAGAGGAAGTGAGAAACTGTAATCTTAATTCCACTACAAAATATATGCTGGAATCTCTACCTTCCTCCGAGGATGTACGCCATTCCTTCTCCATCAAACATCACTATATCTTAATATATGAACTCTATCTGTATTCTCTTATCCATACCATATTGGAAATGACACAATTTTTGTTGATCGCAGGGTTGAATAAAGTTTCAAGTGACTTGACAGCTACAGAAATTGGACGTCAATGCTGTATGGTTAAGAAAATCTTTCAATTATACAGTCTTCCAAGTTGAGTATTGGCATCTTATTTCTAATATATTTGATGATTTTGAAATAGTATGCATGCATGGAAACTCCCTTGTTTGAAAGAAAGGTTTTATGTGAATGTTATTTAAAAACTCTAGCTGTACGTATAACTATTATTTTTTGATTTATCATGTTTAAGAGCAAACTTTTTGTAGAAAAAAAAAAATGAATGGCAAAAAATATAAATAACCTTCCTAATTATAAGACTGTATGGGAGAGTTAAATTGGTAAATGTTGTATAATTTATGTAAAATCATATTTATGATGGTTCAAGAGTTTCTCATTTAGAAATAAATATATTAGATATTAAGTATGAAATTAAATTCTTAACAAATTGTAACAGTTAATTAAATTCAGGGAGGGCTTTATTACTAGCTATTCCCTCTTCTGAGAGTGCAAGAGAGAGGCTCAATCCTGAGTAGTTAGGTAGAGTATCCCAATTGCTGGGAATATTTTTTTAAGGTTATCCATATTTGTTTCCCAACAGAGGTATGCAATTTCTTCCTAACTTTATAAATCTACTATTTGCAAGCAGTCACTTACTGCATGCGCTTTACTACAATTAATTTTTCTTCATATTTGCTACAATTACAAGCATCAATAGGCTTTCTCTTGTTCTCTTACACTGTTTGGTTTCAAGGAAAGGAAGGGGAAAAAAAATGTGAAAGAAAATATTTTCAATTGTTTGGTTGGGAGAAAATTTAAAAGAAAAGAAAATATTTTCTTACTAACCAAATTAAAAAAAACCAATTTTTCATCTTCTTTTCTTTTCTTTTTCTTTCTTTCATTTTCTTTCAAACCAAACACAGCCAGTATCCTTGCAATAGAATTCTACTATCAATAGCTTGTAGCCATTTTGTTGTTTATATTAACATGAGCATTGGATGTACTTCGAAGTTATAGCCCTAACATTATGGGAGCTATTTACCAATGAAATATCGTAATGGGATCCTTTTTTAAAGACGCATTGATATTTAATTATATAGTAACGAAAATGTCCTTGCACTCCTCTTATGTGTAGAAATGATGAAATCCCCTTTGTTAATCTCATTTTGGAATAGTCGACTAGATACTCCATATGTCTTCATCCTCATGTAAGACCCAAAAAATTTGATTATGTAAATGAAAAAGTAATTGAATCCTCACTTTTGTTATTATAAGTGTCAATTAGAGGCACTCCTACGTCCGTTTACATATAAGTCTAAGACATAAATAAATTAAATACTAAAAAATTGTTTATGTAGGTGAACTGAGGCAAATTAAAAAATCATGTATTTAATATGTGAATGATTCTGAGAATATATACCTCAATGCTAAGTCCATTCATGGTTGTTTAGATGTAAAATTTGGTAAGATGTTCCGTGCATATATGGTATAGGACTTATAAATCAGTCATCTCTATCAAGCTCTTAAGACGAACGTAATGATCAGGATTTATGGTTTAGAGTGGACTGTAGATGGCCTTTTATTGAAGACGACCAGCTTAAAAAGATGAGATTGTTAAGACACCATTCATTAAGTCAAAGATAACCATTGCTGTCAAATCTTAGAAAAACCGAGGCCATTCAAAATTTGTTAAATGACAGCATTGCGTTTCATTCGTGACCATCTAAACACCATCCATCTCAAACTCTTCCTCTTATGTTAGTTCTAAATATAATTAAGCAACCCCTAGACCCTCTCTTTCTCAAATATTCGTTTAGGTATTATTATGCGCATTATATTTGTTTAATCAATTTAATTTGCTTGCGTTATATTCGTGTGTGCACATGCTTAAACATCTATGGTGGTGAAATATGGATATTATTATCTAGCAAACTAAAATTGAACATTTTATTAGATAAGATGGCTTTACAGCGTGCATGGTTCTCGCTGGCTTTGCTCTGCTTGAGTATGTTGTTTTCTGCTGCAATGGCGGAGGGTCGCCACATAGGATATGACCCCATCCGTAGGGGAGCTATTCCATGCAACAAAGAAAACAAAAAGAACTGTAGGCCAGGTGCACCTGTAAACCCTCGCACTCGTCCTTGCTACAAAGCATACGGGTGCAGGTCCCCTCCAGCTGCATCACCACCAAATGCAAATGCGAGGGCCAATGTCTCACACCATGAAAGCCACTGATAAAGGTCTAATATATATATATGCTCTCCATCTGCTATTACGTACTAAATTTGTCATGTGCTATGTGCTTTGTGTATGTTCTGTTTTTTTTTTTTTTGTGCCTTATTTTTCCTTTTTGTTATTGCAATTATGTGTGAGGTTCATGGTGTTAAGATGTTGCTCGCCGTTGCCTACCTCCTTTTACTGTTCGACCCAATACTCTGCAATGTACATCCCAAGACTTCAAGTTTCATTTCAAGAACAGGGTTTGTTGTTCTGGCAGAGTAGAAGTGAAGTTAGTAAAAGCACAAGCAATTGCATCTTTTGCAGCAGATTTGTAATCTTCCCAGGACCCAGAATCCCATCCATCGTGCACTATGGAGAGGCTTGTGGAAACAAGAAACATGCAAGAACAGAGAATTCCATTGTCCGATTGCTAACCTGGGCTCGCTAACAGCACGAGTCCAGGCACATTCGCAAGATCCAGCAGCATGGCTCGTGTTTACGTTATAGACCACAGCACGTGACAAGTTTGTCGTTCGTCCTTACAACTATTGAGATAAACAATATGAGTGTGTGTGCGCGCGAAGCAAGTATTCTTTGTCCAGGCTCGGGTTCGCCAAATGGGGCAAGTCCAGGCACACTGCACGGCCCGAGTGCCATGGCTCGTGTAGTCGTCCGGACCATTGCACGAAACCCATTGCCCGCGTACTAGTATGGCCGTATGTCCGTGGGGAAAAAACCAGACACGTTCGCACACATGCAAGCACATAGATTTCCTTCGTCTCAAAGCGCTAAATGAATTGTAATTACAAAATTTTTAATATAGGTAAGTACCGTCCAATTTAAATATAGTTATGAAAAAGAATATATATATATATATATATATATATATATATATATATATATATATATATATATATATATATATATATATATATATATATATATATATATATATATATATATATATATAATAATGAAAATAAGCTGACAGCTCACGCAAGTTACTTGAGCTGCAGCTCATTTCCACTATTTCCAATAGAATTTTTTAATAATTATATTGTGAATTATGATCTCGACACCTTAGGATTTTTAATATAGGTAAGTACCATCCAATTTAAATATAGTTATAAAAAAGAATTTATATATATATATATATATATATATATATATATATATATATATATATATATATATATATATATATATATAATGGAAATAAACTGACAGCTCACACAAGTTACTTGAGCCCACTATCTCCAATAGGATTTTGTAATAATTATATTGTGTATTATGATCTCGACACCTTAGATTTCACTCATACCCAATTTCTTGGGTTTTAATTTTTATTTATTTGGTCCTCCATCAACTTGATATAAAATTAACGGGTTTTCAATGAATAAAGCATTTTATATCTACTTGATGAAAGGGTAAATTAACTACAAAATTTATGAAATTTGATCTGAAAAAAAAATCAAGGAGGTAGATATACTAATTTTAGAAAATTTTTATAAAAAATCATTGGATCACTATACTTTTGTCGCTAACTCACGTAACTTTTCCTAAACTGGTGGCTCACCTATAATAATCCCTTATATATATATATATATATATATATATATATATATATATATATATATATATATATATATAT